>CM076999.1:89473282-89943591 GCA_039090855.1 Macrothele yani
TAAGCTTTATACTGATAAAGTGTTAATGAAGAAAATATGAGGAGCAGAAACATTTGGATGACACTACATTTCAGTATGAGTTCTGAGTCTATTGAATAATAGCTACATGGAAAAGCACTAATAAAAATAGTTTCATGTTTCTAGTAGATGCGAAGAATTGTGTTAAGAAATTAATAATAGTTTCATGTTTCTGAAATTAATAACATCAACTGTAGTGAGTGATGTGTCAATGTGTAGTGCAGAGGCATAACTAGGCATCTCTGTGCCCGGGGCACGCCACAAATTTTGCGGCCTCCTTGCCCACCGAAGTTGCCAAGAGCAAAAAAAAAAAAAAAAAAGCTATAGCGCTTGGTGCTTGAAATATTATAACCATGCTTGTTGGATGAGTTTATAGGGTCAGCCACACTGGTCGTCTTGCACGTTGGTTACACATAGATTTATGTTAATTAATATCCCTACGAATATACAATTACAATTTTTCAAAATAACCAACACTGGCTTCCGGGAGTGGCTTCTGATGTTTCGCTTCATACTGAAATTTGTGCTACCTTTCTCCCCCCCCCCCCCCGACACATTCTCTTGTAGTTAACTGATAACTAACAATTGTGAAAATACAAATTTGTCCATGACAGAGATCGAACCCCACCCCCTCACTCTGGAATTAGTTGCTCTCCCAACTAAGCTACATGGACGGAATGTATCGCTGCAGATTTGTCATCCTGACATGGGCTTTACCTCTGTAGTACGTCACATCATCTCCCTCTTAATTTTTTTTTTCTTTCTTTTTCAAGCGAATAACGAATTTTCATTAATTCTAAACGATATGTGGAACAAACATCACAGATTTTTTAAAGAACCCAAAGACCAGTACATCCATTTTTACGCTCGGGCACCAATGTGAAAACACAATTTTTCTGTGACAGGATTCGAAGGCATGCCCCGTCACTCCGGAGTAAGTTGCTCCTCCAGCTAAGTTACATGGACAGAATGTGTCGCTGCAGATTTGTTGTCCTGGCACGTGCTTTTTACCTCTGTAGTACGTCACTCAATCATTACCGGCTGTGCAATAGATTTTCAGAATAGTATAGTTCTTCGGCGGATCAGAAGAAGAACTCTGCAAAGTTCCCGCAGCCCTCACTTCCATTTTCATTGTAGTTCTACAACCTGCAATACTTAAATATTTTTAATGGGGTATGATACAATAAATAGGGCATTATCAAGATAGGTGTTATTTCTTATTCCAGACGGGAACGGCATTTTACCCTCTTGAATGTAGGAAATGGGTGGCAGAACGCAGCAGAAAGGGTTTTGTACATTTCCTTTTCCCTAACTTACAGCACTTTTTGTATTTTACAGCCCTAAATGGGTTGCAAAGTACAAAAGGTGATAAACGTGATGAAATTCCCAACTGATTTGAAGTTCGGACCTTAGGCATCACATTAAATTCAGCTCGTTGTAGACTAGTAATGATTCAATTGCCCCCCAGAGAATCTTCAGCAATGTGAACGACATCATTATCTTACAAAATACGAACAACCACGCTTTGTTTCTGAATGTGAACAAATTACATCCCCTGCACATGTTGACGAAGCAATTCGAATTTTAGGCTAGCTACCGAAACTGTGTGACGTACTACAGAGGTGAAAACACACGTGTCAAGACGACAAATCTGCAGTGAGACATTCTGTCCGCATAGCTCAGTTGGGAGAGCGACTTACTCCAGAGTGAGGGGACACTGACAAACTTGCATTTTTACATGGACACCCTATTGTGGAAAATGGATCCACTGGCCATTGGGTTCTTCGAAAAATGTGTGATGTTTGTTCCACACATTGTTTGGAATTAGTGAAAAATTCCTACTTCGCTTGAAAGACAAAAAAAAAAAAAAAAAAAAAATTAAGAGGGAGATGATGTCACACGTACTACAGAGGTGAAAACACATGTGAAGATGACAAATCTGCAGAGAGACATTTGTCCACGTAGCTCAGTTGGGAGAGTGACTTACTCCGGAGTCAGGGGACACGGACAAACGTGTGTTTTCACAACTGACAAAAGATATTATAAACAAATTGTGTAAATGGGCAAATGACAAAGTAGGGTGGTAAAAGGGGTACCAGAAACTTGTGCAAAGTTTCGATTCTGATTTTAATCAGTTTGTACGCAGTGATTTTTTCGCTCTCTATTGAGCAGGCATGGGGCATCCGACACACCTAACCCCCTCCCCCTAGTTACGCCTCTGGTGTAGTGGATGCTGTAATTCGTAGTAAATTAGAAACACATAGGCTCCGTTAGTAGTGAATAATGAATGCTCAGACATGTTTTTAAGCACTCCAAGTAAATTACTGAACAAAGAAATTAAAAAGAAAAGCTCATGCATACATGAAAAGAAATAAATAATCTGTGCATACGCAAACACAGCTCATACAACTAGAAAGAAAAATTGTGAAACAATGGCTTGGAGATGAAGACTTTAAGTTCGATGTCATGATTTTGAAGCTGAAAGGCTTTTGCTTACTTTACCAGAAGCATGCACAGTAATACAATTTCCAATTTCCTGTTGTTGTTTCGCTTTTTAATTTACAACAATTATAGGAAACTGCCCAAAGTTCTGTTTCAGCATTCATTCTTAGCTAAAGCATCACAAAATATATAACTAAGAGGTAAGCTCAAAGATGGCAAGCCAAAAAAATTGCACTAACTTTTAAAGCTGAGATGCAAATGAAACATTTATGCATTCTCTGAAAGAATGGCCTTACAACAGGGTCGAACATTCACATTGATAGCTTACTGAGGATTCCCTGTTTTATGACTGTTCCTACTCCTCGGAGATGTCTCTTAACCTTATAAGGCCATCCCCTTTTAAGCTCCATCTGCGAACATGACCTATGACCTGGCATTGTAAAGGACTAAAGGTCATGCATCCTGTTGGACAACATTTGTTCTTCCGAAGGTCAAGCTGAATTTGTCAAATGATTCCCTCTGTCAGTAAAATTTGTTCCTCGTAAAAGTAGTGAAAAAATATAGCGTTAAATTTCATTACAACTACTTGATTTCTGTAGCGCGTTACAAACAAAACTACTTTTTTATTTTTGTAGTTACGCTACACTACAAACTACAATAAAAGTAGAACAAACATTGTTAATAGTAGCGCACTACTTCCCAGCACTGATTAAGAAATACCATTCTCTCCTCATTACATTCTCATTCATTATCTGTTATGCAGTGTCTTAAATTTTAAAAATATATACCATCAAATCAATCATGGAGAAGAATGTTATGTTTCATGTTTACATTGAAGAATGAAGAAGTATTTTAAAGTTGAACTGAAACACAACAGTAATTTAAATCAAATAAATCTGATTTAAATAAAAAAATATCTGATTTAAATCAAATAAATCCGATTTTTTTTATTGATTTTCTTAGTTCGGAATCGGATATGGAATTTATTTTCACACCAGTAGAGGAGAATGCAATGGAACAACAAAACTATGTATGTCTAGAGAAGAGATGCTGTCTATAAATGACACCTCTAAACGGAAGAAAGAATACATAATGACACAGGAATCCCCCTCCCCATTCATACAAAACTGTGATGCAATTTGGTTCTAGTTCCAGTTGAAGAAATTTTGCTTAATCTTCCTTCCCTCGGGTTATTTTGGATTTTTACAGACTTTTCTGGCCTCTTGATTTTAGTCAAGGCCTGTTGTTCTCAATGTATAGAAGGATTAACAAAAGTTTTGTTTACTTCTGCAGAATTTAAATATTTTTGCCAGGTTCCTCATACTGCTTCCAAGTTGTTCATACTGTTGCCAGTTACCAAACTGAAATGTTTTCATTGTGTAGGTCCTATTTTTTTTTTTTTTTTTGATTGGAGGTTTAACGACCACCGTGAGCAACTCAATGGGCTATAAGCAGTCGCCCGTCCCTAATTTAGGGTCACTGGTTCCAGGGAAGGGAGAGAGCCAGTGCCGTAAGACAAACACAACATCCATGCCTCACCGGGATTCGAACCCGGACCCCTTACGGACGAATGATCAGAGGCCAACGCCTTAGACCACTGCGCCACCAGGGCGGCGGTCCTATTTTGTAATTATGTTCTTGTTGTTGCTGTAATTAAGTTGTTTAAAACACCACTTATTAGCTTTGCAATCTCATTGACTGCACTGTTTGTTTATTTTTTTTATTTTTTTTTTTTTGGATATAATAACTTTTTTTAATTAGTCCACTGTTTTTATGAGATTCATCTAGTCCAATATTTTGATTTTTTCCCATAAAGGTTCGCATTTGCAAAACTGCATATGATTTGCTAATACACTCAATAACAAAGAGGCTAGCTGTCAGTTATAGTTTTATGAAAAATTCTGAACATGCACAAAAACAAACAATTAACCCAAAGATTCATATCTTCCTTTAAGATATATTTAGCTTTGCCTAAATAAATGTCAAGTTTCACTTTTAAAGCACTCAGTGTCCCACAGAGTGAAGTTATCCAGCCCCTTAAGCTCTAGATGTAACATAATCACTCTGCAATGGGTTGTAATACATGATCGCTTTCTCCAATCCTCCTCTTTCTGCACTGCTGCACATCATGGGGATTCCCCTAGAGCATGTGGGAAAACAGTTGCCTAGGATTACGTACACAACAGGTGCCAGCATTTATATAGATCTGCGATCTATAAGAGGGTGATTTCTTTAAGAGATTTATTTTAGTTTAGGACAAAACAAATACACACTGCTATTGCTTAGTTCTTCCTTATTGCAAGTAAGCCAGTAAGTATGTCTATCACATTCACAGTGTGGAAACTTTAATACAGAAAGAAGTGAACGACATCCATTTGCAAAATATCACAAAAGCGTCCAAGTGGGGCACAGTACTGGTGAAAAAAAAAAAAAAAGAAAGGAAAGAATGCAAAGAAACTTCCAAAACTCAACAAGTTTTTTTTTGTGTTTGTTTTTTGCCACAGAGTCAGCTAAGCTCAAATGTTGTTCTGATGAAAAGAATGATGATTTGTTCAGCACATGAACTGTTCAAAATTTAGAAGCAGACATCTTACAAACACCAAGCACTTCAGAAACTAGTGAAAGTAAAATGGGTGATTATGAAGTCTTAATAACCTTAAATATATCTTACTGAATTTGTTTCTTGTGATAAAATGTATATTTATGTTCATGCACAGGTCCACGCACCATGTTAATCCTAATTGGTTGATTAACAACCTTTCCAAAAATTACTTAAAAAGTAAAAAATACAGGGCTCTAGGTACCCTCCTTATTTTTCCAGACACCTCCCAACCAGGGTTCGAAATTAACGGGGGCCATGAGCGAAATGCGACTGCACTTTTGCATTTGGCGACCAGCGATTTGACATCAGGGGCCAAATTGTGACTACATATATTTTTTACTGCATTTTATTATGATTCTTTTTAATCTGAATGACTATTTTTGTCCACAATTCTTAGTGGTTTGCAAGAATTGTTCCCTTTTCCCCGCTCAGTTTCTTAATTCATATTCAAGATGCGCTTAACACGTAAAACTGTATCAATTGCGCGCCCGCACTATTGTCACATAAGCAAGTTAAAGAAGCGACCTTGAACAATGAGCAGGATCCACCCACAGTGATCATTGGACCTTTGCGAGCACTCCCCACCCCTCTCAACCTAAAGCAGAGTGGAGCCCAACAGAGCCATGGCTTGCCTGAAATTCTGTAATTGCAACTGAAGAATTATATGATTATTTGTTCATCGTTTTACACATCAGTTGTCCTTTGAATCGATTCATTGTAAATCTGGCGTCAATATAACTTCTTGGCTGATGGCGCATCATTTTTTAGCTTTTGCACTAACCAGAGTTCGCCAAAATGCGTAATTACGTGTCCAGTACGCATCGAAATTTTACCAATGCATAAAAATATGCATCGGGAATTTTTCTCAAGACGTATACTCTGAAGAGTTTTACCAACGTGTAAAAATATGCATCGCAGCGGTATTTCCTCTTTCGAAAATGGAAGTAAACGAAATAAAGATTTTTTCTGTAATTATAATTTTGTTTTCCCGCGATGTTGCCTCTGCCCACTATTGTTGTTACATATCATTTTATTCCATAAATATTTAAATTTCAGTTTGACACTGGAAGAAAAATTTCCAAAAACGGAAATTCGACGGCACAAAAATTTCCCTGTAATCTTCAGGCACAAGAGTGCCACGACTTCTAGAATTTCTCCTTTTCTGTCTTAATTTGCGTTATTCTCGAGATCGATGCATAACTGAACAGAAATTTTGGGGCAATTGGTACTGGTGAAGGATGCTTTCCGGAAACCTGAAACTTTCGAAAACGGAAATTTCGTTTTTCAAAACTTTTGAAAACGGAAGTTAGATGCATTGAAGATTTTTCCTGTAATCGTAAATTTATTTTTAACGTGGTTTCCTCTGCATAGAATTGTTGTTAGATATCAGGGATGTAAGGTCAGGTGATGCGTAACATCACAGCCTCTCCTTGACAAATGTCAACCCCGCCTTCTCGTGGTGCATCCTGTTCCTACTAAAGGGGCTCTGACGACCGCCAATAGCGGTATAACTATACCATCGGGATTAGAGGAAATTCTATCCCACACTCACCAACCCGCTTGGCCAGCGTGGTGAGTTATGGCCAAACCCCTCCAAAATGACTCCACAACTTAAATCTTGGCCCTCAGTCTCCGGCAGCTGGAATGTACCTGGCCAAGGCAGCGGCCAGTGTGACATGAAGGCAGAGGGTGCTAAGAATCCCCGGAGGACCGGACTAGGCTGCCATCTGATGCTGACCTTGGCAACGTACAATGGACGCTCCCTATCTTCTGATTCAAGGCTTCTTGAATTGGAAGAGGAACTACAAAGGATCAAGTGGGACATCGTGGGGCTAAGTGAGGTAAGGAGAAAAGGAGAAGATCTCATCGAACTGAAAAGTGGACATCTCTTCTACTATCGTGGGACAGATACTGGCAGAACTAGTGGTGTTGGATTTATAATAAACAAGAAACTGAAGGATAAAGTTGCAGAAGTTGAAAGTTCCTCTGACAGAGCTGCACGTCTTGTTATCCAACTCTCGAAAAGATACCAGGCTCAGATTATTCAAACTTATGCACCCACCACAAGTCATCCTGAAGAAGAAATTGAAGAATTTTATGAGGAAATTTGTCATCTAAATAATAAAGGTAAGCAGCACTTGAAAATAATTATGGGAGATTTCAATGCAAAAATAGGGCAACAGCAACAGAATGAAACTTCAGTAGGTAAATTCGGTCACGGCAACAGAAACCAGCGTGGAAATACTCTCGTTGAGTTTACAGAGGCAGAAGGGTTTTTCATCTTGAACTCCTTCTTCAAGAAAAAGCCACACAGGAAATGGACATGGAGACATCCAAATGGGACGACAAGTGAAATTGATTTTATTATGTGTAACAAAAAATTCGTCATAGAAGACTGCAGTGTGCTAAACAAGTTCAACACAGGTAGTGACCATAGATTGGTGAGATGTAAGATGCACCTCAACACTAAACTTGAACGTGGCAAGCTCATAAGACAAACAAAATCTATTGACATAACCAACCTTAAAAAACACCATAATACCTTCAAGTTGGAACTGAAGAACAGGTTCTCTGCTTTAGAAGGCCTAACATCGGAAGAAGTGGACATGTCTGAAGTTAACAGAAAAGTAACCAAAGCTCTTATGGAAACAGCAACAAAATTAGCTGGGTCTAAGAACAAGTTGCATGTAAATAAATTATCAGAAAAAACGAAAATGTTGATGCAAAAAAGAAGAGAGATGAGGACAACTAAAGAAGATGTGACTTCCAAAGTGGAATATATAGAGCTATGCAAGGCAGTACGAAAAAGTATCACTGAAGACGTAAGAAAATTCAACTGTGAACTAGTGAGGAAAGCAATTGAAAACAACCAAAGCCTAAAGATAGCAAAGGGACATCTCAGTAAGGGAAGAAAACAGATTATGGCACTGAGAAAAGAAGATGGTTCTGTAACAAGAAATAGAGGCAGAAATTTTGACAAGAGTGAAAGATTTCTACTCCAAATTATATGAAAGGGATGATACATGCACTCCAGACATCATGAAAGATACCAGTACCAGAGTTCCTCCAGTCCTTCCAGCAGAAGTTGCACATGCAATCAAGAACATGAAGCGGGGAAAAGCTCCAGGAGAAGATGGAATTACTGTAGACATCATACAAGAAGTAAGTGGAGAAATCGAAACAGTACTCGCCCAAATTTTCACTCGATGCCTTAATGAAGGAAAGATTCCTGAGGATTGGAACACCGCTACAATGATCCTGCTACATAAGAAAGGTGACATTGAGGATCTCGGAAACTACAGACCTATCAGCCTCCTATCAGTAGTTTATAAAATCTTCACTAAAGTTCTTTCACACCGCTTGAAGGTAACACTGGACATGGCTCAACCGAGAGAACAAGCTGGATTCAGGAGTGGCTACAGCACAATAGATCATATCCACGTACTGAGAGAACTAATTGAAAGAGCAAGGGAATATGAACTTCCATTGTGCATGGCTTTTATCGATTATGAAAAAGCCTTTGATTCGGTGAAACCATCAGCAGTTACAATGGCTCTAAAAACCTGCGGTATTGAAGATGCATACATTAATATTATTAATAACATCTATGAAAATGCAAGTGCAAAGATTAGGCTGTTTGAAAATACAACACACATAAAAATTGAAAAGGGAGTGAGACAAGGTGACACCATATCTCCGAAGCTCTTTAATGCCACATTGGAGGGTGTTTTTCAGTCACTGAGCTGGGAAAACAAAAGGATAAAGATTAATGGAGATTATCTAACCCACCTTCGTTTTGCTGATGACGTAGTCATTTTTGCAACTAGCCATCAGAGCTGCAGAGTATGATCCAGGAACTTGCTGACAAGAGTAAAGAAGTGGGATTAAAAATGAACTTTCAGAAGACAAAAGTGATGTTCAATGCTTTTACAAGAAATGAAGATTTATCGATTGATGGAGAAAAGCTGGAGATAACAGACACGTACATTTATCTTGGACAGCAGATATCAAGTGAGGGTCACATTGATGAAGAAATTAATCGGCGTACAAAACTTGCCTGGAGAGCTTTTGGAAGAAACAGCATAATTTTCAAGAGCAATATGCCATTATGTCTTAAAAGAAAAGTGTTTGATCAATGCATCCTTCCAGTGCTTACGTATGGTGCAGAGACGTGGACCTTAACTAAAAGAGACATACAAAAGCTGCAGACAACTCAAAGAATCATGGAGAGGTGCATACTTGGTGTAACCAGGAGAGATAAGAAGAGGAACTCGTGGATCCGAAAAATGACAAGAGTGGAAGACATCATGATCAGAGTTAAATCCCTGAAATGGCAATGGGCTGGACATACTGCCAGAAGGACAGATCATCGATGGACAGCCGAAATTTTAGATTGGATTCCAAGGGACAGGAAAAGACCCAGAAGAAGACCACATGGGAGATGGGTGGATGAAATTCGAAAGTATGCAGGGGTGCCATGGAGGAGACTGGCACAAGACAGACCGTTGTGGAGGAAACTTGGGGAGACCTTCGTCCAGCAGTGGATTGATAATGGTTGACAATGATGATGATCATCATCATCTTATTTCATAAATATTAGTATTTCATCTTGAAAATGGAAGGGGAAATGTTTGAAAACCTAAATCAAACGTAGCAAAAATTTCTCCCTTAACTGTAATTTTTTTTTTCAACGATGTTCCAAACATGTGTCCTGTGTTCTTAAATATTCCCCCAAAGAAGGTTTGCATTTCATCTTGATAAGGGGGGGGTCTGAAAACGAAAGTGAGGAAGCTGAAAAGTTTGTAAGAATTGATGCATGGTGTTCAAAAGTATTAATATCCTCAAAGTTACACTTTATCTTATCAAAATAAATGAAATCTATCATGCATTCATGGTCCTCACAGACTGAAAGATTTTCAGCATGATGGATAAAATTGTCATCCAAGGGCATAAACGAAAGAAAAAAAAAAGTGACAATAAAGAAATGGGAAAGGTAAAGATTTTAACAAAATGAAAATTTAAGCACTGGATGCTGCTTAGCTGCAGAGTCAAAAAAAGACAAATGTGGCTGTGGTACTTGCCGAGAAGTTTACGCTGGGTGAAATCGCTGTCCAGAATTTTAGTTACTCTTGAACTGTGTATGTAAAAAAAATAATTTTTGGCTCCTAAAATATTGTGAATGGCTCCTAAATACTTAGCTGCACGGGCCATTTAGCACATGGCAAATTTTTTAGTTTTGTACCTTGCTCCCAACACACACTGAGAAAAACACATCATCCCTTGTGTTCGAAATCCTGGGAAAATTACTATGTGCTTAGGCGTGCTAAAATAAATCTTGAGGGGAGGTGTATGTTGTGTTAGTTTCACTATTGTAAGAATGTGCATATAAAGATTATCTTCAGAATTGGCAGTTTTAACTTAAGACCAAGAGTGGAAAATGTTGCAAAACAGTAATGAAAGTAGCTACATTTTAGAAAAGGTAGTGTAGCTAGCTAGTTCTCAAAACAAGTAATTGTAGCTGTAACAAGCTACATTTTCAAGAATGTAGTTGGGACAGTAGCTAGCGACTTTTAAAAAGTAACTTTCCAATCACAATCACTGGAAATATATTCAGAGGCAGCAAACTACTGAAAGAAGCTTGGAAAAATGCATTCTTGGTATAACCATGAAAGACAGGAAGAGGAACTCATGGATCAAGAAGTTGATAACATCATGAGCAAAGTGAGAACTCTGAAATGGGAATGGGATGTACATACTGATAGAACTGATATCCATTGGACAACTAAAATGTTAGACTGGAATCCAAGGGACACAAACGTATGGATTTTCATAGGAATAAACATACAATATTTTTTTTTACTTGTTGTCTTTTATAGAAAAATGATTTTTTACTTGTCTTTTATCCCAGGGTGGCAGTCCCTTCTGAGCACACAAACATACATGTCAGTGGCAGACTCACACTTAATGGGGGTGCACCTGGCACTCCTCATGAAGTATCACTTGGTCCTTTGTCACTGGGTGTTTATTTTTGAATATATTTTTATATGTTTTTAAAATATATTTTACGAATCACTGGAAATGCACTTTAATATGATGGAGATAGTTTTTATCGCTATCCAATATTTTACATGCTGTCTCCAGGGATCTTTTTGTTTGCATCATCAATATTTTGGGCCACCTCCAAAAAAGAAATTCTGGTTGAGTCATTGTGTAATGTAGTTCCTTTTCTTCTTCTGGTTCTAGAGCTTCTGCAATTTTCCTTTTAAAAAACTACAGCAAAGTGCAAAAGTACAACTTTAGAAGTAGGAAGAAAAGGTACTACATTAAATGATCAGAAGGGTTTGATTTTATCCCAGGATTGGAAACACCTGAGGCCTGATGATGGGTAGAATTACTTCACAGAAATCCTGTCAGTTAGAGGAATACATTCCTAGACAACCCATACTTGCTTAAAATTTATATTGTAAGAACTTCTAGGAACAACCTTGTCATCCTTTATCATTACTGTAACAAGGGCCTGATTAAGAGAATGTATCATCTTTTTTTGTGTGTGTGACAGGCCCCCTAAGAAGATAAATTGTAAGAAGTTTGCTCAAAAATAATACTGCTCTAGTTTAACAAGAAAAAAATAGCTATGAATTTCAATAACTGAGAAACCTGTAATTATCTGCTATAATTTGGATCCCTTTTTCAAATACTGAAAGACATTCATCATGTCAAATTCACAGTATTTACTAATACTTGCTTCAAAACATACAATACATTCATCCATAAGTGGTGACTTTGGGCATGCTTAGGCAACTGACCCTCGTAGAAATCACAATGGCCTGATTTCTGCAGGGACAATCAAAATTATCTTTTTGTAACAATTTATACCGTAGGCTATATTGTAATTAGAACTTATGAAATAAGATGTTTCTATCAGTAAGCATCAGCCATAGATTACTGAAAATCAAAATTGATATAAATTTTGAAGATGACAATATTTATCTTGTGAAAATTGATATATTCAACATGCACTTTTAGAAATAGTGTATGTTAAATATATTACTTTAGCATACAGAAATTCTGTACATGAATTAAATCACTACTCAAGGCCCAGATATATTCATTTGTTTCTAGTTCCAGTTGAAGAAATTTTGTTGAAGCTTCCCTTCCCACTGAGTTCTTTTGGATTTTTACAGATGTTTGTGGCCTCTTGATTTTAGTCAAGGCCTGTTCTCAACGTATAGAAGGATTAACAAAAGTTTTGTTTGCTACTGAAGAATTTAAATATTGCAACACTATTTAAATTCTTCAACAAATAAAATTGCAACAGTATTGAAATTCTTTAGTAGTAAACAAAACTTTTCTTAATCCTTCCATACATTGAGAACAGGCTTTGACTAAAATCAAGAGGCCACAAACATCTGTAAAAATCTAAAAGAACTCAGAGGGAAGGAAGCTTCAACAAAATTTCTTCAACTGGAACTAGAACCAAAAGAAATTTTGTAATAAGCAGTTATAATTTTATGATGAATTTAATACAATAAACATTTTACAGATCTAATGAGAAGTGAAACAGTAATGAAAAATATGAAGGAAAACCATGAATGAAATATGGGATTACACCATACAATACAAATTTTGAAGATAACAATCCGTTTTTTGGTGTAAATATGACAAGAATGGTAACAGGGACTGATTTAGCAAAGTCTTCTCTAAGTTCATTTGAAAACTGCTTTTGCAACAATTTAGCTGCTTCCATCACACAACTTAGGTCATTCTTGTAAACAAATCCAAATCTTGAGTCCAATTTCTCATATGACTTCGTCCTGGTTTGCAACTGTGAAACAAGATTGTCACACATTACCTAAAACATTTAGAGTGATGAAGGAATCTCGATTATTAAAAACAACGTCTGGAGTTGATGAATCATCTAGAAGTCGGTTCTTGGGTATTTTCTTCTTTCTTGAGGATTCATAATCCATTTCTCTCCCTAACAACTGGTTGTATTCTTTCTCGAACAGTTGGAAATTTTTTCTCACTAAATTCAGGATGAAGTCAATAATTGACTCATATAATGGTAAAACTAACAACAAATTGTCCATGGAAGATTGAAAGGGAAAAGCTCACTTTGTTGATTCGTTGCAATATTGTCTCAGATAATCATCAACACAGCAGTCTCTTTTTTCATTAATTTGGCATGAATAGACTTAAAATATATTTGGTTTTTAGAGGTAGTTTGGAGGCCCCCCAAATTCTGAGGCCCTGTGCACATGCACAAATCAGGCCCTGGATGGTAAGTCAGATAATATCCGAAAACTTGAAAATTTTGTCGTCCTGGAGCAGGAATTGAACCTGCGTCTCCCAGATAGCATACCCGGGCACTGTCTGGGAAACACAGGTTTGATTCCCGCTACAGGACGACAAAACTTTCAAGTTTTTGGGCTGTCTACCGATTGTTCGCCAGAGGTGGGTTTGCATCTGAATTTCGGGGGGAGGCACAGATGAATGCTTGTCTTACAGCACTTGTTCTCTCTTTTCCCTGGAAGCTGAGACCTCAAATTAGGGATGGGCAACTGCTTATATACCCCAATGAGTTGCTCATAATGGTCACACCTCACCCCCTTCCGCTCAAAAAATCTCACAAGAATGAGAATTGAATTTAAAATGGGTACTATTTAAAAAATGTTCAAAAGTTTACTACTAGATAATGATTAATAATAACACATTTTTGTTTATCTTCTTGCTTATTTTAAAGAAAATTAGAGTATAGTGAAACCTCAAAAATCCGGCATTGACCGGACCGGACGAGAGCCGGATTTATGAAAATTCCGGATTTCTGAAGCTATCCAAAAATTGTGTAACGGGCATTACGTAAAGCTCATACTTACAGGTAACAGATCCCTTTAACAAAAAATTGCCTGTCTACGTCTTATAAATATGCAGGGGTCGTGCTGCCGCCCACATTCTTCGCAATTTTTGAAAAAAAAAATAGTTTTTGCGATGGAAAAATAAGTTTTGGCGGTGGAAAAATAAGTTTTGGCGGTGGAAAATAAGTTTTGACGAAAATATTGGCGATTACCTTTTTGTACTATTTATTATAAAACTCTGTCAAAAAAATTTTTATTTGGCGAATGGTTCGGCAAAAACTTGATAACAAGCCAGAGCAACCGCTAGGGCTGGGTGATGTATCGATATATTGAGAAAACTTGATGTGAATTTTACATCGATGTTACGATTTTTCAACTCACGAAACTACGATACATCATGAAGGCGATTACCGCAATGCATCATGAAGGCCAATGTAGATGTCATTACACGATCGAATCCACATACTGCCACCACCAAGCACAGATCATCATCACACGTTCGACTTCAACACGCACTTTAAACGTACACGCCGATTCGTGGCCTCATTGGTCCGCATCACTTCAGAGCGGCCCAATGAAATGACAAATTTGAGAAACCTCCCGATGTTATGCGTAAGTGGCTATTGGCAATTAGCACACTGAGATTGGATGATCTCACGATGTTGTTGTTGAGACGGTACACCGATAGATTTCCATGGTTGCTGGGAAAACACTGGATGTTCTCACAAAAAAAAAAAAAAAAAAAAAAATCAGAAAAGTGCCGGATTTCTGAAGTTGCAGGTTTTCTGGATGTCGGATTTTCGAGGTTTTGCTGTATACACTTTTTTTTTAAGCATGTTCTGGGATTAACAAAAATCTATGCTATTGCATACATCTGAAATTGATTTCTCTGAATGGAAAGAAAATTTACATACTTTTAGAAAGGCAAGTTAAGGAAAAGTAACTTCCAAAACTACATAACAGGAGCTCTAATGCCTTATGTACAGTGATTGGAAAGCCACTTTTTAAAAGTATAGTTAGCTACTGCTACAACTGCGTATGTACATTCTTCAAAAAGCTTGATACTGCTACAACTACACTTTCCAAAAAGTAGCTTGCTGCAGCTACTTTTTCTTTTTTTTTTTTTTGGAAATGATCTTTACATGTACATTCTTACATATGTATGGCATTGACAGCTAAATGCCAAGGTAAATTACACACACACCTTTGTATATATTTCTTAGCTCAGATTATCTCACACATTTTAATATATATTAATTCCAAACCTGCAGATATATGGGTGCTAAAATATGTAGAAACACTTAACAAGAGATGTAATTTTTGAACATTCGATGTTTTAAAGGTTCTGTTTTTTATATTTTTCTATGCATACACTTATGCATTCTTGTTTACAAACAAAATGGTTTTTTAGAAGGATGTTGCATTTCAAAGTGCAGTACGTATTAGATACACATTATTTTGGAACAAAATTAATACAAATGGGGAGAATCCTTTCTTTCTCTCCCTGACAGAGGAGGGGACGGTACCGGGAGTGTCACACAAAGCGCATCGGATAAACAACCCAGACGGCCACCGTCAACGGCGAAGGGATGTGCATGATTCTTAATGGTTGGGGGCCGGTGGTCTTTCTCCCCTTGGCACTGTTTATAATGGCTTTTCCCTCTCATCTGCGGCTGGTTTTTGGAGCAAAGAGGTGCATGTGCTAAGCCGCCAAGCATTTCCCCTCCCCTTTGCGCCAAAGGAGCCAAACGCTTGTCACCTGGTAATGTTTCATCCATGAATGGTATGCTTTTCTAAATCCCTGGAATTTCAGAAATGCTTTGTTCGAATTGGACCCCGGAATTCCGGGGTTACCCCGGAGCACAAACAGGCCTGTTCAGCCCAAGCCCGGTTCTGGCCCTGTGTCTATTTCGGGCTCGGGCTTAGCCCGTCTCAGCACTGGTGTGTGTGTGTGTGTGTGTGTGTGTGTGTGTGTGTGTGTGTGTGCGTGTTCAGCAGGCAAAATGGTATAAGTAAAAGAATTATTAACCGTTTGAACAGCTTACAAAATGTAAGTCAATTCAGATGAATTATTAACCCAGCAATCAGACATCTTTGAATAGCAATGCTTTTGCTATCAAGTCCTGCTAGCTCAGCTTCAGTTGAAAGAGTATTTTCTAACACTCTAAGCTCAGGAATTTTTTAGGTGTCAACAAATGTGCAAAATTAGTTATGTGCTATCGGATGCTACAAGGTAAAAATGAACCAGACTACCAGTTCTGCGATTCATTGGCAGTCCAATAATTTTAGATCAATGAAATTGATTCTGCACAGATCAGAAATTTTAAAGAATAAATAATTTTGCCACTTTTCTGCTCTTAATGATTGTAATAAAATAATAATTAAAAAAATAAAGACTAAAATTGCAGTCTCTTTGAAGGTAAGTTTCTCACTAAATATTTAGTATATCTATTAATGCTTACCAATTGTTTAAAAAGCATTAGTTACGAGTTTTCTATGGATTTTGCCAGTTTAAACTAGTTTATGATGGTTTAAACCAGTTTTAGACACTTGTCACGAACCACATTTTGACGTCAGAAACCCAACCCTGACTGAACTGGGCAAATGAATATGAACTCCCACATGCGTGGCTTGCAGTGATTATGAAAAGGCTTTTCATTCTGTGAAACTATCACCAGTATTTGAAATCCTGCGGTGTTAAAAATGCATATATTAACAACATCTATGAAAATACAAGAGCTAAGGTTCAACTATTCAAGGAAAAACAGCACATATAAAAAATTGGAAAGGGAGTGGGACAAGCCAACACTACATCTCCCAAGCACTTCGATGCCATATTGCAGAATGTCACAGAATTATGAGGACAAGGAGATAAGATTATTTCCTTTTGCTGACAACAGTCATTTTTGCAAGTACCCTCTCACAGCTGTAGAGTATGATCCAAGAACTTGCTGACAAGAGTAAAGAAGTGGGATAACAGATGAGCTTAGAGAAGACAACACTGATATAAAATGCTTATACAAGAACTGAAGAATGTTTTACAAAAACTAAAGTCTGATGGGGCAAATTTAGAAGCAATCGAAACCTAAAATGCTTGTACAAGAACTGAAGTCTGATGGGGGCAAATTTAGAAGTAACTGACAGCTACATTGAAAAAGGAATTAAAAGGTGTATGTAACTTGGCTTGAGAAGTGGCATATACAGGATGCTGGTATGGGGAGCATTTAGCAAAAAAAAAAAAATTTCTTCCCAGAAATAGTGTTGGAGGAGATACTTTTTTAAAGGGACAATTAATCAGTTAAAATTTTTGTTTCAAGATTCACATCCCAACAATACACAGTATAAGCAACTTTTTATTGTTAAAAAATAAACAATGCCCACATTACAGTATGAAATATTTACTTTGTGACTTACTTCAAATGCAAATCAATTCTACACGCTGTTTCAAATATTGGGTTGTCGGAAAAGTCATGACGTATTTTGGCACCCGATGGCGGTTGGGCGGTTTTGGAAGTACTAGAGGCACGCGCAGCTCTGTTGTTGCTGTGTCATTCGACAGGTGCCAGTTCTACTGCAGTCTAAAAGGAATGGTGAGCGATTTGGTTGATTTGCGGAGATTTGACATCAAGTTGAAGATGGAAGACCAAACTGTGCATTTTTGCCATATTTTACTTCTAAGAGCGACATACGTCACAAATTAAAAATTCAAAAATATTATTTTACGTGTTCAAAACAATACATAGTGTCCGAATAGTGTCTTCTATTACACTGGGTCTTCTTCCCAAAGCCCCAAAGAGATATTAAGAGTGACAAACGTCATAAATTAAACATTCGAAAATATTATTTTACATGTTCAAAAAATTACATAGTGTCTGGAATGAGCTCAAAGCTGTTTTGAGCCAGTTTGGTGCTAAAGAAAAAGTTATAATAGCAGGGGATTTCAATGCTAGAGTAGGTGTGCAGAATGCAATTTCTGACAATGTTCTGGGTAAGTTTAATGATCCTTGTGTGAATGATAATGGTGAAAGATTAATTGAACTAGCTGCATTGAGAACGGTTTGTGTGTATCTAATACATTTTTCAACCACAAGTATATACACACATATACTTGGGAAAATTGTACTCTTGGTCAAATGAGTGTGATAGATTTTGTTGTTTACGATCAGCTTTGAAACACTTAGTTGTTGACACCCGTGTGATGAGAGGTGCGGATGTTGGTTCTGATCATTATTTAGTAGTGTCACGAGTGAAACTTAATGTTGGTTGGAGGAAAAGGAATAGGAAGAGACCCAGGATAGAAAGAATAAAGGTTGATAGGCTTTTTGAAGATCATCGGCGGTACTCTGACTTACTCAGAGAACGACTGAAGGATCTGAAATCTTGCGAGAGGGATGTAGAAAAGAAGTGGGAATGTTTTAAGAACTGTGTTGTCACTGCTGCTAAAGAGGTCTGTGGCACCACAATAGTGGGTAACAATAGAGGTGATGCTTGGTGGAATAGCGAGAATGAAGAGGCAGTAAAGAAAAAGAAGGAAGCCTATTTGGGGATGTTGCAAGGTAGAGTCTCTGTGGATGAATATCGCTGTAAAAAGCGTGAAGCTGCTAAGCTGGTTCGCCACAGTAAGGCAAAAGATAGGAAGGAGAAAGTGGAAAGGCATGAACTGGCTTTTTGGAAAGATAGAAAGTCCTTCTGGAAGTACATGAGACTCAGGAAAAATAGGGGAAACAAAGTCGTAAGTTGTGTGAAGAATGAGATCGGGGAAATGATATGGGAGCCCAATGAGTTAAGTGAAAGATGGGGTGAATACTTCTGTCAGTTATTAGATCAGGAGAGCAAAAATGATTCTGAGACAGATGCAGATGATGTCACAATGAGGGATGAAAGCACAGGAGGGATCTCAAGAGAAGAAGTGTGTAAAGCTCTAAAATCTCTTCAGAATAGTAAGGCTTCAGGAGTTGATGGCATAACTGCAGAGATGTTGAAGTATGGTGGTGACTCTATAATTGACTGGTTAACTGAAATTTGCCAGTTGTGCTGGGAGTTAGGAATGGTCCCTCGGGATTGGAAGGATGCTATTATTGTTCCTTTGTATAAGGGAAAAGGTGATCAGACTGAACGCAAGAACTATCATGATATTAGCCTACTGAGTGTGCCAGGGAAAGTGTTTGGTAAGGTTGTTATTGAAAAAGTACGGGGTCTTACATCATTGAAAGTGTGGGATGTTCAGAGTGGTTTTATGCCTGGTAAAGGCTGCACTAACCAGATTTTTGCATTACGCATGATGATTGAAAAGTATCTGGCTGTTGGGAAGAAAGTTTGCCTTCATAGATTTAGAGAAAGCTTTTTTTTTTTTTTTTTGATTGGAGGTTTAACGACCACTGTGAGCAACTTAATGGGCTATAAGCAGTCGCCCGTCCCTAATTTAGGGTCACTGGTTCCAGGGAAGGGAGAGAGCCAGTGCTGTAAGACAAACACAACATCCATGCCTGACTGGGATTCGAGCCCGGACCCCTTACGGACGAATGATCAGAGGCCATCGCTTAGACCACTGCGCCACCGGGGCGGCTTAGAGAAAGCTTACGACCGATTCAATAGGACACTTTTGTGGAAGGTATTGAATGAATATGGTGTTACTGGGAATCTACTTAATAGTGTAAAAGCCATGTATGCTGGTAGTAGAGCTTGTGTACGAGTGAATGGTGTTTTATCAAAATGGTTTTCCATTGGTGCAGGAGTTAGACAAGGTTGTGTAATGTCACCATGGCTGTTTAACATATTTATGGACGCATGCAAGCGTGAGGCCAAAATAGATAATAGTGGTTTATGTCTTGGTGATATCCGTGTGTGCAGATTGCTGTATGCTGATGACATTGTCCTGTTGGCAGAGAGCAAAAGTGAGTTGCAGAGTATGTTGACTCGGATGCACGAAGTTTGCATGAAATTCAAACTGAGTATAAATAAGGGAAAAACCAAAGTTATGGTGTTTGAGAGAGGAATGGGTAGCACTGAATGTAATGTAAGTATAAATGGCACTGTGATTGACCAGGTGAGTGAGTTTTTGTATTTAGGAAGCATGTTTGACAGAGAGAACAAGTTGGATGGTGAAATCAGTAGGAGAGTGAATTCTTCCTTGAAAGTCACAGCTGCTCTGGGAGGTTGTCACATGAATGATGGGTTCTCTAGAGAGTCCCGCATGGCTGTGTATGAAACTGTAATTGTTCCTACTCTGATGTATGGCAGTGAAACCTGGGTATTGCAGAAGAAACATAGGAGTCGTTTGTGTGCTGGAGAAATGCGTTACTTACGTGGGGTTTGTGGCAAGACACGATATGATTGTGTGAGAAATGAAGATGTATTGCAGTTGTGTGATGTAAAGCAAAATGTTGTTAGCAAGGTTGAGACCAATATGCTTCGGTGGTTTGGCCATGTTGAAAGAATGAGTGATGAAATGCTTACTAAGAAAATATTTTCAACCCAAGTGGCAGGAAGGAAAGGCAGAGGAAGGCCAAGAAAGACATGGGTGGATCAGATTCAGGAGTGTCTGCATGAGAAAAAGATTGAGTATGAAGTATAAAAGATCTTGTGTAAGGCGTGTAATGGATATCGCACACCACACAACAATCTTCTAATCATGTAATGTAAAGTCGCATATCTGATGCGGATCATATTTTTTTATGCGGATCATTGGATATGTCAAGATCGCTGTAAATGGCAATTTGATACGACAACAATAAGTAAAAATATCTGTGAAGTTTGTATTTCTTTTTGGAGCTAACCTCTGAATCTCAGAGAACAGCTTAGTGATATGTATGATGTATGTATAAACGGAAGAACGCACATCAAGCTTGTGAAAAGTTGTATAAAGTGTATGGTGATAATGCTCTACAAGAAAGTCAGTGCCAGCGGTGGTTCGCAAAATTCTGTGCTGGTTATTTTGACCTCAACGATGTTCCTCGGTCCGGGAGGCCCACCGAGGTTCATGACGACCAAATCAAGGCATTGATCGAGTCAAACCCTCTGCCACGAGAGATTGCAGACACATTGCACATCCATCATTCAAGCATTCACGACCACCTGAAGAAGCTGGGATATGTAAGCAAGCTCGATGTGTGGGTTCCTCGTGAACTCAAAGAAGCTCAATTGATGGTGCGTATAAACATCTGTGATATACTCATTAGACGTGAGGAAAACTATCCTTTTTGAAGCGACTGATAACTGGTGACGAAAAGTGGATTGTGTACAACAATGTGCTCTGCAAACAGTCTTGATCCCGACATGCTGCTTCGCCTCAAATGACATCCAAAGCAGACATTCATCAACGGAAGGTTCTGGTCTTTGTGTGGTGGGATTTTAAAGGTGTCGTGTTTTTCGAGCTCCTACCACGGAACCAAACAATCAATTCGAATGTGTATTGTTGGCAATTGGACAGTTTGAAGGAATCCATCATCCAGAAACGTCCAAAGCTCGTTCATCGTAAAGGTGTTGTGCAGAGATCGCGATAATGCCTCTACAGGCGTATTTCATGCCTTAAAAATGCCGAATATGCGTTAAAATTTAGAAATGCGTATTTTTATGCATTGTTTTTCCATATGCAATTTCCTTTTATAATCGGTGATTACACCAGGATTTTCTCATAAAAATGACCATTTTTTTTTATCAAGAAATTATGTTAACTTTTATGTCACAGTTTATGAAAAAATCATGATTTGGTTCCCATTGCAGAGCTAGTCAGCTAGGGATCCGCTTTCGGCAATCATTCAGAAGAACCTTCAGGGCAGAGCAGCTCAACCGATGGGCATGCGCATTTGTCGGAGGTAACGATTCAGCCGCGTCGGGATTGAGACGCTAGTGTATCGGTGCAGCGTGGCGTGGAGGAAGTGTTTTGAAGTTCGTTTAATTGCCATTTCAGGGCTGGATGGCGGGTTTCCTACCGAAACAAAGCTCTTGAGCGGGGGTCTCCCACCTTATGAAATTTTAAGAAAAATATATATAAATATAAAATTTTGGGTCCGTTTTTGGATTGCTCGCAAAATTTGCGCGTTAAAAACGCATCCTTTGTAAAAATAAGTTATTTAGAAATGAACCGTTCAGAGTTCCGAAAAATACAATCTAATACATCGGGAACATAATCAGTTTACGGAAAGGTGAATCGGCTTCCATGCGTAGCCGTATGAGCAATTCATTTTGCATATCGCAGACTGTTACGAATCAGGCATGAGATTGTTCTTCGGATTCGCGGAATTCCACATTTCAGTTATACTTCAGAGCAATGAAAAAAAAAAAATGAATGTAATGTTTTATTTTCTGAGGATTGGGGGGGGGGGGGGTTCCACCTGGGGAGCGGTATTCCGTTTTTCAGAACTTATGAAAGCTAAACGGAGTGAAATTTTTTCCCGCTATCATAATTTCTTTTTTCGCGAAGTTTCCTCTGTCCAGTATTGTTATTAAATATCAATTTATTGCATAAATGTTTGCATTTGAGATTGAAAGTGTAGACAATAATTTCAGATAACGGAAGTTCGACGGAGCAAAAATTTTCTTGTAATTTTTGCTCCAAAAATTTCCTCGGGTTTCTTCCGCGGATTCGAAGAGTAACTCTGACTTTGTTGTCATCAAAACTGAAGATAATTTTTTGGGGGGGGGGGTGCATACGTGGTGGCGGTGGAGGGGGGCGTTTTCCGGCTGTAAACGGAATTTCGTCTTGACGATGATGGGCAAAACACGTAACAATATTAACAAATAAAGGTAACTTGATCACGCTAGTTACGTTAAATGAAAACTTTCACAAAAAAGTTCGTAAGTTGGAAGCTTTCGACCTTATCTTAGGTCTTCATCACGCCAATGGAGGACTAAGATTGTTGCCAGATTCTACATTTGAATTTTTCCTATTTTTGTTGCCAAAACTTAGAATTGATCTCCAGATTATCGGAATGTAGAGATAAAATTTCTCCTCTCTACATTCCGATGATCTGGAGATCAATTCTAAGTTTTGGTAACAAAAATAGGAAAAATTCAAATGTAGAATCTGGCAACAATCTTAGTCCTCCATTGGCGTGATGAAGACCTAAGATAAGGTCGAAAGCTTCTAACTTACGAACTTTTTATAAAAAGTTTTCATTTAACATAACTAGAGTGATCAAGTTACCTTTATTTGAATTTCGTCTTTGAAAACTTTCGAAAACGGAAGTTAGACGAACTGCAGATTTAATCTGTAATCGTAATTTTTTCTCCCCTCGCAATATTTTTTCTGCTCACTTTATTGTAAAATATAATTTTGCTTGATAACTGATTGTGTTTCAGCTTGAAAACAGTGGGAAAATTTTCGAAAACGGAAGTCGGACGGAGCGAAGATTTTTTTGTAATCGTAATTTTTTTCGCGATGTTTCCACTGTCCTGAATTATTGTTAAATGTTATTTTTCCTCTATAAATAGTTGCAAAGGGAGAAACTGGACATTCCTCATATCAGAAAAATGGTTGAATCAACCAAGTCTCAATTATGTGAACTGTAAACATCTCATACATAGTATTCAAGATTTTTTTCTTTCAGAGCTGAAGGAAAACATGCTCAAAAATAATAAATGAGTTGATCTTTGTAATAATAAACTTGCACATCACAATGTCCAATGAAGGTTTATTTTATCTTTTGTGATTGAGATAGACTGTAGATTTCCTTCCTCCACAATAGAACTCTTTTTGAAGTTTGAGTGTGAAGCAACACACGCACAAGTTTTGGTACAGTCTTTCAAAAGCAAAACAAAAATTTTTGCAGCCTCATGGATAAAACAAGCCAAATATGTAAGATTTCGATAAATTACAATTTACTTATTTTATATAAAAGAAATTCAATTGCATGCTAATTCATGTTGACATATTTATATATAGATATAATTATTTGTTTTTATATAAAATATTATTTAGCTAAAAATTTAATGTGATAATTGTCCGTTCTCTAAAATTACTCCTTTGGAAAGTAAAATACTCCTTTGAAAAACGTGAAGGAGTATTTTTACTCATTTTGAAAAAATCCTAGCACAATCTCTGGTGTTGTGTCCCATCACGACAAAGCGAGACCACACACAAGTTTGATCACCCGCCAAAATTTTTGGAGCTTGGGTAGGATGTGTTGCCACACCCAGCATACTCGCCTGACCTTACGCCGTCAGACTTCCACTTGTTTTGCTCTCTTCAACAGTCCTTGCGTGGTATAACATTCAATTCAGATGAGGCTGTAAATCAGCACCTTGTACAGTTTTTTGCCACGAAAGACAGGTCCCTTCTATGAACGAGGCATTCTGCAGCTCACTGAAAGATGGCAAAAGGTTATCAAACAAAATGGGCATAATATCATTGATTGATCTTTGTTCTTTCTATCAATAAATGACCTTTGCAAAACATGGCTAAAATATGTCATGACTTTTCCGACAACCCAATAGTTTATCAAGTACTGCATCAGTTGTAATTGTGATATCCCTTTGTGTATTTAATACTGCTAATCCATTTCAATTTCCATTGATTGTGTTTCAAAGATATGTTTTGAGTCATCATAGTGTTGAGAATAATCACTGAGTTGTAGATTGGTTAGGGGGAAGGGTCTGACCCTAACTAACCCTTATGTGGATATGCCACTGAGCTGGAGAGCATTTGAAAGAAACTTTACAATTTTGAAGAGCAGGGCTTGAAAAATACCATGCCAGAGGTATGTAAATTATTGGCATGGGCAAGTAAAAATGAAATCTAGTTGACCGATAGGGCAACTAGATTTAAGGGGTGGAAGTTTGGAATGGAGAATTTTCTGCTCTAGAAAAAAAGATGGACGTCGCATGTTTTTCGTTTTACTGCAGTTGTATTATTGTTATGGAATGAGTACCAAGGCTAGGAGAATAGCGCTTCTTTAATTACATTATGCTCTACGTCCAGAAATTGAAACCATACGTAGTTTTTCTCCAGATGTTGTTTACAGTTAACGACGGGATGCATGCCTCGGATGAAACTAGCCTCCGGTGTTTAGTGACAAAATGCGTAAATTACCATCAAACAGGAGGATGCAGACTGATGGATACCTGCCAACTACTACGGATTTAGTTGTCTGACTACGGAACTACGGACATCGCTGTCGAAACTACGGATTCTACGAATTTTCATTTTGTGTAGATTTTTATTTTTCATTTTTCTAGTATTTAATGATATACATGTGATTCGTAAGCAGATTCACATAATTCCGCTTTTTTTTTTTTAGGTCATCATGTACATCGTCCTCGAAAGCTGTATTTAGAGTTTTCAAATTTTCTGAAATGGTAGTTAAACGGAGTGAACATTTTTTGCCGTAATCGCATCATTTTTTTTTTTCTCTCAATGTTGCCTTTGTGTCCACTTTTCTTGTTAAACATCATTTAATTGCGTCAGTGTCTGTATTTCAGCTTGAAACTGCAGGCAACAATTTGCGAAAACGGAACTTAAAACGCCGTGAAAATTTTCCCGTAATCTTCAGGCATGAGATTCTTCCGCGAATTCGAGGAATTCCGCCCATTCGTTATTATTTTCGTCATTTACGAGATCGATACACAAGTGAAGAGAATATCTTGGTGGAGGGTTCGCATTGGAGACTGGAATTCCATCTTAACGAAACTTTCGAAAACGGAAGGTCGCCGGAATTCAGATTTTTTCTGTAATCGGAATTTATTTTTTCTCGCAATGCTGCCTCTGTCCAGTATTATTGCTAAATATCATTTTACTGCATAAATATTTGTATTTCAGCTTGAAAATTTATGGAAAATTTCTAAAACTGGAAGTCGTACGGAGCAAAGATTTTCGCCGCAATCGCTAACACCCCCACCCCCCAGTGTTTCCACTCTTCTGCATTGTTAAATATCCCCCATCCCATAAGGTTTTTGCATTTAAGCTTGATAAGGGAGGGGAAAATTCCTTAAAACGAAAGTGACAAAGTTGGAAAATTAGTAAAAATTAATGCATAGTGTTCAAAAGTGTTATCCTCAAAGTTACACCATTTATCTAAAATAGTTGAAGCTTTGATATCATGGTCCTCAGGCTGAAAGTTTTTTCAGCATGCTAGAAGAAATTATTGTTATCAGAAGGAATAAAAAAAAGAAAATCAACAATAAAGAAATAGGGAGAGAAAGATATCAGCAGAAAAAAAAAAAGTAAGCAATGGATGCTGCGCAGCTGCAAGGTCAATAAAAAACAAACTAACAGGGGTCTGCAGTCTTGCTGTGTGTTTTGATTTTTCACCCATTTAAAGCATCCAACCTTTTTTTTTTTTTTTTTTTTTTTTGGTTTATCTTGTCATAAACTGCAATTTTAGAGGCAGTATGATCTTATGGTGAGCGAAGGTTCGCACGCTGCACATTCAGTTGCTTGGATTTCCCATCTGTCAAGTGTTGTGGAATTCGTAACGCATCTGACTGATTTTTATTGGTGGAAGTTTTGAACTTAAATCTCGCAATGTTACCTATCATGCCCTTGCCAGCAGGGGATTCAACTTTGCGTTTCACATGAGTTAAGTTTGTTTCATTAGAGTCCTTGTTTGTTGTAACGTTTTGTTGTGGTGCGTATTTCTTTTTTACAAAGAGACGAATTGTTTAATGAAAAAGTCTATGTATACCGCGCAAGATTACTAATTACTACTGACAAGGCTCTACCCAATGTTGGCAGGTATGGATGGGCAAAAAATAGGGGGAGGGAGTGACAACGGAATATTTATTGTACAGCCCAGGGTGGTGCGGGGTCTCTGATATAACTTGTGCAAGTGAGGGAGGGAAAAGTGGAAGCTTCCACCTGTGCACGTTCCCACACACATGAACTGACAGTGGGACTACTGAAACAAAAGCTAAGTTTCGTTTAAGAATGAGCCTGCACAACGTGTTCCACTCAACAGGGAAAAGAGCAAAAATTACCAACGCAGATAACTTAGTTTATCTGAGAGAACAGCATTCGTGTTAGTTGCGGTTCATGTTAGCTGTGGATAGAAGTTGTATTTAGTAGAGATATATGATGTTCTTTTGGAAAAAAAAATCCAACAATGAGAGTATATCTCATAGTAAGCAATTATATGAAATTCCCAATCTGTCAGCGGTAGTTGCAAATTCGCCTTCCGCACTGTTGAGTGACGTAATTTCAGAATCGGGATCTATATCGCTGGCAAATCTGAAACTTATGCAAGCTGCTGACTATATGATAAAGCGTACAAAAAAAAAAAAAAAATGCTGTTGCACAGTTGAGGAATTTTGGATAAAAACATTTAATTGGCCAAAGTCAAATGAGAAGACTGTGCACTGTTTGTGAAAACCGTGGATCCAAAAATTGCAGATATCACCAGTAATGTTTTCAAGCAATGTGGGGTGTCAGGTGATAATATAGTTTAATAACTAAGTGCAGACAACAGTAGTCAAAAAGATAAGATTTGCCTTTGTTTCTAAACAACAATTCTTGGTATATTTTATGATGCAAAATCACTTCTGTTTGCACAAGGGAAAAGGGTAAATAATTTTTACATTAAAATTCTTAAAAACTACTTAAACTGCTATACAGTTAACTATGATTATTATTTTTTTTTTTTTTTGTAAAATACAGGACATATATTAAAAATTCTTGAACATGACATCACTAAAATTCTCAAATGCCATCGATTACCTTTCTTAAAACTTGAGATATATGCTTTTGGGCATTTACAGACACTTTAAAATGGTGATGCAAAAGATGTGTAAAAAGTTTATCATGATTTTTGACTTTAAAAAAATGAGGCTTCTGTTTTGTTATCTTAAAAGATAAATTTTTCTGGGCATGTAGATTTTACTTATGGGCAAGTATATATTTTCTGCACATGCCCAGCTGGGTATGTAACTTTTTCAGATATTTTTCAAGCCCTGCACCTGAAAAGAGAGGTGCTTACTCAATACATCTTTCCAGTTCTTACTTATGGTTCAGAGACTTGAACCTTAAAAAAGACATACAGAAGCACTGGACAACTCAAGGAAGCCTGGAGAGATGAGTGTAAGAAGAACTCGTGGATCAAGGAAATCAAATGAGTTAATGACATTATGATCGAAGTACAGACCCTCAAGTGAGAATGGGTTTGACATCTTGCTAGATGTGACCACTGCTGAAATACTAGACTGGATGCCAAGGTAAGGAAAGACACAGACCATATGGGAGGTAGGTAGATGAAATTTGAAATCACATTAGAGTGATATGGTAGAGACTGGCTCACGACGGAGTCGTGGAAGATATTTGGGAGGCCTTCATCCAGCAGTGGATTGATAATGGATGATGATCAACTGTGGCATACACACTCATTTTTTCACGCAACAGTATGGCATCTCTTCTGACAGTGATCCATGGGTTATCTACTATTACACCTTTTCCTACTAAGAAAATCTTTTCACTAGCACCTTTTATTTTACAAAGAAAAAAAAGCATTAATAAAAAGGCATTGGCCTTAACATACATTGTTACAAAGTTAAGAAACAAGAGTTTTCTGTAATAAATTAAAGTTAAAATTAACAGTATGGGTAAACTTCTTCACATCGTATTTAACATACAAAATTAATTTATTTATTAGTCAAATTTCTGAACCTACATATTTTTTTTAATTTAATAGCTCATCTATTATTTTATACCTTATTTATTTAGTGGACAATACTTATTAACCTATTCAAGTTGCACTTAACTGTACCATTGTTCTCATCTTTGACCAGCACGGTTAAATACCTAAACACTACATATTTATTTTTTAACCAAAGATTTATATAACTAGAAAACATTATTGCATCCAAATGCTCATTCTACAGAGATTTTAATAAATTAATTTCGACTTTGTAAACACTCTGCAACTCCACAGTTCGTTAGGTTAAGTTTGGTAGTTTTATAAAATTAAGAAATGACTATATCTAATTGGTTTTCAATTTAATTTTATAATCTACATGATTACTTTAAACATGTTAATTTAATTTGCTGATCGATATACTTCTGGAGAAAATTTAATAAACAATTCCCACTTAACTACGCTCCTCCAGTGACGTTCGTATTGAAAATTGCATCTTCCGCAGCTCATTTTACAACAGGGGTATAAATATTTACTTCCGTTTAAATTAACATTTCAGTGTGAAATTTATGATTAAATAAAAATCACTTACCTTCCCAGAATTAATTTAATTTGCTCATCGATTCAATTCTGGAGAAAATTTAATAATTTCCCACTTAACTATAGTCCTCTAGTGATATTCTGAAAATTGTTCATTTACAATCGTGACCAAATTTTATTTTTTAAATTCTCATTTCAACGAAATTATTAAATAAGAAGAAAATGCATACCTTTCTAGTACTGGGTCTCCTTTTATTTTCAGCTTCCAATCTGACCGTTTCACTCGAAGACACAATTTGAGCATTCGAACATCGGTGCGTTCGCTTTTTGCCGCTCATTTTAACTGGAAATGTTTCCATTTATTTACTAATGTCATGATACAATATTATTTTGCTCCGTTTGAATTAACATTTTAGTAAAATTAAAACACTACAATAAAAAAGTAACTTACTTTCCTGGTACTGGCGGGTCGTCCTTTATTTTCAGGGTCCCCTTTGATAATTTCGCTTGACGGTGCCGATGCATTTGATGTATTTGACGGAACTGGAGTCAGCTGACTAGATGAAGGAACGCTCTGAAAACTTGTCTTGGCTGCAGCAGATATTTTACGGAAAATATATTCTCCTGATGGTAACTGCTTGATTGCTCCGCTGACCACTTCTTTATCCAAAACAGCGCGTATCTTAGAAGAACTCAAAGCTCCGTGCGTATCTCGAGTCAATAAATAGCGCTCAATATCCTGAACTGGGGCGCCTTTTTCTTGGCCGGATTCTTGTTCGGAAGACATGCAAAGTGCCTCCACAGCTTCCAATACAGCGCCAGACAGATCCGAATCGTTGAAACCTCCTAAAAACAAGCTTTTCGTTCTCACCCATTTTGCAGCGTTGCGGTAGCTCGTGTTTCCTTTATAGTCCACTTTGATAACGATGCCCTCTTTCACAAGTCTCCCGAGCTCGAGATTGACTTCCGATGCTTTCAGGCCATGTCTGCGCGCTAGCATGTGACAAATTCGTCCTAAGTCAGGCCTCGCTTTTCTCTTTCGAAGCTGGTCAATTGCGTCCAGTATCAGATCCTGAAAACGTTTGTCGCCCATTTTTGCCGGACAAAAGCTTCGGTAACAATTACCGCAGCTCACCTGGATTACCAATGCGAGCGACAGTAAAGCGCACAACGGCCGTCAGCGAATGGCGTGTTATTTTGTCGCAAAGCAAGGACACGGACTATACGGTTACGGATTTATCCGGCGCTGTGAGCCATGCTGTCTACCGGGGGGGTTCTGTACTGGGCGTGTCGTCAAGGCTCAAAGTAGAACGTAATTTGATATTTCAAGGAAAGAAAAAATATAAACGAAAATGCAAAACAAATTAAGTGAAGATATTCGTGAGGCAGAAGGTAGCAGATAACATATATGTTTATGTTGAATGCTCGTAAAAACGTTTAAATTGTTCATAAACTGCACATGTGTACAGTGTTATAAGCGCTGGCTTGTGACCTTTCGTCCGAGATGGGTCTGGGTTCCAATCCCGGTGAGGCATGAATGTTGTGTTTGTCTTACAGCACTGGCTCTCTCCCTTCACTGGAACCACTGGCCCTAAATTAGGGACGGGCGACTTTCTCATAGCTCATTGAGTTATGGTTGCTCACGGTGGTCGTTAAACCTCCAATATGAAAAATATATATATATATATATAAGCCGCCCCGGTGGCGCAGTGGTCTAAGGTGTTGGCCTCTGATCATTCGTCCGAAGGGGTCCGGGTTCGAATCCCGGTGAGGCATGGATGTTGTGTTTGTCTTACGGCACTGGCTCTCTCCCTTCCCTGGAACCAGTGACCCTAAATTAGGGACGGGTGACTGCTTATAGCCCATTGAGTTGCTCACGGTGGTCGTTAAACCTCCAATAAAAAAAAATATATATATATATAAAAAAACATCTGGGTACAATTACCATCACCAAGTTGGGTGTGACTTCTGGCACACACTGGAGATTTTTCGTTCGCGAACGATTCGTTCGAAAAGAACGAATGAGCAAACAGAGTCGAATTGCCGCGCGGACCTTTACTGAAAAGAATCGATTCCGCAAAAGAGCCGATTCCCTGAAAGAATCTGTTAGAATTATGTTTACTAGACATCAAAATTTTACCACAGTGTATCGGTAAGATTCATGTTGTAGTCAGAAAATCTTACCTTATTCAGAAGAGTACAAAAGCAATAAATTACATGAACCTTTCGAAACGAACTTATATGAAAACTGCTGAACAAATTACCCGTAGGAATTCAAAACAAATTTAAACTTAAAAAGCGTCCATTAAACAGGAAACTATCAACGAACGAAAGGATCCGACTCAGAATCGTTTCCCTAGACAATCACCGACCGAAACGCCGTGAATTGTGGGCCCCCAAGCAAGTGCCACTAGTGGCCCGTTGCTGGCAACCAATGCAACCCCAACAGCAGGTGGAAGCAAAGGGACTAAGCATGCGTAAAAGCAACACTTGCTGTGTCTCTCATGGTACCAGTTAGTTGAAGACGGCGCTATCGCCATCGTGTTATTTTAGTGGATGTTAAGAAAAAATCCATATGTAGAGATGCGAATTAATTTCCTAATGAAATTCCACGTCGACGAAGATATCAGATTAAGCCTTGAAATACTAGATTACAGCCATGAAATACACCCACTCCCACTCCATTCCCATGAATAACAATTCATGGAATGGAGTCGGTGAATAACAAGAAACAAATTGAAACCGCTTGAAAGAAATGTCCTGGAAAACCATTAAAAAACGTTTGTTTAAAAAAAAAAAAAAAGAATTAAACGCTTACAAAATTTATTAATTATTTGAAAGGAAAAAAAGCAACGCTATGTGGATATAATGTTCTCATCCATGGGTTGAATGCACAAGACTGGGAGGAATTCGTTTCTAAAAATAACGAGAAGTAGAATAAAATATCTTTCCTCTTTAAAACAAATGCAGCTTCTGACAACGGAAAGGAAAGATACAACGTTAAAAATGTAACAGAATGTGACATAAACCCGGGTAGATATATATTTATTCAACAATCCCTTTTCAAGACGACAAGGACAGTACAAAACTTTGGAAAGCGACTCTAAGTATATAAACTCCTTGAAAATGAATGAAGTTCCCTTAAGGTAAAAAAAAACTATCGTTACGTTGAAAAAATTAATTTATGAATTATATGAAACTGACTTTTATGAAAAATGCCTCGCAATATTATAAAATGAAAATGGGAACCATTCGATTACATATTGCGTACCTAACAGACAGCTTCAAACACACGCTCGTGCGTGGCAAATTAGTCAGGTCGGTAGAGAACTCAGCTACCACGCCAACGGCCCTGGTTCAGATCCAAGCGGGAGTTTTTCCGGTGTGTTAAGAAAATTTCCCCAGCGCAGTGCAATACTTCACAAGTTCCGTAAGGGTAGAAAAAAATTTTAGCTTTGGGAAACTGCGGTTATTCTTGATTATTATTATTATTATTGCTACTACTGGGAAATTGGCGGACAAGATTCGGCAAGCCACCAGTTACGTCACGTGGTTGTCGGCTGCCACTACCGGCAAACTAGCGGACCACATTAGGCTAGCCATAATTTCTTGCACGTGCTTGCAGGGCCACTGAAGGGCCACTTGTGGCAGCTACTGCCTGTGATGGACAACTGATGGCTCTATTGTGGCATATGACAACTGATGGGGTGCCAACTGTTGGCCTGAACTGCTAGCCCTTCTGTTGTCCGCCCGGACATTTTATTGACTGTTCGGCAGCGGCAACAAAGTTCTGGGCCATTGCTGGCAGCCAACACTGCCAGCAATGGCCCAGAAAGACTGTTTTCGCTGGGCACCTTCTGGTGGACCACGAAGCGATTTCTTTTAAATTTAAATTTGATTTTTAGTTATTTAATGTTACGCGTTTCAATCCGATCTAAGTGTGTCTTTCCGCTTTGTTCACTTCAACCTGATTACACCGAACGTTAAGGCGTGCAGAAAAATTGTTCACCATAAATTTTAGGCGTTTCTTTCTTAGAATTCCGTTATGACTATTCTCATTCGTAAATACATCTATTACGCGCTTTTTTGTAAGCGTTGTTTACCGATTGTATTATGACTTTGAGGGCGGAGAAGAAAAAAAGAGAATAAAACGTAGTTTTTCAATCTGCGTTATAAATTAAAAAGTGTCATACGTCAGAAGGTCATCATACTGTAACGACGTTGTGAGCTATAAAATAGAACGTTGTTTTAAGGTAATTCTAAACAAGTTAGTAAAACCATTCAATGCATTGATTATGACACGCTTTCCAATATACTAGAAATCATCACTCCAGTTACGAGGAAAATGGCTGTGGAATAAATCTCACCCCTGTGCCCTGACCTTTGATCAATTTGGATGATATTCAACAGAACTGGTTCAGTATATCTCCGAAATAACATGATAAACTTTTGTCGCAATCGAAGCAATTTTACCTAAGTTATGATGCATAAGCGCTATGGAATAGATCCCGCTTCTGTGTCCTAACTTTTCATCCTATTTCGCCCATTTTCAGTAGGATTCGTCACCAGGAAGATCCCTACAACATACCAACATTTCATCCAAATCGAAACATTTTTACGTAAGTTATGACTCATAACGGCGATGGAAGTGATTCCGCTCCTATGTCCGGACCTTTGACTCCCATTTCGCCAATTTTCAATAGGGTTTGTCCCCAGGTGGTCTCCTCCACATACTAAAATTTAATCGAAATCGAACCTTTTTACGTTAGTTATGACGCATAAGAGCAGTGGAATGGATCCCGATCTTATGTCCTGACCTTTGACCCCATTTCGTTCACTTTCAATAGGGTTCCTTCCCAGGTGTTCCCCTACCTCATACTAAAATTTCGTCGAAATCGAACGATTTTTACGCAAGTTATCGTGCGGACGAACATACGCACACAACGCGTGACGTAATGAGGCAGATGGGAATCGCGACCATCTGCTAGCAAGGTGTGACGTCATAAAACTTTAATAGGATCCACAAACAACGCGTGACGTAATGAGATAGATGGCATGACCGCGCGCCAACATCTAATGGGGCGACACCATGACACCACACTACAAACTTGGTAATTCGGTGTGGTTATTTAACACACTAAAAAAATTTCTTAAAATCAAAATCAAGCTAAATCGATTTCTAGTACCAGAAAACGGTTGGTTAACGACTTTCATCAAAATCCTCAGAGCCGTTTTCAAAATAAAATTTACATACATGCAAGAATTGCTCCTTTTAGGTGAACGTCAAGTAATTTTGCTTCCTGTACTTCGAATGAAAAAATTTCTGTACACATTTTCTTCCCAATTAATGCGCTCCCAAAGATGAAAGTTTGAAAATCGATTAACATATTTTCATTTTATAACTTGGAATTCTTAATATTTTCTAAAACATAACCATAATTATGCAATCCAACATTTTTTTGTCTGCTGACGTCATGAAAATACAAGTCGCGCCATCTTTTTTCTGGACAATTAATGCGTTCACAAGGATGAAAATTTGAACATCGATTAAAATAGCTTCATTTTATAACTTGGAATACTTAATACTTTCTAAAACATAAAAATAATTATGCAATCCAAACTTTGTTTGTCTACTGACTCCATGAAAATACAGGTCGCGCCATCTTTTTTCTGGACAATTAATGCATTCACAAGGATGAAAATTTGAACATCGATTAAAATAGCTTCATTTTATAACTTGGAATACCTAATATTTTCTAAAACATAACCATAATTATACAATCCAACATTTGTTTGTCTACTGACGTCCTCAAAGTACAGGTCGCGCCATCCTTTTTCTGGTTTCAACACCACCAAAGGAAAAATTATTGATTTTTAATGTAATTATGGTGATGTCTTAGAAAATATTAAGTATTCCAAGTTGTAATAAAGTTATTTTAATCGATGTTTAAATTTTCATCCTTGGGAACACATTAATTGCAAAGGAAATGTGTACAAAAGTTTTTTCTATTGGAAGTATAGGAAGCAAAATTACTTGACGTCCACCTTAATAATATGGGATAAGAGCGATGGAATGGATCGCATTCCTATGTCCTGACCTTTGACCTCATTTCGTCCACATTCAATAGGGTTTGTCCCCAGGCGGTCCCCTACCACATACTAAAATTTCATTGAAATCGAACCATATTTACACAAGTTATGACGCATAAGGGCAATGGAATGATCCCGCTCCTACGTCGTGACCTTTGACCCCATTTGTCCCATTTTCAATAGGGTTCGTCCAGTAAACTTTCATTGAAATCGAACCATATTTACGGAAGTTATGACGCATAAGGGCAATAGAAGGATCCAGCTCCTGCGTCGTGACCTTTGACCCCATTTGTCCCATTTTCAATAGGGTTCGTCCCCAGGTGGTTCCCTACCATATATTAACATTTCATCGAAATCGAACTATTTTTACGCCAGTTAACATGCGGACAGACGGACGGACGGACAAAGCTGGAGCATATAGGCTTCTTGAACCTACGGTTGGAAAGCGTAAAAAAGAAATGGCTCAAATTTATCATGAACTACTTATCTTCGTGTTGGGTGTGATCAGGTTGCATGTAAAGAAAGTGGAAAGGCACATGTTTTTTGTTAAGCGTTGTTTGCCAATTGTATTATGACCTTGAGAGCGGAGAAAAAAAAGAAAATAGAACGTTGTTTTTCAATCTCCGTCATTAACTCAAAAGTGTCATACGCCAGAAGGTCATCATACTATGCCTCAACTTTTCATCTCAATCAATTTCATTGCATAAGCCTTCTGCTTTCAAACTTTTTGAATTATTTACGTTGGACGTGATAACTACTAAACAATTCAAATACATTTTTTATACTAATATTCTATTCCGGGAAGTTGTACTATAAAGTTGTATAGACCTTGATTTACCAGTCTTAATTTAATTGCCGATATAGCTATTACTTTATACTATCACTAGCTCGTCAACGACGGGTACAACAGGCTAGTATAGACTAAAAATACCAACGTTTCCCACAACAAATGTTATTAAACATCGACTATAGTTTCACAAAGCGATTATGCTTTTGACTCTGCGACTTTGCTTTTTTTAAAACTCTCTGCGAAACTATAGTCGATGTATAATAAACATTTTATTGTGAGCATAGGCGCCCACTTGAAACATTATTGGGGGTTCTGGAAATTTTTCATCGAATTACCCAAGCGTTTTTCAAAGTATTTAAGTCTAATTTAAATTTCATTCAGTCAGATTATCTGGCACAATCAGAAGCCTGGAATGCTAAAATTAAGCAAATCATAGTTAATTACAGAATTTTTTTCTCTAGATAATTATTTACTTCATTTATCTTCTTTTTTTTTTTGTAGACGCGACATTATTATATACAATACACAGATACTGTGTGAATTTCCAACTCAAGTGTCTTATAAAAGTAACAAAAACATGTAAAAATTTTTGTAAGTTTTTTTTTTTACCAATTTTTAAAAATGCATAGAATTTTTTTCTTCAAATTATTTCTGCGTTAAAATAGGTGGTTCGAAGGGGGAAAGGACATGGCATGAGCCGCACGCCCTGCGTTTCTACTTCATATCAGGTGTGTATATGCCCAACTTGGGCTGCTTCTGTACTTTTCTATGGGGAAATCGTTGTCTTTGAAGATTTTAGAGGCACTTGTGCAGCATGCACAGTCAGGAAAAAAAAATGAGGCCGAAATATACATGCACATAACTAAAAATTTGCAAAAAGTTACAGAAATACTGTTTAATAATTTCTAAAAAAATTTAACAAATCTATGCTTCGTCGGCCGGAAGTGCATATTGCCTATTAACCAATCACGGCCTTGCTAAAGCTGTGGGAGCCTTGTTGACCTTTAGGGACTACTGAAGAGAGTAAGAGACGGCCGCTATCAACCTGTGCTCCAGCACATGTCTTCAGTAAGTGACGTCACGTCACTGAACCCTCCCCATCCGGAGGACGCAAGAAACCAGATGATCATATTTGGCTTCCCCAGCGGCTGCTGATGCCATCTTCTCTCTCTTCTAACCTCCTTGGTCCCCGACTGTCCGAAGATAGGGTGGGTCATCTGACTGTACAACGTACACTGAAGAGCAATTGAATTAGAGATACCTGTCTAGTAACGTGTAGCACCACCATTCGCACTGATAACGGCGGCGATTCGTCTCGGCATGGACTCGACAAGACACTGGAAGCGTTGGGAAGTCATACGGATCCGCGACCCCTGAACAAGCTCCCACAGTTCATGAAGATTTGATGGAGGGGGTCAGAGCCTTAAACATCTCCCTCGAACGTATCCCATCCCACATGTGCTCGATGGGATTGAGGTCAGGTGACCTAGCTGGCCAAGTAAGCAAGGTCACGTCGGTGAAGCGTTCATCCAACCATTCGAATACAATTCGGGGGCGATGGCACGGGGCATTGTCTTGTTGCAGGATGAGGTCCCCAGTGGGATGTTGAAGACGCATATCACGGTAATGTTGACCTGTGAGGGGCGATGTCACACGTACCAGGGTTCCCATTTCAGTCCACGTAAACAGTCTCCAGACGAAAATGCCACATCCACCAGCTTGAAGAGTACCCTGCTGGTATGAAGGTTCCATCGCTTCATGTGGTTTGCGCCGTACTCGTATCCTGCCATCCGCATGTACCAACGTGAATCTCGACTCATCACTCCAGGCAACATTTTTCACGTGTCTAGGGTCCAGTGGCGATGTTCCCGCGCCCATGCTAATCTTTGCACCCTGTGATGTGCGGTCAGCAGCGGTACCCTCGTGGGACAATGGCTTCTGCACCCCATAGCGAGGAGATCGTTCTGGATGGTGTGGCTGCTTACACGTTTTTGTGCACCAGCGTTAAATTGCCAAGTCATTTCTTGCATTATGGCCCGTTTGTCCGCTGTTGCAATGCGAGCTAGCCGACGATGACCCCGCTTATCCACACGCTGTTGTCCACGGCAGTTGGCCCTTGCATGGATGGTTTTACCGGATTCGATGTACTCACGGTGCACCCGTGACACAGTGGCTCGTTAAAATCCCAGTGCCTGCACGACTTCCGAGATGGAGTGACCCATTCGTCGGGCCCCGACAATTTGCCCACGATCAAATTCGCTTAGATCCTTCGTCTTACCGATACTGCATCCGACTCTTACTGAGTCCTGTCGCATCACTCCTTATATTGTCGGATCGTTGCATACGTCATGTCGCTTCCGTTTACAGGGCCGCACACAGAGCCACATTTGCATAACACCAGCTGTCTCTAATTCAATTGCTCTTCAGTGTATTTTCGCCTTTATCATTACGACCTTGAATAGGTTCTCGTCTCCGAATGTAGGGCTAGTCTTTTGCCTTTTGTGGGAACACAGACAAAGTGAAGAATTTTCTTTTATAAAGGAGGCAGTTTTAAATGCTCTGAAACAACGATACTTGAGGTATTGTCTGTCGTGTCAAATTTGATGAGCACGAACAAACATTAATTATTTTTGAGGCACAATAAACAGTGTGATGGGGTAAATTTCTATACACACTTTCTATATACAGTAAACAGGGAAATGATTAATAAAAATCTTGAAGAATTGATGACGACAAACAAAATTTATGCCCATATGCGTACGCGTATTTCCCCCATGAAATGCAAGCAAAAATATTAAGGGTTCGAGAAACCCACAACGAAATCATTGGGGGTTCAAAAGGTGTCTCGAACCCGCGAAGTAGGCGCCTATGATTGTGAGAAACGTTCGTATTTTTATTCTGTGGTTCAAAGCGGTTATGTTCAAACAACACATATATTCATATCAATAGACATTATACATTGAATTGCCCGCGGTTTACTGGTCTTCTATCTAACAACTCCCCAGAAAACTTGGAAATTACATCGCCATGGAGCAGGAATCGAATATTCCGAATTTTTTTTTTTTTTTATTGGAGGTTTAACGACCACCGTGAGCAACTCAATGGGCTATAAGCAGTCGCCCGTCCCTAATTTAGGGTAACTGGTTCCAGGGAAGGGAGAGAGCCAGTGCCGTAAGACAAACACAACATCCATGCCTCACCGGGATTCGAACCCGGACCCCTTACGGGCGAATGATCAGAGGCCAGCGCCTTAAACCACTGCGCCATCGAGGCGGCATTCCGAATTCCGTTTGAGTATGCTAACGGTTATGCAGGAACTATTACATGAAAGATCACTAAGCCAGGCGCAGTGGTCTAAGCGCTGACATATGGCATTCGTCCGGGAGAGTTCGGGTTCGAATCCCGGTGAAGTATGGATGTTTGTTTGTCTTACGGCACTGTTTCTCTCCCTTCCCTGGAACCAGTGGCCCTAAATTAGGGACGGGCGACTGCTTATAGCCCACTGAGTTGCTCACGGTGATAGTTAAACCTCCAATATAAAAAACAAGTTAGTAAAATCATGCAATGCATTGATTATGATACGCTTTCCAACATACCGGAAATTATTATTCAAGTTATGTGGATAATGGCTGTGGAATAAATCTCGCTCCTGTGTCATGACCTTTGACTCCATTTCGATGATATTCAACAGAACCGGTTCAGTATACCTCAAGAATAACATACTAAAGCTTTGTCGAAATAGAAGTAGTTTTACGCTAGTTATGAGAATAATGTCTGTGGAATAAATCTTGCTCATGTGCAATGACCTTTGACCCCATTTCGCTTATATTCAACAGAATCGGTTCACTATACCTCCAGAACAACATGATAACGTTTTGTCGCAATCGAAGCATTTTTAGGTAAGTTATGATGCACAAGGGCAATGGATGGGATCCCACTCCAGTGTCCTGACCTTTGACCCCATTTCGCCCATTTTCAATAGGGTTCGTGCCCAGGTGATTTCCTGCCACATACTAAAATTTCATCGAAATCGAACCATATTTACGCATGTTATGACGCATAAAGGCAATGAAATGGATCCCGCTTTTATGTTCTGACCTTTGACCCCATTCCCCTCCATTTTCAACAGGTTTCGTTCCCAGGTGGTTCCTTACCACATACTAAAATTTCATCGAAATCGAACCATTTTTACGCAAGATATGACGCATAAGGGCAATGGAATAAATCACGCTCTTATGCCATGCCTGACCTTTGCCCCATTTTGCCAATTTTCAACAGGGTTCGTTCCTAGTGGTTCCTTACCACATACTAAAATTTAATTGAAATCCAACCATTTTTACGCAAGTTATGATGCATAAGGTCAATGGAATGGATCCCGCTCCTATGTCCTGACCTTTGACCCCATTTCATTTATTTTCAACAGGGATCGTCCCCAAGCAATTCCCCACCACATATTAAAATTCCATCGAAGTCGAACCATTTTTACGCAAGTTATGACGCATAAGAGCAATGGAATGGATCCCGCTCCTATGTCCAGACCTTTGACCCTGTTTCGCCCATTTTCAATAGGGTTCGTCCCCAGGTGGTCCTCTACCACATACTAATATTTCGTCGAAATCGAACCATTTTCACGTGAGTTATCGTGCGGATAGACGGACGGACGGACAAAGCTGGAGCACATACGCTTCTTCAACCAACGGTTGGAAAGCGTAAAAAAGACCAGTAAACCACAGACAAATTCAGTGTATAATACTGATTGGCCGCGCCGGTGGCGCAGTGGTCTAAGCGATGGCCTCTGATCATTCGTCTGAACGGGGTTCGGGTTCGAATCCCGTGAGGCATGGATGTTGTGTTTGTCATACGGCACTGGCTCTTTCCCTTCTCTGGAACCAGTGACCCTAAATTAGGGACGGGCGATTGCTTATAGCCCATTGAGTTGCTCACGGTGGTCGTTAAACCACCCAATAAAAAAAAAAAAATACTGATTTATATGAATATATGTGTTGCTTGAACATAATTGCTTTGAATTGTTCCTATGTATTTCAGCGGAAATATTTCTTTCACAAATTCCATGTTCTATAACGGATGATGAGTTTGTCTCACTGCGCTGATTGCTTCCCTTCCCCGGAATAAGTGTCCGTAAATTTGGAACAGGCGACTGCTTGTAGCTTAATGAGTTTTTTTATTGAAGTAGATAAACCCCTAAACAAAAAAAAAAAAAAAAAAAGAAAAAAAAAAAAAGGAAAGAAAAGGAAAAGAACGGGAATATGTATACTGTTGTTCTTGACTAGAGTTGGTCATTGTAAAAAAGCCGCCCCGGTGGCGCAGTGGTCTAAGCGATGGCCTCTGATCATTCGTCCGAACGGGGTCCGGGTTCGAATCCCGGTGAGGCATGGATGTTGTGTTTGTCTTATGGCACTGGCTCTCTCCCTTCCCTGGAACCAGTGAGCTTAAATTAGGGACGGGCGACCGCTTATAGTCCATTGAGTTGCTCATGGTGGTCGTTAAACCTCCAATAAAAAAAAAACAAAAAAAAATTGTTAAAGAAATTTTTCCATTTCGTACTTTTGAAATTGCACCACCGTCGAACTGAAAAATCTAAATATCGGACGTTTTGCGAGATAGTTTTCTTTTAGTAAACGGGAAATTTTTCAAATTAGACTTAAACGAAAGGACAAATACAGTTTCAAACGCAAATGTACCGTTAAGCTCCCTGCCGGGCAAAATTTGTTCAGAAGGGCAAAGTATTGATTATGGCTAACACTAGGTGAAATCTTCTAACCTCACCCGTATGATTTAAAGTTTTAATATATCAAACACTTTTTTACGCTTTCCAACCGTAGGTTGAAGAAACGTATATGCTCCAGCTTTGTCCACCCGTCTGTCCGCACGATAACTGGCGTAAAAATGGTTCGATTTCGATGAAATTTTAGTATGTGGTAGGGGACCACCGGGGGACGAATCCTATTGAAAATGGGACAAATGGGGTCAAAGGTCACGACGTAGGAGCAGAATCATTCCATTGCCCTTATGCGACATAACTTGCGTAAATATGGTTTGATTTCAATGAAAGTTTACTATGTGGTAGGAGACCGCCTGGGGACGCACCCTATTAAAAATAAGTGAAGTGGGGTCAAAGGTCAGGACATAAGATCGGGATGCATTCCATTGCCCTTATGCGTCATAACGTGCGTAAAAATGGTTCGATTTCAATGAAATTTCAGTACGTAGTAGGGCACCACTGGGGACGAACCCTATTGAAAATGGACGAAATGTGGTCAAAGGTCAGGACATAGGATTGCGATCCATTCCATTGCCCTTATCCAAAATTATTAAGGTGGACGTCAAGTAATTTTGCTTCCTATACTTCCAATGGAAAAACTTTTGAAAACATTTCCTTCAGAATTAATGTGTTCCCAAGGATGAAAATTTGAACATCGATTAAAATAACTTCATATTATAATTTGGAAAACTTAATATTTTCTAAAACATAACCATAATTATATTAAAAATCAATCACTTTTCCTTTGGTGGTGTTGAAACCAGAGAAAAGATGGCGCGACCTGTACTTTGATAACGTCAGTGGACAAAAAAATGTTGGATTGCATAATTACGGTTATGGTTTGGAAAATATTAAGTATTGCAAGTTATAAAATGAAGATATTTTAATCGATGTTCAAATTTTCATCCTTGGGAACGCATTAATTGTCCAGAAAAAAGATGGCGCGACCTGTATTTTCATGACGTCAGTAGACAAACAAATGTTGAATTGCATAAATATGGTTATGTTTCAGAAAATATTAAGTATTGCAAGTTATAAAATGAAGATATTTTTATCGATGTTCAAATTTTCATCCTTGGGAACGCATTAATTGTGAAGAAAACGTGTACATAAGTTTTTCCATTGGAAGTATAGGAAGCAAAATTACTTGACGTCCACCTTAAAGTAGCAATTCTTGTATGTATGTTTGTACATTTTATTTTGAAAACGGCTCTAAGAATTTTGATGAAAGTCGTTAACCTACCGTTTTCTGGTACTAGAACTCGATTTAGCTTGATCTCGACTTTAGGAGAATTCGTTTAGTGGGTTAAATAACCACCCCGAATTATAACGTTTTTAGTGATGGCGTTGTTCCATTAATCTTACCAATGCTTAGAAATCTTATGACGTCATAATCTCGCCTTTCAGAATGTTGGCGCGCGGTCACGCCATCTGTCTCATTACGTCACGCGATGTGTGTGGATCTAATTAAAATTTTATGACGTCACACTTGCGGCAAGTAGATGGCCGCAATTCCCATCAGCCTAATTACGTCACGCGTTGTGTGCGTATGTCGGTCCGCACGATAACTCGCGTAACAATCGTTCGATTTCGATGAAACTTTAGTATCTGGTAGGGGATCACCTGGGAAGGAACCCTATTTAAAGTGAACGAAATGGGGTCAAAGGTCATTACATAGGAGCGGGATTCATTCCACTTCTGTTATGCGTCTTAACTAACGTAAAAAAGGTTTGATTTCGATTAAATTTTAGTATGTGGTAGGGGACCACCTGGCGACAAACCTTATTGAAAATGGGAGAAATGGGGTCAAAGGTCAGAACATAGAAGCGGAATCACTTCCACCGCCATTACGCGTCATAACTTACGTAGAAATGCTTCGATTTGGATGAAATGTTAGTATGTTGTAGGGTCTTGCCTGCGGACAAATTCTATTGAAAATGGGCGAAATGGAGTCAAAGGTTAAGTAACAGGAGCGGGATCTATTCCATAGCCCTTATGCATTATAACTTACGTAAAAATGCTTTGATTGCAACAAAATTTGATCATGCTATTTCGGAGGTATACCAAACCTGTTCTGTTGAATATCATCGAAATGGGATCAAAGGTCAGGGCACAGGATCGAGATTTATTCCACAGCCATTATTCTCATAACTTGAGTAATGATTTCTGGTATGTTGGAAAGCGTATTATAATGAATGCATTGCATGATTTTACTAACTTGTTATTTATTCATATAGTTTTGTTAAAAGTCGAGCTAGCTCGGAATGTAAACAAATATTCACGTTGTTTAAATTCGCATGCCTCTGAAACCATCTGCTACCGTAGACGAGAGTTGTCAACCGTAGTTCCGTCGCCGAAGCAGAGGGGAAGGAGCTCAACTGTAATACAGGGTGCCCATAAAGTATTTCCCACATTACAAAAATTAATATAAAAAATCGATGTAAGTTAAAATAAAATAGCAACATAATATAGCAGCACATATATAGTATTTTTTCTGTTCTTTAGGTGAGCGTTGCGCTGAATAAGAGGAGCAGTTCATCGATAATGGCTTCCATGCAAGAAAAAGCGGCATGCGCGTTAAGGTTCCATGAGACAAAATTGGTGGTTACTGTCCAGCGTCATTTCAGAAAAGAGTACAGACGATCACCACCGGACCAAAAGACATAAAAGCTTGGTATGAAAAGTTTAAAGGGACGGGTAATGTTGGCAATCTCTCCCGAGCGGGCCGACAACCGATTCCACAAGAGACAGCTGCAGCTGTTCAGGAGACCTTTCTGCGAAGCCCCAGGATATTCATTCGTCATGCTTCACTAGAAACTGGGATTCCCGTGCCACGGTTCATAAAATTTTGCACAAACGTCTTAATCTGTTTGCTTATAAGGTACAGATCGTTCGAGCTCTTCAGTCTGATGACCGGCCGCGCCGTGCTGCGTTTACGACGGAGATGTTGCAGCGATGGTTCATGACAGCTATTATCTGCATCGTGTCTGTTTCTCAGATGAAGCCACATTTCACGTCTCTGGTGCAGTTAATAAACACAATGTGCTAAACTGGGGTTCAGAAAATACCATTATGTCATCGAACAACAGAAGGCTAGCCCGAAAGTGAACGTATGGTGCGGCCTGACGCATGACAGAGCCATCGGACCCTTCCTTTTTACAGAACCCACGGTAACATGTAACGTGTACCTGGACATGCTGGAACTTTTTGTAGTACCTCAGTTGCGTGCACTACAACCTTCGGTCATTTCCAACAAGATGGTGCCCAACCATATTGGTTAGTAATGGTTCGTGAGATCCTGAATGCCACATTTCCGGACAGCTAGGGTTGGCCGCGATGATCCCATGACATGGCCACCTCGATCACTCGACATAACCTCTCTAGACATTTTCCTGTGGGGTTACGTGAAAGACAAAGTTTACTCCAGCAGTGTTCCGGATGTCGAGACGTTGAAGTGAAGAATAACGGACGTCATTGGTATATAATGTGGAAGAAATATTCATCTCATACGTGGAAAATACGTCATAATAATTATCACATCAATCAGAATTCTCTGAATTGACTGTATTTACTGCTCCACACGTAATATCAATCACATCAGAAAACTTGAAACGTTCGTCGCCCTGGAGAGGGAATCAAACCCGCATCTCCCGATTACCGTTCGAGGATGCTATCCGTTACACCACCCAGGACGAGAAAGTCACAAGTATCTGAGTGTTAGGAGCATAGGGTAGTAGTCCGATCGCATTCTTAATCAAGCAACTGTGCTGCCATCTAGCGTCCTTAAGCATATCACCAATCGTCCAAGTAATATACACTGCTGACCACCCAAAGTGCAACACCAAGAAGGAAGCATCCGATTGGCCTGAAATTTGCAGCATGCGTCGCCCGCGAGAGGACATGCAAACGATTAGCATTGCAGCGCATATGCTAAGCATGTGCGATAAGAAGGGTGCATGGAAGGCGGAGTGTAAGTAGTGGAAGTCTGTTGTGCTGCCGGACCTGTGCGTGGGAAGCTTCCTGCTGCCTCGTCGCAGAATACGGCAGTCGTTCCAGCACGTTTCGGAGTTCGACAGAGGACGAATAGTGGCTTATCGCGACAGCGGTTTAACGTACTGAGAAAACGGCGCCCGTGTGGGACAACATCCAGCCACAGTGAGGCGAGTAGGGATTCGGTGGGTGCAAGAGGGACGGACGGACCGACGTGATGAGCGATTGTCGCAGCCGCGGCACTCCACAGAACAAGAGGACCGGCATGTTGTGCGGCGGGCAGTGACAGCTCGCACCGCCACATCACGAACGTTAGCGCACGAATTAGGATGTGTTGCGCAACAACCTGTGTAGCACGTACCGTTCTACATCGTATGCAGGAGCGGGGACTTGTCGCACTGCGCCCATTGCTCCGATTACCATTGACGTTACACCACCGGCGAGTGCGGCGGCACTGGGCCGCTGAACGCCGCACCTGGACTACGGAATGGCACGACACTGTCTTCTCTGACGAATCCCGCTTCTGCCTGCACACCCCGATGGTCGGAACCGCTTGTGGGGGCACCGCGGCGAGAGACTGTAGGACGCCTGCATTATGCATCGTCATACCGGTCCGTCGCCTGGCGTTATGATTTGGGGCGCAATTGGATATGATACCCGCACCTCTCTGGTACGCATCGCCAGTACACTCAACAGCCACCGCTACATCTCCAACGTTTTGGAGCCTGTAGTCCTTCCATAACTGCAGAACCTGCCTCAACGGCACAATACGCGCCCGCACGTGGTACCCATCGTGCAACAATTGTTCACGGCCCACCAGGTGTCAATGCTGCCGTGGCCCGCCTGTTCTCCCAATATGTCGCCAATGGAACACGTCTGGTCGCTGATCGGCAACCGAGTGGCCCGGCAAGCACCACCAGCGGATACGCCTGATGAACTGTGGCAATGGGTGGAAGCAGCCTGGACCGACATAACCCAAGCCCACATCCAAAGCCTCTTTCGTTCGATGCCGCGGCGTGTAGCGGCCGTTATTACCAGCCATGGGGGCCACACGAACTATTGATGTCAGCGTGTTTCGCAAGTCGCACGGGCCTGTAAACTCAATCGTTTCATCTTTGTATCTGTTGTTATGTGTCCAGTAAATCTGGCTTTGCTATCTCGTGTCCTTCTGGGTGTTGCATCACCAGTCGTCCAAAATTTTCAAGTTTTCTGATGTGATTGATATTAAGTGTAGAACAGTAAATAAAGTCAATTCGGAGATTTCTGATTGCCGTGTTAATTATTAGGACGTCATTGGTTCAGTCTCTGCTGAGATGTTAAACAAAACATGGCGTGAAATCAAATATCGTTTAGATGTCCCGGGCCACAAATGGCGCCCATGTTGAGGTGTACTGACACTGCACAAAAACTTTACTTGTGCACCATCATTGTCGTGCAATCACTGTCTTGACTTGTAATACATTTTTTATATTAAATTATGTAATGTGAGAAATACTTTATATATACCCTGTGTAACTAGCAGAAGATCAGAAAGCTATAACATAATTTTCAAAGCAAAACCTAGGAGCTGACTCATTCTAAAGAGTTGCTAAACCTAACTTGGTTACTCATGCAATAATACATTGGCGTGCAAAAATTTAGAAAGTGACGGTTGTTCGAATGTTACGTCGTGCAGAAGTGCTCCACATAGACTCAAATCATACCATAAGATCCCCAAGATGTAAGAATATGGGACAAGTGAGCAAAACCGTCCAAACAAGGAAACCAAAGGATACAAAGGCACTTTATTGAAAAGATAGCTTCGAGCACAACTGGACAGAAGACAGAAACGTCCATGTGACAGGTGGCTGCCAAGAAAATTCCAGTCTTTAGTAGGGGATTTGATCACCCCAGACTGCGTTGCAGGATTTACAACGTCTGTCCATGCTGAGGACGAGGTTGTCAAGAAGCTTTTGCGGTATCGTGGCCCATTCGTCTTGTGACGCCAATCGCAGCTGCGGAATCGTTGCTGGCGGCTGGCGGCTGGTGACGTGCTGCCAAGCGTCTCCCAAGAAGGTCCTACACGTGTTCGATTATATTGAGGTCCGGGGACCTTGCGGGCCAATCCATACGTTTAATATCTTCACTCTCCAACAGCTCTGCGACATCCACTGTACGATGAGGTGTAGCGTTGTCGTCCATGAAGAGGAACTCAGGACCCACAGCACCTCTAAACAGACGCACGTGAGGCAGGAGAAGCTCGGTACAATAGCGGACACCAGTGATTGAACCTCCTTGGAAGATGTGGAGGTCAGTACGGCTACTAAGCATAATACCGCCCCAAACGAGAACTCCGCCACCTCCAAACTGGTCCCTTTCGATGATGTTGGAGTTGTGATTGCGTGGTCCTTGCTCTCTTCAGATGTGTATACGTCCAGAATCGCTCGTCAGACTAAATCGGCTATCATCTGTAAAGAGAACTCGACCCCATTGCTGATGTGTCCAGTTCTTTTGTTCCTGGCACCACAGAAACCACCGTCTCCGATGAGCAGGTGTTAATGGCACACACCGTACTGGTCGTCGTGCAAATAGACCACCGTTGTGCAGCCTCCTGGCCACGGTAAAACGCGATAACGGACGTCCAGATGTCTGTTGCATGTGCCTTGCGATTTTTCCCGCTGTCTGCCGTCTTTCTCTTCTCGCCTGTAGGACAATATACCGGTCGTCCGCCGTCGTGGTTGCTCGTGGGCGACCATTGCTGTACACTCGGACAGCTCTTCGTGTCGTTTGAAATGCTCTCCACGCTCGTGAAACGATGCTGTGTGCGATCCCGAAATCCTCGGCCACACTAGTCACACTTTGACCTTCTTCCAACTTCCCAAAGACGCGACCTCGGGTAAAAATCATCCAGAAGTCGTCTATTGGATTGCCTGTTGGCCGTATCATACGGTTGCAGCAACTCGACGACGTTCAAACCGGCGTACACCGTGCAATAGCTTTCACCGAATTGCTGAGCGTACACCGCGCGTGTGCTTTATACCCTTCCGACACTCCACCCCCTCCCCATACGTTATGCTGCATATATGCGCATGCCCTACCGTACCGGACTCTAGTCTATCTCCTGAGTGGTCTCTCCTCTTCGTCCTTAATTTTTGCACTCCAGTGTATTTGGTTAAATTAGTCAACAAGAAAGATGACACCGAATTTTCGGATGTAATAAGCATGTCTTTTGAATCCGTTCTGACGCAATTTCAATTTATCAAAGCTATTCAAAGTTAATAGAACCGGTATGAAAAACAATAGTGTCTGACGGAAGAAAGAAGTTTTTCAATCGGGTTTTTAATCCCTCAGATATTGCTGTAAACGGAATCCTGAGCTTACGCCCTCTGGTTGCAGACTTGTGCGTTAAGAAAAACATGAATTTATATGAGAAACATTTCGCACCGGAAACGCTCTCCAACATAGAAATCATTTTTCAAATCGGACTCTTAGAAACAGGGTTATCGAGAAAAATAAGATGTGACTTTATGTCCCCTGGTGGGAAAACCATGCATTATTTTAGGAAGAAAGTATTTCAAAAGGTTTTCCCATACAAGCGGTACCGGTCTAAAAAAAAAAATTAGTCGAGTTTTCAGGAGCCCAGATTTTGCTACAAATACATCAGAAGTAGAAATTAACACTTATGCCCCTGGTGGCCAAACCATTGTTTACAAAACATTAGAAATTATGTGAAAAATATTTTCCGTCAGGTCTTGTATGCGATACAGGAAGAAGTTTTTCAAATCGTAGTTTTAGGAGCAAAAAACGCAATTTACCTTTATGCGCCCTAGCGGAAAGTCAAAATGATTTACGTGAAAAATTTTGAATTTATAGAAAAAACATTTCGCATCAGAAACACTATCGAACAACGAAGGAATTTTTCAAATTGGACTTTTAGAAGTAGAGATATTGACAAAAATAAGATATGCATCTACGCTCCCGGCGTAGAAACCGTGCATTATTTCAAGAAGAAAGTGTTCCTAAAAGGTTTGTCGACATGAGTAGCATCGGCCAACAAAAGACTCTTTTTTTCAATCGAAATTTTAGGAGCTCATATTTTGCTGCAAATACATCAGAAGCGGAAACTAAGACTTACGCCACCTGGTGGCCATTCCATTTTTTTACAAAAATTACAAGTTGTATGCAAACGATTTCCCATCAGGAGCTGTATCCAGTGCAGAAAGAATTGTTCAAATCGGAGGTTTAGAAGCAGAGAGATGTAGGGAAAAACGCAATTTAGCTTTACGCCCCCTAGCGAAAGGTCTATGAATTACTTGAAAATTTTGAAATTATTAGGAAAAACATGTCACCCTAGAAACACTATCCAACAAAGAAGGAATTTTTTAAATCGGACTCCTAGAAGTCGAGATATTGACAAAAATAAGATATATATCTACGCCCCCTGGCGCATAAACCATGCACTATTTTAAGAAGAAAATGTTTCTAAAAGGTTCGTCGACACGAGTAGTATCGGTCTACAGACGACGTTTTTTTCCATCGAGAATTTAGAAGCTCATATTTTGCTGCAAATACATCATAAGCGGAAATTAAGATTTACGCCCCCTGGTGGCCAGACCATTTTTTTTAACAAAAGTTAGAAATTATGTGCAAACGATTTCCCATCAGGAGCTGTATACGTGACAGAAAGAATTTTTCCAATCGGAGATTTAGAAGCAGAGATATAGGGAGAAACGCAATTTGGCTTTACGCGCCCTAGCGGAAAGTCTATGAATTACTTGAAAATTTTGAAATTACATGAAGCACATGTCACACTCGAAACACTATCCAACAAAGAAGGAATTTTTTAAATCGAACCCTTAGAAGTCGAGATATTGACAAAAAGTAAAATATACATCTACGCCCCTTGGCGTAGAAACCATGCGTTATTTTAAGAAGTAAATTTTCCTAAAAGGTTTGTCGACATGAGTAGTATCGGTCTACAAACGACGTTTCTTTCAATCGAGAATTTAGAAGCTCATATTTTGCTGCAAATACATCAGAAGCAGCAATTAAGATTTACGCCCCCTGGTGGCCAAACCATTTTTTACAAACATTAGAAATTATGTGCAAACGATTTCCCATCAGGAGCTGTATCCGCTGCAGAAAGAATTTTTCAAATCGGAGTTTTAAAAGCAGAGATATAGGAAGAAACGGAATTTACCTTTACGCCCCCCTAGCGGAAAGTCTATGAATTACTTGAAAATTTTGAAATTTTATGAAAAGCAGGTCACACGGAAAACACTATCCAACAAAGAATCGATTTTTCAAATCGGACTCCTAGAAGTAGAGATATTGACAAAAATAGGATATACATGCACGCCCCCTGGCGGAGGAACTGTGCAATATTTAAGGAAGGAAATATTCCGAAAAGGTTTATCGATGTGAGTGGCATCAGGCCACGAAAGAATTTTTTCAATCGATATTTTAGAAGCTCAGATTTTATGGCAAATACATCAGAAGCAAAAATTAACGCTTACACCCCCTGGTGGCCAAAGTATTCTCCACTAAAAATTCGAAATTGTGTGCAAAATATTTTCCACTAGGAGCTGTATCCGGTGCAGAAATAATTTTTCAAATCGGAGATTTAGAAGCAGAGATATAGGGAGAAACGCAATTTACCCGTATGCCCCTAGCGGAAAGTCTATGAATTACTTGAAAATTTTGAAATTATATGAAAAATATGTCACACGGAAAACACTATCCAACAAAGGAAGGAATTTTTCAAATCGGACTCCTAGAAGTCGAGATATTGGCAAAAATAAGATATACATCTATGCCCCCTGGCGGACAAACTGTGGGATATTTTAGGAAGAAAATATTCCGAAAAGGTTTATCGATGTGAGTGGCATCAGTCCACGAAATAATTTTTTCAATCGATATTTTAAAAGCTCAGATTTTATGGCAAATACATCAGAAGCAAATATTAACACTTACGCCCCCTGGTGGCCAAAGTATTCTTTACCAAAAATTGGAGATTATATGCAAAAGATTTTCCATCAGGAGATGTATTAGCTGAAAAAAAAAATGTTCAAATCGAAGTTTTAGGAGAAGAGTTATCGGGAAGAATGTTATTTACTTTTACGCCCCCTAGCAGAAAATCTATGCGAAATTTGAAAAGGAAACTATATCTAAAACACTCTTCGACATAAATGGAATCGAAAGATAAAGTAATTTTTTCAATCGGATGTTTAGAAGCCAATATGTGGATCAAAAGGTAATTTTGAATTCGACATCATCTGCATTTACGCCCTCTAGCGGCAAAATTGTACATCGTAAAAAAAAAAAAAAACGAAATGAAGGGTTATCATTCGCACATTTCAAGCTTCCGAATGTAAAAATAATTTTTCAAATCGGACTAATAGTTGCAGAGATACCGTGGGTACAGACGGACGGCGAAACCGATAACAGAAGCACGATCTTTTTTTACAAAAGACGTGCTAAAAAAGCAAAATCATATGAAAGCTTTGTGACCTTTCTCCAGTTGTTTGGTGTGATCCTGGCATTAAATATTTTTGCGATAATTAATGATACACATCTTAAGAATTGATTATACGGGCCCTTTTCTTTAAAGTACCCGGGTTTCACTTCCTTATGCACGTACTGAGAGAACTAATTGAAAGAGCGAGGGAATATGAACTTCCATTGTGCATGGCTTTTATCGATTATGAAAAAGCCTTTGATTCGGTGAAACCATCAGCAGTTGCAATGGCTCTGAAATCCTGCGGTATTGAAGATGCATACATTAATATTATTAATAACATCTATGAAAATGCAAGTGCAAAGATTCGGCTGTTTGAAAATACAACACACATAAAAATTGGAAAAGGAGTGAGACAAGGTGACACCATATCTCCGAAGCTCTTTAATGCCACATTGGAAAATGTCTTTCAATCACTGAACTGGGAAAACAAAGGGATAAAGATTAATGGAGATTATCTAACCCACCTTCGTTTTGCTGATGACATAGTCATTTTTGCAACTACCCCATCAGAGCTACAGAGTATGATCCAGGAACTTGCTGACAAGAGTAAAGAAGTGGGATTAAAAATGAACTTTCAGAAGACAAAAGTGATGTACAATGCTTTTACAAGAAATGAAGATTTATCAATTGATGGAGAAAAGCTGGAGATAACAGACACGTACGTTTATCTTGGACAGCAGATATCAAGTGAGGGTCACATTGGTGAAGAAATTAATCGGCGTACAAAACTTGCCTGGAGAGCTTTTGGAAGAAACAGCATAATTTTCAAGAGCAATAAGCCATTATGTCTTAAAAGAAAAGTGTTTGATCAATGCATCCTTCCAGTGCTTACGTATGGTGCAGAGACGTGGACCTTAGCTAAAAGAGACATACAAAGGCTGCAGACAACTCAAAGCAGCATGGAGAGGTGCATGCTTGGTGTAACCAGGAGAGATAAGAAGAGGAACTCGTGGATCCGAAAAATGACAAGAGCGGAAGACATCATGATCAGAGTTAAATCCCTGAAATGGCAATGGGCTGGACATACTGCCAGAAGGACAGACCATCGATGGACAGCCGAAATTTTAGATTGGATTCCAAGGGACAGGAAAAGACCCAGAAGAAGACCACATGGAAGATGGGTGGATGAAATTCGAAAGTATGCGGGAGTGACATGGAGGAGACTGGCACAAGACAGACCGTTGTAGAGGAAACTTGGGGAGACCTTCGTCCAGCAGTGGATTGATAATGGTTGATGATGATGATGATGTGAAATATTAAATTCGTTCGCAACAGGACTCTGAGGAAAATTGCCAAAGAATCGATAAACCGGCAACCCGCAATACCTGACATTTTTTTTATTGGATTGGAGGTTTAACGACCACCGTGAGCAACTCAATGGGCTATAAGCAGTCGCCCGTCCCTAATTTAGGGTAACTGGTTCCAGGGAAGGGAGAGAGCCAGTGCCGTAAGACAAACACAACATCCATGCCTGACCGGGATTCGAACCCGTACCCCTTACGGACGAATGATCAGAGGCCAGCGCCTTAGACCACTGCGCCACCGGGGCGGCGTACCTGACATGTAACGATTGTTTCTAGCTAATGTGTTTCAGAGTAAAAAGAGACTTACTAAGTAAATCGGTACGCATTGATATTACTACATTACGTAGGCCATGCTTAATACAAACATTTTACATTAGAAATGGATGCAAGTGTACGAAAATTCCGGTCAGTAATAAAAACTGTTGGATACAAAATAAATTTCGATTTCTGCTTTTTCGGAGATCTGTGTCAGTGGCGTAGACAGTCCTTAATGGCGTCAACGAACTAATATTTTTGAAGGCATAGTGAAACTAAGGCGTTTTTTGTGGTTAGGCTGTACAGGAAGCTGGATAAACGAATGTTTTTCGATGATAATCAATACAAAAGCACGACATACTGCGCATTATTCGTAATCGTACTAGTACTTTAAATGAGTGTGCACCGTCTGCTGGCCAAGTGGTACTAGAAAAGACACTGAAGGAGAATAGACTGGCAAGGAGCATGCTATTCCGGCATACATAGGAAGCTGTCATTGTAAGGGGTAACTAGTGTGTTAACGTGTTTGCGCGAGTATATCAATTTTAAATCTCTAAATTTTGATATACACTGAGCGGCCACTTTATTATGACCACCCCCTCAGTACTTCGTTGGGCCACCTTTTGCCTTTAATACTGCGTCGATTCTTCGTGGCATGGACTCCACGAGATGTTGATAGGTGGTTTCTGGAATCTGAGACCATGCTTGATGAATAGCACTTTCCAGGAGGGTGAGAGTGCAGGGTTGTGGATACAGCTGTCTGATGGCTCGTTCAACTTCATTCCACAAATTCTCAATGGGGTTGAGATCTGGAGATTGTGGGGGCCACCTAAGCAAAGTAAACCCACCGGCATGTTCCTGAAACCAAACCTGTACAATATGAGCCCTATGGCAGGACGCATTATCGTGTTGAAAGTAGCCATCGCTATTGGGATAAACCATCCACATGACAGGATGCACTTGGTCCGCAACGATGTTTAGATATGATGTGCCAGTCGGACGTTGATCAACACGAATTAAAGGGCCCAAAGCATGCCAGGAAAACACTCCCCAAACCATAACGTGGCCTCCACCAGCTTGAAGGGTTGTAAAAATGCATTTGTTGTCCATGCTTTCGTGCTGTTTCTGCCAAATTCTCACTTGGCCATCGGCATGGTGCAACTGAAAATGTGATTCATCGGACCACATAATTTGTTCCCAATTATCGACTATCCAATCCTTGTACTCCTGTACGAACTGGAGACGTTTTCTCTTGTTAAGTGCAGACATCAAAGGTGTTCGAACAGGCCTTCGGCTGCCATATCCCATCCTGTACAGTGTACGGCGATCAGTGCGTGCAGAGATCATTTGAGGGGATCCTTGATTAAGATGGTCTGTACTTTGCTGCACTGTTGCCCTTCTGTTGTCTGTTACCGGTCTGGACACTCTCCGTTCCACCCGAGCAGTCACTAGTCGATGACGACCACACGTTGCACGTAGAGACCCAGTTTTTTGGCTGACCGTCCAGTCTTTAAACACTTTAACAACAGCTGCTCTGGAACATTTCACGAATGCGGCGGTTTCGGTGATACTCGCTCCATGGCTCCGAGCTCCTACAATCATCCCACGTTGAAAGTCCGTCAAATCGCATTTTTTACCCATCTCGTCACCCAAAAATCACTTCTACTACTGTCGCAAGCACTAAGCTTTCCCTTTTTATACTAGCCTTGCTTTCTGGCGGCAACAGCGTGCATCCATAGCTCATTTGCTTAAAACTGTCAGGTGGTCATAATGAAGTGGCTAATCAGTGTATCTTTAAGTGTATGTGAGGCGAAATATTATTGTTTAGCAGTTTTCTTTCATTTTCATTTCTGTGCTGTGTGTATATAGCCCACGGTGATATAACTTAGTGTTTTTCTGCTTACATATTTTTGCTTTTCCTTACTTAATCTTTTGTTTTTCTTTTGATATGAGCATTTGCTAATTACAATTTGATCTAGAACGTTCTCGGGTCGTGCGCGAACATTCTTTCTACGTAATTTATGCAGCACATTATGAATGAATCATTCTTGTTTTCCAGTAAGCATCTGTTCATTGCCCCCCCCCCCACACACACATTGTGAGATCTTTTAGCGAGCCTGTGTTTCCCAGGCCTGTTTGGTTCGTTTCGTTCTTTAGAATGTACGGCCTTAGGGAAAATACCTTCAGGAATCCATTTGCTAAGAAATCCGAGTATTTATTCAAGATATATATATACTGTACAATTGTACATTATTTACATACTTTATGGGTTTATTTTGGGTTATATCACATACAACGAAAAAACATTATGCTGTATCACCGTGAGATCTCCTTCGTATCGCCTTCAATTCTCTAATGTCCTCCTCGTCTTCCTTCCTCCGCGCACCCCCAAAGTTTTTTGGGAGTTGCATTGTTGACCCCTCGTAACGAATGTTCTTTAACCCTTTAATCGTTTGGAACGAATTAACTCGGAGTCAGCAAAATGGACTGAAATCAGCTCGAACGAATATATTCGCTGTCTGAGAACACGCGGGTCGAACGAGTGTCTCCTCTTCAGAAGGCGTTGCTTTCTCCTTAGATTTATTTTTCAAAGTGGTCGTTCAGGGGGATGATTAACACTAATTTTTACTGACTGATTACTTCCGAAATGGGCTATAACAATGGCGATGAATCTACGAAAGTTGAGAGAAGATATTTGAGTCACTTGTTTCCCCCAGTGGCATGATGTTCATGTCAGCAGCGCTTCCCCTTTGTAACATGGGTAATGGTTGCAGATAATAAAGAACTAGAAAGGAGGGCTTATCACTTGTGGCAGGTTTATTAGCGGTACTGATGAGATAAGAAGGAGTTATAAATTGTTTAGTTGTAGATTTTGGCAAAAAAACAACAACAAAAAAAACATTTGACGTGCCGTTCAGAAAGAAAAATCCGGCTGCTATATAAACATTTCTCTTTAGGGAGCGCAGAAAATTTTGAGTACTACTTGGCTAAGATACATCGGCCGCTTAAACGGTTAAGTTCCGCCTCCGACCATGTAATAAGGCGTACCGAATATCAATCACCATGTACTTGACAACCAACGACTATCTTACGAGTTTGAGCAAAATGGCGTCATTGAGGACCAATGTCACCAAAATGTCCAGCAGTGGGTTTGTAAGGATAAATCAGGGGCGGCGGAAAGTGAAGTTGGTTGACCGGACCCGAAATTTCGAATGGTGGTGAACACTCCTCCTTTCCCGCTTCCCGGAACAAACAGAAGAAAAACAATACCTATGGATCTTTGTTGGGGATTAGTTCCACCCGACCACTTACCTAGTGGAACTTTCTAAGGCACATCACAACAATTGCACATATGCCAAATAAAAAAATAAAATAAAAATAAAAATATTGGCTGAAATTATTGACCGGGCCAGTGCCCTGGAGGCCTGGGCGGTTCCGCCTCCACTGGGATAAATTGTCCGTTCTCGTACAAGAGATCTTACACGGCCGTTACTTGAACACATACATGTACACACGAAAAAGAAACCAAAATCATATTCATCACTGTAAAGCAAATTTCAATACTGCATCCATTAAATATGTAAATCATATTTAAATATTTATAGGGGCCTATCGTTCGCAGAGATCCATACACACATATTCACAGATGGTGCTGTAAGTTCAATCGGTCTCTGTCGTTTCAGAATCGCTAGCATTACGTTTGCCAGTCTATGCTATTCCAGCTTCTTTGGGTACTATGTACTCGTGTCGAATCATTCATGGAAGATGGGTCCCATCAAATCCCGTGAAGTATGGATGGTGTATTTGTTTTACGACACTGTTTCTCTTCCTTCCCTGAGACAGTGGCCCCATCGTATGGATAGCCGACAGATTATAGCTCATTTTTTTTGTCTTGAGGTTCAACGACCACCGTGAGCAACTCTACTGTCTATTAGTAGTCGTTCGTCCCTCATTTAGAGCCACTGAAGGGATAGAGCCAGTGCCGTAAGACAAACACAACATTCATTCCTCACCGGGATTCAAACCCGGATCCATCTCGGGCGAACGGTCAGAGGCCATCGCTTAGACCGCTGCGCCACCGGGGTGGCATTATAGTTCATTGAGTGATCCTTAACCTCCCCACCACCAAATAAATAAATAGATGAACGTTCGTGTATAGATACCAAGTGGCGGTTCTAGACAAAAAAAAAAAAAAATTGGGAATGAAGGGAAGGGGGAGGAGCACAAATTTCGGGCATGTGCCGGTAATTAATTAAATTTAATGCATAACGTATAAGTACAAAATACATGCCACATAGATAAAACACATAAACATGCATATACACTCAGTATCAATCCCGATCCCGACCAGGGACCACAGTTTCGGACACACCGAAAGGTGGTGCTGACTGTGGACGTCGTACTCGAATGGACCGTGTAACCACCGAGACTTCCCTGGGAGATCCGTTCTCCACGCGGACCACTTTTTTTGGGGCTCCGAAGCCTTTATTTATTCACAAAACAACACAGACAAGATAGAAAAGACGATACTTCAGTTCAACAGAGTGCAAGCACAGAGGGACGCACGTTTTACGTCTGACATTCGATAGGGGACGCAGCCCCGTTACAAATCACCTGCTGGTATTAGCCGTAATCAATGCGGTTACGCAGTTGATCCAATTCTCGCTTCAGACTAGGACAGTCCTGGTCTAAACCGGATTGAGGGGAATCCATTTTAGGTGGAATTTCTCATTTGCTCGCTGGCAGTCGATAAGCTGAAAGTCGGAACTGTGTTCCTCAAACCATTCCTGCACAACACTGGACAGGTGGCTCAGCGCACTGTCATGGGAAGACACCGTCGCCATTCGGGGAAAAGTGCGGTACAACTGGGTGTACAGAGTCAATAAGCAATTTACGATAGTATACACCAGTCATACGTTATTCCACGTGTACCAAGGGGTCCAACTTTCTGCCAGGTAAACATGCCCCACGCCATACAACCGACTCAACTGTCTTGCACTATGGAAACCATGCAGGATAAATCGAGTGCCTCATGTTGTTTGAGCCAAATGCGTACACGACCATCCGCGGAGTGGAGTGAAAAACGCCACTCATCAGATCAGCATACTTTTTCCCTGTCCTCCGGCGTCCAACTTGTAGGATCTTTGCAACAGGCGAGAATTTTACGCCGATGAACACTAGTTAAGAGAGGATGCCATCGGGCTCGTCTGCTGTTACAGTCCATACGTGCGAATGTGCGACGCATGGTCGTGACAGATACTGTTCCAGGTTGACCTGTGTTGTATTGGGTAGTCAGCTATTGAACAGTGCTACATCTAGAATTACTATAGAATTACTATACACATGCTGTCGAAACGTACGATTAATTCAAACCGTGTCTGCAACTGCAAATTAAAATACATTTATTTACAATTAAAAACACTCTTTATAATAAAAGGCAAGTACTTTCAGGGACACATGTCCCCATCATCAGGCCTATGTGCCGCGAATCATGAGGAGCTATCCCATATATATACATCACAAGAAAGCCCCCGTCACACGTCTGTTTTACATTCCTGTGTTGCCAACTTTAAAAGACACAAACTATAATGTTTAAAAATAATTATACAAGTCAAAGTTATATCTAAGTTTCATTCTCGATGGCTGTGAGGGTTACCAGCCGTCTCCATGGGTTTGGTATATAGGTAGGCAAGTCAATATTACAACATTTGTTACCATATGAAATTATATGTAAACTTTCGGACACAAATATTGTACTTTTTGTTACATTTGAGCTGAGAATTTTAGCATTATTCCAGTCGGGGGAGAACCCTCCTTGCCCAACGGCAGTAGTAAGTGCTGTGTTTATAGTCCCTGTTCGTAGAGCATATTTATGTTTACTCACTCTCTTATCCAAAGTCCGAAGTGTAGAACCTATATAGTACGTAATGTCGGTATCATCATGAATAAGTGGAATACTATAGACACCATGTTTACAAAAATCTGAAACCCTAACACGATCATTCCGAATTAGTGAAAATATATTTCTAGTGCATATACCGAATTTTAAACCATATTTTCGGCATGCCTTTTGAGGATAGAAATAATTGGGGGAAAATATTCCACCTTACCAACATACCTAAGGGTCTCAACCTCCGTAGACAATGTCGTGAATCTCAAATTTGTGAAGTTTCTCAACTACTTACAGAAAACCCGATCTGGAAATCCAAACGACCGAGCTATAGCCTTAATAGCAGAAAGTTCCTTATTTCTGGCTCTACAAGTAGAAGAATGAGTGAAAGCTCATCTTATCATGAAATGAAGGGCTGAGACCTTTTGTTCATTAGGGTGTGAAGAATCAAAAGAGATAATACATGGTGTAAACGTAGGTTTTCTATAGACTGAATATTTGACTTGATGTGACGAAGGGTCCCTTGACAACATAAAATCCAAAAAAGGTAATTTTTCGTCTTGTTCCAATTCTTTAGTAAATTTAATAGTGGGAAATTGTGAACAGAGGTTTTCTGTAAATTCATCCAGGAGAGTAATAGAATGGGGCCAACAAACCAACATATCGTCCACATATCTAACAATGAGAGCAGGATGAAATGGGAAATTCAATAACGCTTGGTCTTCCAGATACTGAAGTAAGATCTCTGCTAAAATGGGGGACAATGGTGACCCCATAGGTGCACCTTCTCGTTGTTGAAAAAATTTCCCGTCGACTACATCTGTTGGTCCGTACCAGTCGTCGGACCCGGCGCTTAACACTCACATCAACCTTTTGCTGTCCTGAGCAGTTTTGCCTCTGGGTCGTTGTTTGGCCATTTTCACACCAGTCCCGATTCACTTTAACAAAGGCGGCTCGTGAACAACCCACCAATTCAGCCGTTTGGGAAATCCAGGAACCTGCTCTCCGAGCTCCCACAATTTGTCATTTCTCAAAGTTCGATAAATCCTTCCGTTTACCCATAACGCTCAGAATTTGAATACCTACTGCTCCATTCACACTTTATACATGCCACGTCGGTCGACTAATCGCTCATTCTCGGAAAATACGTTGTTAAAATCACGTTGCATCCATTTTTGATAGGGGTGGTGATAATATAGTGATCACTCTGTGTATATAACCTGAGACGTTCATAGGGGTTGTGTGACGTACCTGCCAGCAGGACGCACACGACATAAAGGCAGATAGCAGTCAGAACAAACGTCCGCGTAGCTCAATTGGTAGAGTGACTTATTCCGGAATGAGGGGACCCGGGTTCGAACCCCGGCGTGGACAAAAATGACGGAGAAATTTACTTCGTTATAATGGCGCCCGAACTTTCCGGATTGCCCGGCCGTTCAAAATCTCGCAATAGTGTGATGTTCTTTCCACACCGCGAGAGAGGAAAAATAAGAGAATCCCTTCTCCAGCGCTTCAAAATAAATGTGTGTGACGTTGCATTCCACACACCAGATTGACTGGGAGTTCTCAGGTGCACGTTCTACAGCGGATGGCTGCCTGCAACGATTCATGGTCACGGCTGACCCGTGGGCCATACCCCCGGCCCTCTTCCGGGAGGGGGAGGAGATGTGACGTACCTGCCAGCAGGACGCACCCGACATAAAGGCAGATAGCAGTCAGAAAGAACGTCCGCGTAGCTCAATTGGTAGAGTGACTTATTCCGGAATGAGGGGACCCGGGTTCGAGCCCCGGCGTGGACAAAAATGACGGAGAAATTTACATCGTTATAGTTGCTAAAATACCTCTCCCATCCAAAGAGAAAAGAATAGCCTTCTTGTTTCTAAAATGTCTAGTAAAAAACTTAGGCAAATTCAGGATGGGTAAAGAAAAACCTCGAATCATTTACTTAAGCTGTAACTAAGCTGACCAGACGTCTCTAATTCTTGAGGACAGTCCTCGAATTTAGTTTACCGTCCCCAAAAACGTCTGAAGCCTTTGGGGACGCAAATTGTCCTCAAATTTTAATGTTTGTCCCTAAATGTCCTCGAATTTACACATCCTCATTACCTTTTTAGATTTCCAATCAAAAATATCTTAAAAGTATTTCCGTTGTACTAATTTTCCAACATGCTTCTTGTGAAAACACATTTTGACTTTTTTCTTCTTCTTTCTGGGTTTAACGACCATTACGAACAACTCTAAGGACTATAAGCAGTCACCTGTCTCTAATTTGGAGACATTCGTTCTAGGGAAGAGAGAGAGAGAGAGAGCAAGTGCTGTAAAACAAACAAACGACCCACGACTCATTCGGGACTCGAACCCGTACCCACTTGTACGAATGGTCAGTAGCCAGCACTAGGTCAACGCACCGCTGGCGCTGTAAAATTTCGTTTGTACTTGTTCTGAGTTTCTCCAAAAATTTTGGCAAAATGAAAAATTCGCCATGCAATTACTATGGTGTGCAGCCTAATTTTAATTCAGCGCATGTACCTAAGGTAAAGCATTTCACTTTTGCTAATATGTTCTCATCATCATAATTCTAATTTGTCAATACAAATTATCAACATTATACAAGATATATCCCTTTAAGATACAAATTTTCTTATGTAATATCACACTTATTGAAGCAATGCAGTTTTGTGACAAAAAGATTTGCATATTTATTTTGAGTACATATGTGTCCCCAAACGAACTACCGATTTGAGGACGCCACGCCCTTTTGTGCTCAAATCGGTGTCCCGATATCTGGTCACCTTAGCTATAACTGATTTCAGTGCAAATTTTCCCCTTAAATTGTTATACCATTATGGGATACTTTTTTCTCACATTAATAACGTGAGAGCTCCACAGGAAAAGAGTCTCGGAGTGTACATTACGTAATGTACCGAGCAGTTGCAATGTTATATAGACAGTAGTATTGATCTCTAATAATGGTTATCCACTTTATGTTCAATATTGATAAATATAACAATCCTTTCACCTGCTTTTAAATAAATAACACCGGAGAAGATGGGTGGTAGCCTGAAAAACAGCATCGATCCAACATACAAAAATTTAAGTTATCTTCATTCCTACTACTTACTGAAAATCAATAGCTTTTACTGCTGCTGCTTGATCGCCGCTTTCTTACGCAGTCATCTCTGGAACTTTATTAGAAGCAGGCATGTTCACCAATCGTCTAGAACCTTGAATTCTCAGTATGTTGTAATAGTAATTCCCAGTTATGCCGTAATAGTTATTCCTAGCTATGACATAGTAGTAATAGTATGAACTTTATGGCTGTTCGATTAATTTGTCAACCGGTCAGGAGAAAGTTTAGTTATTGTTAAATTTGCAAATTAAATTTTTTTATAAGCATCGTGAACGATATTAGCTGTATGGGTAAGTATCTTTCACAGTAAGTTCACCTACTCTAAACTCTAGAACCTTTATTGGCTAAAAGACTGAATGAAGAGAAATCGCTGTAACACTGAACTTGATGATTTTTATACCTACGCTGTAGGTGTGTGCCTGGTTTTCTGAAATTAGAAGTCACTTTGAAGCATGTTATTTTGTACCAGACAAACATTTGTGCTGAAAAACAAAACAAAACACTAGGACAATTTGGGTTCACTAAAAATAGAAATACATACATACGGAAAGATTCGTCAGAAGTCCGTTACCTAAAACTTGTTTGTGTGCAGTGAAATAAAATGATCAAAGACCTATAATTTCCTTGCAAAATTAAATCAATAAGCATTGAAGATTGCATATCACTAACAAAAGCTGACATCATGTGCTTTGTTAACCAAGTTGCACATTTATTCTGAAGCATGTTTTCTACTGTAGCCGCCATTTTAAAATAAGATCTATTATGACGCTTGAACGTTAGCACTGAGAAACTGAAAAGAAGTGTATGTTGTAGCTAAGTAAAAAATGGTTCGCATAAGGCAGCACTTGATATTTGAAAACAATGATGTACACATAACAAAAGGTTCTGCTCAGAAACTAAGTTTCTAAAACTTCTTAAGGTTGCGCGTGATGAAAACAAATCAAATCGTTTTCTCGTGTAAACTAAATAAATAAGTGATAATGATTACAAAGGGCTGAGAAAAGAAAAACTAACAGAATCTGGTAATTTGATACTAAATGTATAGGAGCCTTTATCGCATCAAGTTTTCTGTGGTCGCAATTTACTTTGACGCAAGATCTGCGGCAACAGTGTAAACGTAAAACCGAGAAACTGATTGAAAGTAATTCTGGCAGGAAAATTACCTTAAGCGAAAATGGTAATGCGTCCCTACGAAAAGATTTGGCTGCCATGAAAATTAATCAGGTCACTTACTTTAGAAAAATCATATCTTCGTCTTGTGCAGATAATAGTGGAAGCAGATGTAAAGGTTTCTTTTAGTAATGATTGTTTTAAACTCCCCTCAACTTTCCTGTGTACCAGAGTCGCATTTCGGAATGATTTACGAATCATTACTGGGAGTTTTTCTCACTCTTGGCATCGGTATTTCGGATGACGGAACTTTAACAGCAAGAAGGACACTGCTTCGAAGAAGTCTTTCTTGGGCATTATGCATCCTCCATTATATCGCTTCTTTATATGTTTTGGCTGCCCTTTGCTACACGACAGTACTGGACGGATTGAGCACTATGTCAGTATTTTCATTCTTCTTATACTTTTTCTCCTGCGCATTATGGTTATCGTTAAAACTGAATCGCATGAGACTTATAGGACTCTTGAGAAGTCTAGAGCGAACAGGAAAAATCCTTCGCCCAGAAAAGGGCTGTTTTTCAGCGAAAAGGAATTTCGAGAAAAGCTGCATAAAGGTTTCTGTTCATATCGTCTATTTTCTTCCAGCTATTAGTGCAGCCGTTCTCGTCCTCATAAAAAGGTATCACAAATTAGACATCTTGGGAGTCAAAGCGTGGATCTTTGGATTGAGATGCGCTGAAGAGAAGCTGTGTTACATCTATGACTTTCTGACTTTCTTCTGTTTCGTCCACACTACGTGCGTTCTTTCTTGTCATGCATCTTTGTTCATTTCTGCCCTGTGTTTCGAACATCGGAGAATACTGGACTTCTTGAAGGACCGCTTTTGCACAGCATTATATAATCAGTTATCAACAAACGATTTCACTTTCATAAGCAAATCTCACAAGATCATTCAGGACCAGATAGCTGATCTAGATTCAGCAATTTTTTATCCCTTATTTTTTACAATCGTTGGACAAATGAGTTCCTTGTTCCTGTGTATCACTGTGAGTCAAAATACTCTGAGGAATCAACCTGGGGCTTATTGGATTTGGTACCAATGTACGACTGCAATCATAAATGTCGTCTTTCTATTTTTATTGGTTCTCAGTGCTTCACGTTTACATGAACAGAACAGACTTCTGACTTTTCGCCTTTTAACACTGGGTGAAAATTTCTGGGCGATCACAAAACAGCCGGGAGTATTTACTTTATTGGGCAACCTAATCTATTTTGAGAGACTTGGCGTCACATTTTTTGGAGTATATCCGATAACCAAAAGCTTTATTTTAGCGTTGATTAGTGTGTTTGTTACATACACTGTATTGTTAGTGCAGTTTGGATGAGAGAAACAGAAGCGCTTCGCAAACCTAAAGTCACATTTGCTACATACTGATCTTCTGGCAGTCGTATAAAATGTGAGTAAAACTGAGGCGAAATAACGTTTTCCTTGGTTTATTCTTCGAAAGATACTTTCCTGGATTGTTGTTGTTCACATCATAATATCCTTCAATAACCTAGGCTAAAGTTTTCGACGCCAATCACAAGGAAAGTTATCTTTAAGAGGTATTGACTCCATTTTCTCAGTTGACTATATGCCTCGAATTTATAAGCACTCTCTTTGCAAAAAACGAAAGCTTCCATCGTTAATATGAACTGAGCATCATTCCTCTCTTTCACGAAAATTCGTAGTATGTTCTGAGTATAGTGTATAACGTCTGACTAGGAAGGCATGCGAATCACGTTTTCCTTCCTACGTAATATAAGCCACGGTTTTGGCAACCATTTCCACAAAATTAATGGCCTTTGTTTTAGAATTAGCTGTGAAATCAAGGTGTTCTCAAGTGTGAAGGACATTCCAAAGCGGAACGATGAAACAATCTTTAATCATAGCAGTATTGTATACACTCAAAAAACGCTTAAAGCATATTAAATCCGTTTATTTTCGGGGTGTAATATGTATAAAGTTTCACCAAGCTTTCGCACTTCACTGGGAGGTTTCTTCAAGGCAATGACGGACATGAAATGCAGAGAATTACACCACTTAAGAAACAGAGATAATTTTTTTAAACAACGCAGGCGACATCACGAGTGAGTATTATGTGTATTTTTTATCACGCCATTACACGGTGTGCTGCTATGTGTGTCAATCTTTCAATACCGCATGCAAAACCGTTGGTAGTCCGCTGGTGACCATATCATTGCATGTTAGTTTGCTGGAGAGGATTAAGATTTATTTCCCTGATGGCAGTTTCTTTAAGGTTCTTGTAAGGAGCCAACTCTTCTAATGTATTGGATGTAGGAAAGGCCGAGCAATGCATGACCTCTCTGGCGAGGGCTGTATTCTGCATGTCTTGGTTGATATTTTATGCTTTCACAATCAAAACGACCGTAATTCAAAGAATGCTAAAAAAATTGTGAAATTTTAGTTTGTTCGAAATAGTTATGTCCCTCACACCGCATAAGAAGACCCTACTTGAGTTTCAATTAGTGCAATCGGGATCTTCGTGGAAAATAAAAGCAGTGCAATACACAGCATGTTTTCATTAACTAGGCATCTGCACTTCAGAACTTCATCCAAGAGTGTAGACCCATCAGAGATCTTCAAGGGAAAGAAAAGAAAAGCAAAACGCAGCAAGTTATCAACAATTGAACTTGCTTCAGACCTTTAACCACGAGTATCGACCAATTAAAAGACAGGGCAGTATTCCAAATAGCGATCATCACGCTGATCAGTAATTAATCTGGAGATGATAGCCTGAATGACTGCACAATACTGTTACTCCAAAAAAGGACCTTAGTGGTCTCAGTGACATGAGCTTTTGAATTTTTCTTCCAATTCTGCTTGATGGTCAAATTTCCAGCAGTGTGGAACAGAGCGTATCATTTACTGCCTGGGATACTTCAGGGGACTATTTCACTGCTAATTCAAGGAATCGTAATTTACTGCCTTGGATACTTCAGGAGACTATTTCACTACTAATTCAAGGAATCGTAATTTACTGCCTTGGGTACTTCAGGGGACTATTTCACTACTAATTCAAGTAATCGTAATTTACTGCCTTGGATACTTCAGGGGACTATTTCACTACTAATTCAAGGAATCGTAATTTACTGCCTTGGATACTTCAGAGGAATATTTCACTATTAATTCAAGGAATCGTAATTTACTGCCTTGGATACTTCAGGGGAATATTTCACTACTAATTCAAGGAATCGTAATTTACTGCCTTGGATACTTCAGGGGACTATTTCACTACTAATTCAAGGAATCGTAATTTACTGCCTTGGATACTTCAGGGGACTATTTCACTACTAATTCAAGGAATCTTAAATATTTTCACCAACTTACGACCAACCCTTCATTTGGAAGAAAAAACAAGAAAGATAACACCAAATTTTCGGTCGTAACGAGCACGTCTTTTTAATCATTTTCGACACCTGAATAAAATACTTCGAAGTTATTCATATTCAAGAGAACCCTTTGCAACAAGAAGAAAAAATCAACTGGATTTCTACAATCGACAAAACATCTAGAATTAGAAATAGCTACTTTTCCCCTCTAGCGACTGAAAAGCATGTTACGAAAATTAACAAATGCACGCAAAACGACAAAAAAATTTCTCATAGCTGAAGGAAGATATCAGAGACAAACTGATTTTCAAATCGAACAGTTAGAAGAGATATAGGGGAAAACATGTTATAACTTTACGTCCCTTAGCGGAAGAATTTTAAATAATGGAAAAGTAGGAAAAATATGCGAAAAGTGTTCTTCATAGTAAAAGCCATGCTAAGGAAAAATAACTTTTTTAATACGTCTTCTGGAAGCAGAGATAGCGGGATGAAGGTTTGGACACCAAGGCCCCATAAAGGGAAAACTGTTCTTTGTCAGATGTTTGTCGAGAATACAAGTGAATCAGAAATGAGTATCCAACTCGGAATCAAGAATCCAACCAATGTCAACTGTTTACATTTCGAGAATGCAAGGAGCTACATACAGTATATGAAATATTGGCAAACGCTCATAGGTAAAAATTTCGTCCGGTTTCTTTTTTTGCTTGTTTGTTTGTTTTTGTTTCTTTACCTACTAAAAATTAATCATTCTACGATTATTTACCGCCGGTTTATAAACTTGCTTTTCCTATACTTTATGTACCTTATAAGAGGACCTTTTGTGGGTTAATTTTGTTTAAAAAATAAAATTAGCCCACATAAAGGTCTGGAAGAAAAAAAAAAGAAAAAAATGCATTTCTACGAATCTGTACAATTACAGAGAATTAAAATATAGGAGAAAAAAAAAGCATCTTAAAATTTGGAACTTTTATTTTTACAAAGAGAAAATATTTAAAACATGAAATGGAAAACAAATCAGTACATGAGGTACAAAACACAAATTCACTGCAAATAAAAGACAAACTGGAGACATTTATTTCGCAGAAGGTTAATCATTTGTTCCTGAATCATCATTCTAGGCTAGACTTCCGAATCAGAACGCTTTCAAGTACTTCCCGATTTCGAGTGCATCGCTTCGCTTTGTTTACATAGAACCTGAACACACCCAACGTGCAAGAAATTAGTTCCCGATACGGAAAAGGATTTTTAAACTATTTTCATCGAAATAAATTTTACCGTAATGGAAATAATTATAGGCATTTATTTTATTATTGAAAATAATAACACATTAATTTCATATCACGGATTTATATATCATAATTCCACAAATAATAATAATGCAACGCACTTTTCATGTGGTGTAATAAAACCTATATAATATAGCCAACGGCTGTTTCTCACGTCATTCAGTACTTGCAGCGCCATCTGCTTTTAACCGGTGGCCGAAATCGGAACTAAGCTCACCGCTATCTCACGATACGTAAAATCAAGAAAAAATACCGGAAAATAAAATAAAGTTAGTAAGGCAAACGACTTCATCTGTGGCAACACGCACGTGATCGAACAACTATCTGCGATGTTTGTTCTGTTACGTAGGTATTATGTGTTTTATTTCATTTTCGTCGCATTGCAGAGTAAGTTCATAAAAAGTAATCATCTTTGTTTTATTTCATAAAAAGAATTCGTAAAAGGAATCTGCGGAATATTGAATGGGAATATTACGAATTTTTTGTTGTTGGTGACCTACTTATAGACTGCCCATTAATAATTCAACCGCTTATTATACAGTATGTAGTTATGCATATGTATTTTACGATTCGTGTTTTAAAAATTTCAGTCATCTTTTTCGCCCGTGCATGGCACGGGCTATGAGCTATTAGCATAATATGCAGCAGCAGAGGCGACTTTAAATTTTTTGGGGTCCTAGGCGCTAAACGATTCTGGGGCTCCTCCTTCCCCTTCTTATCGTCTCAAAAATTTTCATCCGTCAGATTAACAAAAAAAAAGTAAAGTCAAGAAAAATGTTTTTGCACTTTTTGAAATGAGATTCTATCACGCATTATTAGGACGTTTTGTCAGAAACAATGCCAATGTAATCAGTTTGACAGCTCGCGCACATCGAACTTTTTGTTTTTACAGATATTTCAAAAAATATTTTTGCGGCTAATAGGAAATCAAAGGGCATTAACTTTGGCACTTTAAATATCACATATTCTTTATGAATTTACGACTAAGGGTTGTCAAGGTCGAACATTCAAGAAATTAAAGTTCTCTTGTGAAGAAATAGTTTTGTGCTTCTCAGATTAGGCTCAACAGTTCCGTTCTCAAATACTTAAATTTTTGAATCAGTTCATTAATTTCCTGCTAGAGGTACTGAAGCACCATAAATGTGGTTTTCACAGATTCTTCAAAAATTATTTTTGCGAATGATAGGACATAAAATTTCATTAAATTTTGGCCATTTTAAATTTCACTACCAGTTCATAAATTTCTCTCTAGTTCTGGAATTGGAAATTTAATAAATTTCAGCTTTACGCTACGAGAGACCATTTCGGTTAAGGCAAAAGTTCTTTTTGAGTTTGATACGTTTGGCAAAACTAGCTACATTAGTACATCGTCAGTTGCTATAGTTACTTGGCGAATTTAACGCTAAAGGCGCTGAAAATGGAGTTACGCTAAATTTATCAATACATTTCGTATAAATTGTCATAAAACTGGAATAAGTTTCAATTACAAAACATACACTCTCCATTGCTTCAGCTTTAGAAAATCACTTTGTTTTTACGTTATGAGCAAATTAGTCAAATTAGTAGGCAAACGAGCATGGTATTCAGCAAATATAAAATACTCGAAGACCCTGACAACCGGAGAAGTCCTCCACGTTACAAAATACGTGTAAATTTCAATTTGTGCACAGTACTTCGCTTAAAAAGGGTGGATGACTTTTCGTGGGGAGTTTTCTTGTGCCGAACGATTCTTTAAATCGAAGATATTCGTCCGTCCATGGCATAGATAAATGTCGTGGACCAAAAAAGTTGGACAGTAAGAATTTCATCAGTCAGTGCAAATAAGCGAGAGTGTGAAGAGTTTCTTGAAAACATTTTTCCTTATTACTTTCATCAGAAAATTGTGGTCTGCGTTTTCTTTTATTATGTCAAAAAGATGTGTAAGATTTTCTTTATACCTCCATCGCAGTTATCAGAAACAGAAGCATAAGGATTAAGTGCGGAAGATCCAGCTTGAAAATGGAAAAGTAGGAACCATAGACTTTCGAGCAAGAGTACCATTGAAACTTTTATTGGCCGCCCGGGTGGCGCAGTGGTCTAAGCGCTGGCTTATGACCATTCGTCCGAGATGGGTCTAGGTTCGGATCGCGATGAGGCATGGATGTTGTGTTTGTCTTACGGCACTGGCTCTCTCCCTTCCCTGGAACCAGTGTTCCGAAATTAGGGACGGACGACTGCTTATAGGCCATTGAGTTGCTCACGGTGGTCGTTAAACCCTCAATAAAAAACATTTTTATTGCTTTTTCAAATGTTGATTTGTTGTTAAAAAAGAACGAAGCACCCGAGAAAGTCTTTTGATCCTAATGAAACTCTGCATGCAAGTACTTCAAGGCTGAATATGCAAATTATTAATTAAGCAGTGACTACCAATTACTAAATAGCGGCCCGCGACAGCGCATGGGAACCGCACCGAGAAGGGTATATCAAAAGCAAAGGGCGACACAACAGGGCGTAGAATGCGTCGACGTACCGGACAATTGTGACAGCGAATTACTGGTACATTAACCTCCAGACTGTGAGGATGCCACGACGACGGATCCGTGCACACCACGAGAAGTCGAGCGGGTTTGAGAGAGTATATATAATTGGGCTGAGAGAAGCCGGTTGGTCAAGTGGCCGTATCGGCAGGCATTTGAATCGGAGCGACATGGTAATCGGACGATGTTGGCACCAATGGGTCGAACAGGGCAGCACAATCCAGGGGCACGCGGGCAGCGGACGGCCGAGGGCAATGACAGAACGCGAACATTGAGCGATTGTGAGAGCCACGCGAACAGAACCGAATTCGTCGCTCTCAACAATCCGTGGCCATGTTGCGTCGTCCGCAGGTACGGAAGTGGCCATTCGGACCTTTGCCAGACGAGTTGCTACACAGGAATTACATTCGAGCAGGCCAATCCGCCGCTTTCTACTCATCAGAGAGCATCGCAGGCACCAGTTGCAGTGGTGTCGGACCCGATCGACGAGGGATAATGTCCAGTGGTGTCATGTTGTCTCCAGTGATGAGTCACGATTTGCACGTAGCACCGATGACCAGCGTATGCGTGTCTGGAGACGAGCCGACCAGCGCACGGATCCTGCTTTTACCATGCAACGGCACAGTGCTCGGACACCTGATCTAACTGTCTAGGAAGCTATTCCCTACTGTAGCTGGACACCCGTCGAAGTCCCCCGTACTACCCTCACGGCTCAACGGTACGTCGACGCATTCTACGACCTGTTGTGTTGCCCTTCCTGTAGCACATCACCGAATAATTTTGAAACAGGAAAATACCCAGTCACACACGGCACAGTTATCTCGGGCCTACCTCTGTAATGTCGACACCCTTATAGGCCAGCCCGATCACCCGATTTCTCACCGATGAAACATGATGGGACCCCACCTACACCCATCCCGGAATGTCGGTAAATTGGCCCACAATTTGGACAACATCTGGCATTCCATACCTCAGAACAGTAACTGTAAACTGTATGCGTCTCTGCCATGATGGGTTTCTGCTTGTATCCGAGCAAGAGGTGGCGCTACAATACAAATTACTGACTTCTTCTACTCATGTAACTGTTTTATCCGGATAAATGGCCCAACTGCTGTGAAATTGCAATCATTTCTTCTCTTATACATGTACATTACACATGACAATTTTCATCTTGATTGGATGATTCCTTCCAGTTGCATCGTTTTTTTTTGTTCTTTCTTTCTTTTTAGCAAAGAGAAGATTGTATTAGCTACTTTGGTTCAGGGTGGTGTGGGGAGATTATAGGGCTAAAGAAGAACTTGATTATACTACTCCAGAGAGAGAGGAGGTAGTAAACAGCAAGCACTCCGGATCATCAGGACAGTTTCTACAAGCATGCACTCTTCGTCGCAGCTCAGGAAAACAGGTAAAAAGTTCCAACACAGGTGTTTTTCCTTGGCTGGAAGTCATATGAAAGTAATTTATATCACAGCCAGCTAAGTATTCGCCTTAAACAATGAAAAGTGTGGGAAACGTCAATCTTTGTTTCACCTACCACTAAAAGATAGGCTAAGGTTATTTTAAGTTTCTTTCAAAACAAGTACATCGATAACAATTCGAAAATTTAAAATGAGAAAGTAAATTATCAATTGACAATAAAGTGGTCACTTAAAGGATGGATTTATTTTGGTCCGTAAAAAGCAAAACAAAACTGGCAATCCAATTATACGTTTTCGGGGCCCCTCAAGCTCTGGGGCGTGGAAAATCCGCCCCTGTGCAGCAGTCTCCGAATCTTATCTTTCGCTGCTACACATAGCAGACGCCACCAATTTCACACCAGCATAATTTACAAAATATAGACAATTATTATTGAAAATTGAGGTGTCAGTCTTGGACACTTTGACACTCCGAACAAAAGTTGGAAACAGCTTAGCTGTGTCCCACGGGGATTGTTAAGAAAGGCTGTCATTTTGGGACACATTTCCTGAAAAAAAAAACGGTAGCACTTTGTGATTCCCTCGAACGCCACCAGAGGCCGCTTTTACCGAGGACAACATTGCCTTTCCATTTGTGCTTTTAGTATACTGCGTTAGGTTGCTATACTGCATATTCTCGTGTGTTTTTTTTTTGTTTTTTTTTCAGTTATTCTTATTTAACAGAAATGAAATATTGCTGTGTGCCGTTTTGTAAATTCTCACAAGAAAGTTCAGAGCCTGTAAGTGTGAGAACTTTGATGTGTTTACATGATGCTCATGCAGTTTCAGCTGCATGTATTTTCGAATTGCGTCGTTCTTTGTGACAGAAATCGTGTTAATATCAAACCAGAATGAATTATACTTCACAGAAGAGTGAGGTTTTTAATTCTAACCTTACATACATATTTTGAACTTGCACAACATTTCATGAATTTCAATTTAAAATAGAAATGGGTATGTGCCTCAAAATAATTACGAATTTTATAAATTCAGCATTTTCTCACATATCGGCGGCAAGTTACGATAAAAAATTAGAAACATTTGCGACGAAAGAATGCGATTTAATGCACTGCAATAGCCTTGGAAACTAGAGATGAGCTCAGGCACGGGCTCGGACGGGCTTGGACGGGCTCAGAATTCATTGAAATACCCGGGCCCGGGCTCAGAATTACACGTCTTGAATTTCATTACTGTAATTAATTAAACACGTGTAATTCCGAGCCCGGTTCAATTACACGCGTTGAATTTCATTGTGGATTTGTTACCATGGTGGAAGGATTTTCAATTTCCTAAGCTAGTTGCCATTGCAGGACAAATTTTGCTTAGCAAGACTTGCATTATGCATTGTCCAAAGCTATGGCCCAAGCAAGGATTAGTTTAAGGAGGTCTGGTATAAAACAACTGGGAAACAATCACATTCCCATTTTTTGTATTTTATTAAAAATCAAGAATCTTATCTATAAAAATGATGTATTAATTTCCAAAACTCGGAAACAATCACATTCCCATTTTTTGTATTTTATTAAAAATCAAGAATCTTATCTATAAAAATGATGTATTAATTTCCAAAATTGTGCAGTTAGAAGTATTGTTATTTATTTTTTTAAAATTACCTCATTCCCAGGGTTTTTGGGGTGACGTTGGTTTTTACTGCAGCAGGTCGAGTTTTAGAGAAAAGAAGATCAAGTTGAAGCGCTGAGGCATTAGATGGAATTCTCTCTCACTGTTTTTTCATGATGAACTTGATCTGGAAACTGCATACACATATGATAATATTGTGATTATTATGATATTAAGCGCAAAGCTTTGTTAATGTTACAAAATGTAGAATAATCTGGTCTGGAATGATATTACGTTCTTTTATTTTAATTTTGGAAATTTCCCTACATGCTTTTTTTATATTCTACTACATCACTCTAAACTACCTTTACTAATTAGCATATATGTAAATTATATTGCAAATATTAGTTTTCTAGAGTCAAAATTTCAAACACTTGCAACTTTCTGTACTGCGTTGTACGTTTTATAATGCAATTTATTCAAAATAAAAGTAAATTTAGAAATCAAAAAGAAATAACGAATGGAATTCTTTTGTTTCTAACCGATTTTCTTTTCTTCAGCTTTTACTAAAATTACTGATTCCCTTGATACGGTCGAAGAGTACGTTGATTATTTATTTATTTTCAAATCCACATTTTAGAACATTTGGCTTTATGCATAGTATTTCTAAAAACATATTAATATTGACTGAACTCAACTTTTTAAACTAATGATTTTTAAACTAATCCTTGCTTGGGCCATATCTTTGGCCAGTGTATAATGCATAAATGCAAGCCTTGTTAAGCAAAATTTTCCAAGAATCTGGGCCCGGGCTCAGCAAACACATGTAATCAAAGAAAGCGGGCCGGGTCCAGGCTCCTAAAATTGAGCCCGAACTAATCTCTATGGGAAACCACGAATTTTCCCGCACTTTAATGGCCGCAGCTCCCGGTTATAGGCTTCACGCAAAGTTGTACAGCTCACGATACAATGTAAAATAAGTCGTGCAGAGATGCAATAATCCACAAAAGCCAATAGCTGCAAATGCACGATATACTAGACACTCGCGAATACATAATCCACAGAGTAAAAACTTATTATATACACGTTAAAAATACAAGATCTTTCGGTTCAGCAGTTCAAACCATCATCAGATAAAAGACATCAGGAAGTTACAAGCGGTTGAGTGTTATTTACAATCCGTACAACGTTCATGACGTATAACAGCATGCTGCACAATCGCAAAGGTGTCATTACCATTAGTTACGTGGACTAGTTCATTGTCTCAACATCACTAGCGGAGTGGGAGGAGGGGAGATCATGAAATGTATATGTATTTGGTTTTTTGACAAGTGATTTCCATGTTTGCGGGATGTTAAAAGGTACCTCATCGCGGTAACACTGATTTCCCATGTGATAAATAAATAAACCTTCCATTATAAAATTTTCTTGCTTAGTGTTGGATGTTCCCAAGATTGAGGCATTGTCCCACTTGGGAGTGTGTGAGCCTGTGTTCGCGAGACGTGAAAGAGCAGTGGCATTGCATGCATCCGTACACCATATTTATGTTCATCAACCTAACCCCCAATGTACGTAGTGTTAAACCAATATGGACAGAATCAGACGTGTTAGGTTCATTGCTCATTAAAGGAATAGAACAAATGCCATGTTTATTATTATCTGTGACTTAATCACGATCCTTTTTAATTTTGGAAAATAAGCTGAATGTTGATTCGCCGAATTCACTTGTCCTCGGCAAGCTTTCCTCAATATATTAGTCACTGGTGGTAAGTAATCCATAGAGCCAATATATTTAACATTTCTTTTTCTTAGGTAGTGCATGATAGCGAATGCCAGACGTTCCATTTCTTTTGACAACTTCCGAATATAATCTGCTGAAAATCAGTGGAGAGTAGCAATAGTAATAATGTGTTTTAACTCCTCTTTAAAACACCTTCGGTCAGGGCAGTGGGTCTGGGCACGGTGTAAAAGACTACGCAATGCGGCCAACGTATACACTGAGTGGCCAATTTATTACGACCACCCCCTAAGTACTTCGTTGGGCCACCTTTTGCCTTTAATACTGCGTCGATTCTTCGTGGCATGGACGCCACGAGATGTTGATAGGTGGTTTGTGGAATCTGAGACCATGCTTAATGAATAGCACTTTCCAGGAATGTGAGATTGCAGGGTTGTTGATCCAGCTGTCTGATGGCTCGTTCAACTTCATCCCTCAAATTCTCAATGGGGTCGAGATCTGGAGATTGTGGTGGCCACCTAAGCAAAGTAAACCCACCGGCATGTTCCTGAAACCAAACCTGTACAATATGAGCCCTATGGCAGGACGCATTATCGTGTTGAAAGTAGCCATCGCCATTGGGATGAACCATCCACATGACAGGACGCACTTGGTCCGCAACGATGTTTAGATATGATGTGCCAGTCAGACACGAATTAAAGGGCCCAAAACATGCCAGGAAAACATTCCCCAAACCATAATATTGCCTCCACCAGCTTAAAGGGTTGTAGCAATGCATTTGTTGTCCATGCTTTCGTGCTGTTTCCGCCAAATTCTCACTCGGCCATCAGCATGATGCAACTGAAAACGTGATTCATCGGACCACATAATTTGTTTCCAATTATTGACTGTCCAATTCTTGTGCTCCTGTGCGAACTGGAGACGTTTTCTCTTGTTAACTGCAGACAACAAAGGTGTTCGAACAGGCCTTCGGCTGCCATATCCCATCCGATGCAGTCAGTGTACGGCGAACAGTGCGGAAAGAGATCATTTGAGAGAATCATTTATTTAGATGGTCTGTAATTTGCTGCACTGTTGCCCTTCTGTTGTCTGTTACCAGTCTGGACACTCGCCGTTCCGCCCGAGCAGTCACTAGTCGATGACGACCACACGTTGCACGTAGAGACCCAGTTTTTTTGGCTGACAGTCCAGTCTTTAAACACTTTAACAACAGCTGCTCTGGAACATTTCACGAATGCGGCTGTTTCGGTGATACTCGCTTCATGGCTCCGAGCTCCTACAATTATCCCAATTTGAAATTCCGTCAAATCGCATTTTTTCCCCATCTCGTCACCGAAATATCATTTTTCCACCACTGTTGCAAGCACTAAGCTTTCCCTTTTTTTGCTAGCCTCGTCCTCTGGCGGCAACAGCGTACAGCCATAGCTCATTTGTTTAAAACTGTCAGGTGGTCTTAATAAAGTGGCTACTCAGTGTATATCTCATAGAGTGAAAAGAGCATCTTGGAATAATGACCGGCGAGTGTGATGCCTTACGGTATACAGCGTATCTCACTTGATGACTGACCGGATCACGTTTAAGAAGAATATCCAGGTGTTTTGATGGAACGTTTTACCGACAGAAGGGGGCAACACCGATGGGATCCCCTCTGTCAGCGATATTAGCCGGAGTTACTATGCGGGAACTGGAGAATCGTGTTATGACTGATTGTGACCTAAAACCAAGGAGATTAGAAGTAAGAGGAGATGGCAACATCCCCTCGTCCTGTGCTTCTGTCGTGACGCCATTTTTTATCAGCTGACTACTCCAATGCCCCCAATCTGAGAATCTCCTGTATATCTCTATGGAGAAATCGCTACTTTGAACGGGTTTTTCGGACCCTTACTCTACCCACACAGGCATGAAAAAAATTGAGGCTGAAATATTCATTCCCATAATAAAAAATTTCCAGAAAAAACAAAAAAATATATGTTGGTATTTCTTTAAAAAATTGAACAAAATAATGACTTTTTGAGCGGAAGTGCATAGTGCGCATGGTTACTTACTGCCCATGTGCAATTAACCATGCATACTGCCCATGTGCAAGTAACCAATGTTTAAAATATAACCAAAAGCCTAATGTTAAGAAATAAGAAGTCCGAAATATTCCTTCTTTCCATCCTTGGTTTGCATGCGCTAAGCAAAACTGCTTAAGCCACGGGAAGTGACGTCACGTTCCCGAACTCCCGCAGCGCACACTCCCACCACCTCAGAGAGAGAGAGCAGAAACAGCTGATCTGTTTTGGCTTCACTCAAAACGGGTCCCTTCACCTCCTCTTCTTCTAACCCCTTGCCTAAAACCAGCACCTTACTTGAGGTATATCGATGATATTTCGTTTTTCTGGAATCATCCATCTGAAACAATTACCCAATTTATCGATGCTATGTCATCGCATTTTACCACGATTAGATTCACCCTGGAGGTTGAAAACTCGTTTACTTTGCCGTATCTGGATAATCTTCTCAAACGTGATCCGGTCAGTCATTAAGCGAGGTACTCTATATACCGTAAGCTATCACACTCGCCGGTCATTATTCCAAAATGCCCTTTTCACCTTATGAGATATAAGTTGGCCGCATTGCGTAGTCTTTTACACCGTGAACAGGCCTACTACTCTCACAGAAGGTGGTGTTTTAAAGAGGAGTTAAAAAACATTACTATTAGGCAGGGGTGGTTCGTCATTAGGGGCCAGAGGGGCCGGGCCCTACCTAAAAATTTCTGTTTCTAGAATTTTTTTTTTTTTGCCCTGATTCTTATTCTTTCTCTTAACTTCTTAACTACATGGTGATAAATCTTTCCCTTCAAAAACCATTATCTAAGGGAAAAGTTTCCTTCAAAAACGAAAAACTATGAGGAAAGAGATCACGTTCAGAGTGTGAGGTTATTGGGGCCAGCTCTATCAGGCCCCAGTAACATCACTACGCAAGCGAAGAGGAGACGATTTCCTCCCCTTCTCATTCAGTATGAAGACCTACATACAACACTGTCTTAACCGCGTGTGCAAAAAGCTTAGGGCCAGATCTACTTGGCCCCACGCTAATTTAATTGGCCGGGGGTGTATCCATTTCCCTAACGCCGTAGGTTGACAGAGAACCTTACCCCGACCCAAGGTGACCCCGACCAAGCTCAAAGGTGGCGGGAGTGTTTTAAATGTCGTAGCAAAGTTCAGTTAGTTGTTTTTACTGTTGGTGTGTCTCTCTCGGTGATGTGTTGTTCCTTCATGTCGTGACTTCTTTGCTTGTTAATATCTCCGTTCTTTGCTTTAAATCTGGAAGAAAAGCTTCACTTAAAAAAACCCAGTGCTTATCACCCCAAGAATGTTTAGTTTGAGCTTCACTTAAAAAAAAAAAAAAAAAAAACAGTGCTCATCAGCCCAAGAATTTGAGTCGAAAAGCTTCACTTAAAAAAACTCTGTACTTATCAGCCCAAGAATTTGAGTTTCCAAGAGTATGAAGTTTACAAACGTTTTGCAGAACTAATTTCAGTTTTAACTAAGATGATTTTCTATGTTAAAAATAAATAAATAAATGAGAAAACATGTAAGTATAATTTGCACATGAGTACATATATGTTTTTAGGCTTCACAAGTTCTTTAAAAAAAAAGGTTCAACCTTTCAAATAATGCAAATGGTAGTATGGTACTCATTCTATATGGGACGAAATTCATTAAACGTTCCCTCCCTGCATATATTTGGAGTTATTATTTTTTCACTACATTTTTTTATCCTGTGAATCCTGTGATTATTCCTCAATTGAGAAATCTGAAGAAACACAAAGCACAACTAACATAAATTTATGCTCATATGTTTTAAGGTAAAAATTTTATTTAAGGAGTTTTCAAATTTTCCTGTTAATAGTTATGCATCATATTCTGAGGACATTTTTTTCGTGTGCAATGCAATAGTTGACACATTCGTACCTTATTTGGGCATTATTGTGAGTCAAGGGGGTAAACAGGCAGACAGAGTAAAGGAATCTTAGGGGTGGGGGGTGGGGGTGGGGTGGGGACTGAATAGTTGGTCTAATAATGACAGTTTTTTTTATTTCATTGTTTGATTCGGCTACTGGCCCCACCTGTTTCAGTTGCCACGAGCCGCCCCTAATAGTATTAGGGGTGCAACTTAATTCTCGGCCCACTAACCGTAACCGATTATAGAACGTCGGCAAATGCAAATAGCTGTGTGCGATAACGGCTGATTGCAGTACCATCCAATAGCTTTCCAGGTAACCAAAACCGTTTACAGCTGTAGTGACAGAAGGGACGAAAGTTGACGGTGAAAGCAATGTCGTTCGAGAAGCAACATTTGAGGCACTACCTCGTGTTCGCGCTTGAGCTGAAAAAAGTGCCGCGAAAGCCCAGCAAATTATCTGTTCTGCTTTGGGTGAGGCTGCTGTGTCTTACAGTACGTGTAAGTGGTTCCGCCGGTTTAAGCAGGGGCATTTCTGTCTCCGTGATACTGAACGTCCGGGACAGCCTCAGAAAGATGACGATGGGGAACTGGAGCAACTGTTGAACGCGGATCCCTGTCGCACACAGTCAGACCTCGATCAGGAACTCGGAGTAACATGGCAAGCCATTGCAAAGCACCCGCATAAGCTTGGACGGATTCACAAGGAGGGCCGTTGGGTGCCCCACCAACTCACAGCTGCGAACAAGTCTAGGCGCTACGATGTTGCTGTGTCTTTGCACTCCAGATTCAAGAAGAAGGATTTCCTCCACAAGAGTTTGACCTGTGAGGAGAAGTAGATCATCTTCGATAATCGTAAGCGGCGCAAATCGTGGGTTTAACAAGTGCAGCCTACCACCAGTACCACGAAGCAGAATATCCATGCCAGGAAGTTGTTGCTGTGCATATGGTGAGATCAGCGCGGTGTCGTACAATATGAGTTGCTCAAACCTGGTGAAACGGTCAATGCTGAGCGTTTTTGTTAGGAACTCATTCGTGTGAGGGACGCAATGGAGGCGAAAAGTCCATACACCAGCAAGGGCAGAAGGTCAGTCCTGTTGCTTCAGCATAACGCACGTTCTCACACCGCGAAAACGACTTTAAACACGATCACCGACCTGGGATGGGAGATTTTGTCCCAGCCGGCGTATTCTCCAGTCTTTGCCCCGTCGGATTATCACTTCTTTCGCTCCCTGCAACATCACCTGAGTGATACGCACTTCACTTCTGTCGAGGAGGTTCACACAAGTATTTATCAACTCGAAACAGCCCTCTTTTTTCAGCAGTGGCATTCGGCAGCTCCCTGACCGATGGCTCAAATGCATCCAACACGACGGGGATTATTTCCCTAATTAGGTACGTATTCGATTTGCTATAATTTGCTGTCAGCGTGTCGTGCCTGTGGCCGAGAATTAAGTGGCACACGTAATACTATTGCTATTCTGCACGGATTTTCTGCAGATTGTATTCGGAAGTCGTCAAAACAAATGGAACGTCTAAAATTCACTACCATGCACTACCTAAGAGAAATAAATGTTAAATATATTAGCTCTATGAATTAACTACCACCAGTGACTAATATATTGAGGAAAACTTGCCAAAGACAAGTGATTTCGGCGAATCAACATTCAACTTATTTGCCAAAATTAAAAAGGATCGTGATCAAGTCACAAATAATAATAAACATGGCATTTTTTCCATTCCTTTAATGAGCAATGAACCTAACACGTATGATTCTGTCTATATTGGTTCAACACTACGTACATTGAGGGTTAGGTTGATGGAACATAAATATGATGTACGGACGCATTCCAATGCCACTGCTCTTTCACGTCTCGTGAACACAGGCTCACACACTCCCAAGTGGGAACAATGCCTCAATCTTGGGAACATCCAACACTAAGCAAACACATTTGACAATGGGAAGTTTATTTATTTATCAAATGGGAAATCAGTGTTGCAACGATAATGTACCTTTTAACATTCCGCAAACATGGAAATCACTTATCAAGAAACCAAATACATATGCGATTCATGATCTCCTCTCTCCACACCCCGCTAGTGCGGATGAGATAATGAACTAGTCCAAGCAACTAATGGCAATGACCCCTTTGCGATTGAGCAATACGTCAAGAACACTGTATGGATTGTATTTAACACCCAACCGCTTGTAACTTCCTGATGTCTTTTATCCGATGATGGTTTCATATGCTGAACCGAAAGATCTTGTATTTTTAACGTGTATGTAATAAATTTTTAATCCGTGGATTATGTATTCGCGAGTGTCTAGTGTATCGTGTATTTACAGCTACTAGCTTTTGTGGATTGTTGTATTGCTCGATTGACGAGGGTATTTCCAGGTATCTTATTCTAACCTCTTTGGATGTAACTGACTGACACATACCATCATATTTATGTACTAGATGCATTCTAAATGAGGAATTACCGTATTGCTTCATTTTATAATATAAAATTTTTAACCTAATTGTAAACAGTTTCCGCGCTTTAATTTAATTGGAAATTGGGTAATTAAGACAGAGCATTACGCTCCTCTTAAATAAATATTTTTGTACAAAAAATCGTGGAGACGAAAAGGCGTGAGCATAGCAAACCTTTTAAGGATAGAAAACGTTCAAATAAAAAAGAAAGTAGATAGTTACACAATCTTACTTTTCAAAATGATTTTAGAAGAGTCAATTACTAAAAATCATATATCAAAATTCTATATAGCAGGCCATCGATGTGTTTCGTGTGTCCCGAGACGCATAACTTTGTTGATCCAGAACGTATCGGAATGCTAGATTATGGGAGAAGATTGATAAACTGTACCATCAATCATGAAAGAAATACGGGATTACGCCATATAATACAAATTTTGAAGATGACAATCTGATTTTTGGCGTAAATGTGACAAGGATGGTAAGTCACATAATATCCGAAAACTTGAAAATTTTCATCGTCCTGGAGCGGAACTCGTACCCGCGTCTCCCAGAAAACGCCCGGGTATGCTAACCACTACACCACCCAGAACGACCGAGTTTCAAGTTACCGATCAATTTGAATATAACCATCACAGTATTCGCTAGTCGAAAAAAACCGACATTCATGTTTAGCGAATCTGGAGGTTAAGAATCATATCCAAGTTTCAAGTTTCCGATCAATTTTATTCAAATTGATCGTAAACTTGAAACTTGGTCGTTCTGGGTGGTGTAGTGGTTAGCATACCCGGGCGTTTTCTGGGAGACGTGGGTTCGAGTCCCGCTCCAGGACGATGAAAATTTTCAAGTTTTCGGATATTATCTGACTTACCATCCTTGTCACATTTACGCCAAAAATCGGATTGTCATCTTCAAAATTTGTACCATCAATGTTATTTATTAGTCATATCATATTACTAGCTTTACTACCCGGACTTGGCCGGGATTTAGGCTTATTAACTTCATATTTCCTTATATGTCACTTGGAAAATCGGGAAAAAATTGATGCTTGCGAGAAAGAAAAAAGCTGATTTCACAAATTCTGGTCATTACAAATTATTTATTCATGGTGTGATTATTTCAGCACTTGGCCGTACACAACATTTTTGGTTTCTCCTTCATCGGCGACAATATATAATTTTGTTGGATCCTTTGCTCTTGACATTCCAACATACAGCTGTCTGTAGAATGAAACGAACCAAAAGCGTTACGAATTATTTAACTCGCGTCCAGGAGACACAGCATTGGAACACTGACTGAACAAAATTCGTTAACAATTTGTTATCGACAATCAAATGCACCACGTGCTTTCAGTTTCAGACGTATTTGAGGGGCGAATCTCTGGGATAAAAATGTTAAAAACTCATCTTTGCTAATATTTCATGAAACTAGCTGAAATTTTTAATGAACACCATAAATCGTTAATAGGAACATGACCTCCTTTTTGAATTAGCCGTCAAAATTTTATTAACTGTTTCTGCGTATATATTTCTGTTTACCGATGAATTTAAAACTCCATGCCTATTTCAAAAAGTTTTGAACGGACTCCGGTGAAATTTTGAGGGACTCCTCTTATTACCAATTCATGGTGTTGAAGAACATTTCAGCCCGTTTCGTTAAGATTTCACATAGTTCGTTTATGTATTTTTTTATGCACATTTCATCCACAGGTGTTTCTATTCTCAAAGAATAGAAACACCAGTGGATGAATGCAGTCACGTGCTTTCAGATTTGGAACAGATAACGATGACGTAGCAACCGAAGCTGACTTTATTGATTAGCTTATTAATTAATTCATAACTCGCGAACGGAACAACTTAGAGATCTTAAAATAGTTGCGTTGACCTAGAAATTCCAGTATTAATGAGCTATGCAAATTTCACGATGCCACATTTCAGCGTTCGAGAGTTTTTGCTGCTTCATACAAACAGACGTTTTGTGTTTTATATATAAAATTATATAACACTTTCGCAAAAAAGTAAAAAAAACTTCCGGCGATTATGGAGAAAATTGATGCGATTTACTTCTGTAAGATAGCACAGTTATCCACCACCAGCAGTACTAGTTGTTTTTGCCTTCGGTAAAAGCGCCACCTGGTGAGCTTTCCTGCGTAAGTGCTTTCTCGTTTTGAAGGCGGAAAGAGCAGGCTTCCTTCACGAGCGCGATACCCATAGGCTACGGCTTGGCATAAAAAACATGCTTGCTGCAGATAAAACAACAACAAAATAACTTAGAACTACTGTTCGAAATATTTTCTTCATAAAATGCACTATATTGACAAAGTCACCGGACACCCATTCAAAAGAAAATGAACAGATCCGTTGTGTTGCTAAGATGCGCGGTACAGATACAAACGGTGTAAAAACAAGTCTGCAGCTGACCACGATCATATCGCACTATGAGGTTGAGTAAAAATATAGCAGCGGGAGAGAACTGACTTTGAGAAGGATTGTTGGGTGTTGTATTAGTAGGTTGTGCATAAGAGAAACCGAGAGGCGTTTAAACATACCCGAGTCAACTGTTTTGGGTGTGCTGAATAAATGGAAGACACGTGGCGTGTCTGAAGCAGCAAAACGTACCGGCAGACCAAAGAAAATCAGTGATAGAGGTCGTCAAAGTCTCAGGAGAGTCGTTGCAGCTAATCGACGGAGTACTGCACAAGCCCACAGTGTACAGGTGGGTAAGAATGCTGGAACCTTGGTATGTACACGTAACGTTCCCAGAGAACTTCATTACATGGTTTACCGCGGTCGTGCGACTGCTCATAAGCCTTTCTTCTCTACTCGGAACGCTACTCGTCGTTCAGCATGGTGTAAAGAACATTTTTCGTGGACCGTACATCAATGGAAACGGGTGCTATGGACTGATGAATCCAGATACACGATCCATCAGTCTGATGGCCGTGTGTGGGTATGGCGACAGCTGGTGTCACGCTATTTACCACAGTGTACTGTTCCTACGGTCAAGTTTGGAGCTGGCAATGTACTCGTGTGGGGGTGTCTTTTGTGGTATGGTCCCAGCCCATTGGTTATCGTGGACAAACCTGTTAACCAGCACAGCACGTCTACCTCGATATTCTGGATAATTATGACCTACCAACTCTGTGGCAATACTATGGAACCGAGCCTTGTTGGTACCATCAGGATAATGCTCCGAGCCATAAAGCAAGGTTTCAAAATCGCTTTATTATTATTTATCATACAAGGACTGTTACGGCGTGGTGTGACGATAATTCCGTATCGTGTGCGGGCTGACCAGCACAGAGCCCTGATCGTAATCCCATAGAGCACCTATGGGATGAACTAGAGCACCGCATACGAAGTTTGGAACCAAGGCCTACTACTAAGCAACAGTTAGCAGTAGCATTATGTACTGAACGGAAGCGAATACCTATCGCTGTGTTCCAAATCCTTGTGGAAAGCATGTCTCGAAGGGTTAGAGCATGCATTAAGGCCAAATGGTGGACCGACACCGTATTAATGTATGTCAATAAATGCTATGTTGTGTTATTCTTATTGGTGTCCGGTGACTTTGGTCAATATAGTGAATATTTACAAATACAAATAGTCATTAAGGAGCCTTTTATAACGAAATTCTTTAAAAAAATCTGCATGCAATTTATCGGGAACTGCTTTCACGTTGAGCGTGATCAAGTTCTATATAAAAAAAGCGGAACAATACACTCAAAATCGGGAACTATTTGAAAGCATTCTAATTTAGAAGTCCAGCAGCCTGTTTGTTTTTCGTATAAAAAAATTCCTTTTTATTACAACGTTTAAATTATTATTATTTTAAGAATACGCTCCGCATGAAATGCAGCGGGGAGCTAGTTTCTTTGTCCCTATATGGCGGGTGTGCGCAGATGTTATGTAAACAAAGCGCATTAATACGCTGAAATACTTAAAGATCTGAGAATCGAAAGTCCACCCATTTTTCTCAAAAGTAAAGATTTCTCCATTTCGTAAAGGATTTAACTGCTCTCGATTGGATATATGAAAGTATTATGACATAGACATAGTTTAAAATCGCATATATATATATATATATATATATGTGTGTGTGTGCGTAAAAGAAAAACATATGGAAAAGTTGGTCAATAATAACTAGTACTTACTTATTTGCTCAGCAATTAACGGTTCTCGATACTGTTTATGAGAATACCGTGACCTACAAATCATTCAGCAACACAAATATGAAAAATTTATATCGAAAAATTTATTTAGTAACGATGAAGACTTCTACGTATTTCATTAGCCGCGACTACGAAACACTACTATAATTGCTAAAATAATTTAAAACACGGAAAAGTTTCACGAAGATATCGTCTATTAGTGGTTAAGAGCAGAAGAATACTATGGAACTGTACGCTCCGGTGAAAACGTGCACGCGCTGCACGATTAACGAGCAAGAAGCGGTTTTTTAGACAATGATTCTGTAAAAGAAATTTTCATATCAAGACAGGTTAAGTTGCAATGACGTTTAATTCAACGCGCCCGCGCTGGACTTCAAGGGAACAAGTTGATGTAAATGTTGCTGACATTCTGAGAAATTTCCGAAGAAGCATTCGACTGAAGGAAAAAAAAAAACTTGTGTGATTTCATTCTAAACAAGATCAGGAGTAGCGTGTTAAAGTGGGACTGCTTACGGCTATTTTTCAACAGACGAGCGCACGGTTCGTTTTTCACAGCTAAGACAGCGGAATGCTAGCACAGCCCCGTGAGCGTGTACCAGAAACATCAAGATACTGTTTTCGATGTGGCAACGGATCTGTTGTTGTTTACATTCGAATGCAAACATTATGGGAAGTGGCAAAGTGGCTATAATAAATAGGTTATAAGTATTATGTGCTTATTTTTTTATCATGATGACTAACGTCACTTTCGCCAAAGAAAATTTTTCATGGATTACATGAAAAACAATAACTGAGATGCTGAAAAAGAACTAAAACAAAAAGAATGAACTTGCCACTATATACGTTCCGATACTGATAAAACATTTTACGTTCGTATTTACAAGTAGTGTTTTAATTCGTATTAACAAATACATGGAAAAAGACAATTTTAAAACAAAAGCATTGACGTTCGTTGCAATTCGTGATTTCTTATTATTTGAAGCATTTCTTCAAAGATGTCTGTGCTCCTTGCACTACATTCCTTCGGAGTATGAATTCCATCAATCGATCACCTAGATTGTTTTTATGTGCACCTTGTTTCATTATGCTACTTTTTAAAAATGAGCCATGCGCCCGTCTGGAGAAGAATAGCCCTGCTTACTTATGAATGCATGTGATTAATAAAAAGTATTTTTACAGATTTGCGGAACTCTTCTGCGTCATTCCGTGGAAAAGCACCCAATTTATAAAACAAGTTAGTAAAATCATGCAATACATTGATTATGATACGCTTTCCAACATGCCAGAAATCATTACTCAAGTTATTACTCAAGTTATCAGGATAATGGCTGTAGAATAAATCTCGCTTCTTTGACCTGACCTTTGACCCCATTTCGATGCTGTTCAACAGAACCGGTAAATTATACTTCCGGAACAACATCATAAAGTTTTGTCTTAATCGAAGCATTTTTACGTAAGTTATACCGCATAACGGAGATGGAATGAATCCCGATCCTATGTCCTGACCTTTGACCCCATTTCCCCCATTTTCAAAAGGGTTTGTCCCCAGGTGGTCCCATACCACATACTGAAATTTCATCGAAATCGAAGCATATTTACGCAAGTTATGCCGCATAAGGTCATTGTAATGGATCCCGCTCCTATGTCGTGACCTTTCACCCCATTTCGTTTATTCTTAATAGGGTTTGTCCGTAGGTGGAGCCCTACCACATATAAAATTTCATCGGAATCGAACCATTTTTACGCGAGTTATCGTGTGGACGGGCGGACAAATCTGGAGCATATACGCTTCTTCAACCTACGGTTGGAAAGCGTAAAAAATTGGTTTCTGAAACATTAAAAAAAATCATTTTTATCTATCTGGAAATTAATATTTTGAGAGTTCAAGGCTGGGATTTATTTTATTTTAAATTCCGCCATTTTGAATTTACAATCCAAAATGGCCTCAGCGGCGTAAAAAATCACACCCAGACAACCTTTTTGCATTTTAAAAACTTTTTGACTGTACAAAACCCATAAAAGGTAAAAGCTTTGACTTGTCTCATTTTAAAAAGCACAGATCCATCTATAAAGGAAATATATAAATATTTGCTAAAAGTTTATATCATGAAGAGAAATCGTTAACTCAAATTTAAGATAAAAATTTACTTTTTTAAATTTTTGATCTATTCCTGTTCTTATAAGGGATAAAAAGATGGTTTTTGGTTTATTTTTAGTTTACAAGGAGTACTTTAAGCTGAAACATATTACTGTTGGCTTATGCAATCCCTTCATGATAAAAGAGGTGTCTGAAGTAGCTGTTTTTTTCAAAAAGATCAAAATTTGATGCTCTGCATCTAAAAAGGGGAAAGTGTAAAATGCCTGAAACTTTCACGAAATACTCTACCATGTGTCCACAGAGAGATGTAAAAATTCCTAATTTCTTTTTCAAGTACTTTGTTAGTTACAGAAAGTCAAATTTGCAGAAATTTGCATATAATAATTTATTTAAAAGAGGAGTAATGATTATACGTTTTTTAATCATTTTGTCTTAAGAGCGCTCAGTGGATAGGCAAATGGAATCACACTGCGGCACCAACACAGGAGATACCAAAGTAGCACTGATACGAATCCTGAATTAAAATAAAAACAAGTTAGAAAAAACATGCGATGCATTGATTACGATAAGCTTTCCAACATACCAGAAATCATTACTCAAGTTATGAGGATAATAGCTGTGGAATAAATTTCGCTCCTGTGCCCTGACCTTTGACCCCATTTCGATGATATTCAACATAACCGGTTCAGTATACCTCCGCAACAACATACTAAAGTTTTGTCGCAATGGAAGCATTTTTACGTAAGTTATGACGCTTAAGGACAATGGAGTGGATCCCGCTCGTATGTCGTGACCTTTGACCCCATTTCGTCCAATTTCAATAGAGTTCGTCCCCAGTGATCCCTACCACGTACCAAAACTTCATCGAAATCAAACCATTTTGAACGGACAGACGGACAAAGCTGAAGCACTTTTTCAACCTACGGTTGGAAAGCGTAAATGATGATAATAATATATAAAAATAATTTAATAATAATAAAACTCGGGCTCCGAACGGAGTTTTAACGCATTAAACCCTATCCTGGTTCCGACCTGGTCACAACTGCACATTTCTGCGATCGGACACAAATATATACTCTATATTGACAAAAGTCACCAGACACCTAGAAGAGAAACACAACATGGCATTTATTGACATACATGTACGGTGTCGGTCCACCTTTGGCCTTAATGCATGCACTGACCCTTCCACACATAATTTCGACAAGGTTTTGGAACACAGTGATACGTATGCGCTCCCATTCAGTACATAATGCTGCCGCTAACTGTTGCAATAGCCTGCTGGTACCAACAAGGTTCAGTTCGATTGTATTGCCACAAAGTTGGTAGGGTATAATTGTCCAGAATATCGTATTAGACGTGCTGGTTAACAGGTTTGTCCACGATAACCAATGGGATGGGACCATACCACAAAAGACACCCACACACAAGTACATTGCCAGCTCCAAACTTGACCGTAGGAACAGTACACTGTGGTAAATAGCGTGACACCAGCTGTCGCCATACCCACACACGGCCATCAGACTGATGGATCGCGTATCTGGATTCATTACTCCAAAGCTCCCGTTTCCATTGATGTACGGTCCACGAACAATGTTCTTTACACCATGCTGAACGACGAGTAGCTTTCCGAGTAGAGAATAAAGGCTTATGACCAGTCGAACGAACCACGGTAAACCATGTAATGAACTTCTCTGCGAACGGTACGTGTACATACCAAGGTTCCAGTATTCTTATTCACCTGTACACTGAGGTCTTGTGCAGTACTCCGTCGATTAGCGGCAACGACTCTCCTGAGACTTCGACGTCCTCCATCATTGATTTTCTTTGGTTTACCGATACGTTTTGCTTCTTCAGGTACGCCACGTGTCTTCCATTTATTCAGTACATCCAAAACAGTTGACTTGGGTATGTTTAAAACGCCTCTCGGTTTCTCTTATGGATAACCCACTAATACAAAACCCAACAATCTTTTCTTTCTCAAAGTAAGCACATTTTCGCTCAACCTCACAGTGGGATATGATCGCGGTCTTGTTTTTATACCTTTTGTAGCTGTACCACGCTATCTTAACAGCGCAGCAATACGTTCATTTGCTTTTGAAGGGGTGTCCGGTGACTTTTGTCAATATAGTGTATCTGTGTATGGTGCTATGCTTCCATTTCAAGAAATGCGATCAGAACAATTCATTCTGCATCCGTCAGCTAGCTACGTGCAGTTTAAGTTTTTTACGTGTTTTTCAGTAGTTTCTGTTGTAAAAATATTCCTGTTAAATGCTGTAACCTCGATTTTGTTTGTTCGAAGATATTCCAAGTTTTCCTGGTTAAATTAAAAAATTGTTGAACATCGAGTAGCTTCAAAGTAATTTTTTGAGGGTTCAACGACCTCCGTGAGTAACACAGTGGGCTATAAGCAGTCGCCTATCCCTAATTTAGGGCCACTGGCTCCAGGAAAGGGAGAGAAACAGCGCCATAAGACAAACACATCGCACATACCTTACAGGGTTTCGAAAATCCGAACCCATCTCGGACGAATGTTCGGAAGCAATCGCTTAGTCCACTGCGCCACCGAAAATATTTTACATATATGGATTCAGCTATATAAACATTTTTCGCTTCAAAACTCAGTATCTTGAGAAGCCACCTCGAGCGACAATAACAGCCTCTATGTACACTGTGTGGCATTGAATGGAAGAGGTTTTTGTTATCGTCCTGGGGAATGGCCTGCTAGGCTGCCTCTATGGGAGACCAGAGGTCATTTGTGATGACCGGCGGAGGCACTTGACGGTCCAGTCTCATAGCTACCATGTCCCAGATATGTTCGATCGGGGATATATCCGGCGAACTTGCAGGTCAATGGAGAAGCAGTATCTGCCGCGCATGGAAGAGGTCATGGTCATTCCGAGCCTCATGTGGCCGAGTAATTTACTGCTAGGATATAGCGTCAGGACAACTGTGAAGGAAGGAGGTCATCTCTGCCTCTAAAGCATCCCTGATGTGTAGCTGGCTGTTGAGAGTTTCCTCAATTTGTATCAGGCGAGATCGCCAATTGAACGTGATGTGTCGCTGGATGTTGAAAGTTCCCTCAATTTGTATCAGGCGAGATCGCGAATTGAACCTGACGTGTAGCTGGCTCTTGAGAGTTCCCTCAAATTTGTATCAGGCGAAATCACCAATTGAACCCAATGACGGCCCAAACCATGACGCTCGGCGTATGGCCGGCATGTCGTTGCAAGGTGCCGTTCACCGCGGTATCTTCGAACACGTATACGACTATCCTGTTGCTTGCATCAAGTTGAATCGTGACTCGTCAGGAAACAAGACCTGTTCCCAATCAGCGTGCCAATGTCTGTGTTCGAGACCGCATTGCAGAATGAGACGTCTGTGGTTGAGAGTCAAAGGAACGTGCTGAAAGAGACCAGTCCTCTGTTAAACAGACGACGTCGAACTGTGCTGGAGAACAAAGCCTTACCTATGAGAGTATTCCACTGCTGTGCTAACACTGTGGATATCTTGTCTTGAACTCATATCATGAGCGCTTTTGAACTCTATACAAGTTATGTCTAGAGTTGTTTCTGAAATCCATGCGTCGATGTCGCGCTGCACGTGTTTGTATCCGTTATATCTAACACTGTATTCACTGTAGGAGGGAATGCATTGGATGTAGGAACACCACATGTGTCCAAATATACCTATCATAAATTGATTAAACACTGAAATAGTCCTTTATTACAGGTTATATAAGAAGATTACGGTCGTTAAAAATGCGGTAGTTACGATAGATTTAAAGTATTGGTACGCAATTAAATAGAAAGTATGTCGATTCCTCAGCCACGATGGCAATGTACAAATCTCAATAGATTATATCTCAGAGGCAACAGGGGCCAAATTCCTATTGAAAATATCTTGCTTAAGTCAATTTGTACACAGGTCCTCGTAGCTAAGAGTCACGAGACCAGGAAGATTATTAACAAGTTAGTAAAATCATGCAATGCATTGATTATAATACGCTTTCCAACATACCAGAAATCATTGCTCAAGTTATGAGGATAATGGCTGTGGAATAAATCTCGCTCCTGTGACCTGACCTTTGATCCCATTTCGATTATATTCTGCTGAACAGGTTCAGTATACCTCCGAAATAACACGGTAAAGTTTTGTCGCAATAGAAGCATGTTTACGTAAGTTATGACGCATAAAGGCTATCCCGCTCCTGTGTCCTAATATTTGACCCCATTTCGCCCATTTTCAACAGGATTCGTCCCTAGGCTGGCCCCTACAACATACTAACATTTCATCCAAATCGAAGAATATTTACGTAAGTTATGACACATAATGGCGATGGAAGTGATTCCGCTCCTATGTCCTGATCTTTAAATCTATTTCGCCCATTTTCAATAGTGTTTGTCCCAAAAGGACCCCTACCACATACTAAAATTTCATCGAAATCGAACTTTTTTACGTTAGTTATTACGCATAAGAGCAGTGGAATGGATCCCGCCCCTATGTCCTAACTTTTGACCCCATTTCGTTCACTTTCAATAGGGTTCCTTCCCAAGTGATCCCCTTCCACATACCAAAAGTTCATCGAAATCGAACGATTTTTACGCGAGTTATCGTGCGGCCGGGCATACGCACACAACCTATGACGTAATGAGGCATATGGGAATCGCGACCATCTCCTTGAAAGAGTGTGACGTCATAAAACTTTAATAGGATCTACACACAACGCGTGACGTAATGAGACAGATGGCGTCACAGCGCGCCAACATCTCAAGCGCGAGATTGTGACGTCATAAGATTTCTAAGCATGGGCAACGTTAATGGGACGACGCCAAGACAGTAAAAACGTGGTTATTCGGGGTGGTTACTTAACCCGCTAAACTAATTTTCCTAAAGTCGAGATCAAGCTAAATCGATTTCTAGTACCAGAAAACGGTAGGTTAACGACTTTCATCAAAATCCTTAGAACCACTTTCAAAATAAAATTTACATACTTACAAGAATTGCTCCTTTAATAGTATGGGATAACGTTCGATGGAATGGATCCCGATCCTATGTCTTGACCTTTGACCCCATTTCGTCCATTTTCAATACGGTTCGTCCCCAGGTGGTCCCTTACCACATACTAAAATTTCATCGAAATCAGACCATTTTTACGCAAGTTATGACGCATAAGGACAACGGAATGCATCCCGCTCCTATGTTCTGAACTTTGACCCTACTTCACCCATTTCCAATAGGGTTCATTCCGAGGTGGTCCCCTACAATATACTAAAATTTCATCGACATCGAACCATATTTACGTAAGTAAGGACGCATAAGGGCAACGGAATAGATCTTGCACCTTTGCAGTGACATTTGACCCCACTTCATCCATTTTCAATGGGGTTCATTCCCAGGTGGTCCCCAAAAATATGCTAAAATTTCATCGGCATCGAACCATATTTACGCAAGTTATGACGCATAAGGGCAATGGAATAGATCTCGCTCCAATGCTATGACCTTTGACCCCATTCCGTTCATTTTCAATAGGGTTTTTCCCCAGGTGGTCCCCCACCACATCCTAAAATTTCATCAAAATCGAACCATTTTTACGCGAGTTATCGTGCGGACGGGCATACGCACACAACGCGTGACGTAGTGAGGCAGATGGGAATCGCGACCATCTGCTCGCAAAAGTATGACGTCATAAAACTTTAATAGGATCCACACACAACGCGTGACGTAATAAGACAGATGGCGTGACCGCGCGCCAACATTCTCAAACGCGAGATTGTGACGTCATAAGATTTCTCAGCATTGATAACATTAATTGAACAACGCCATAACACTGAAAACGATATAATTCGGGGTGGTTATTTAACCCAGGAAACGAATTCTCCTAAAGTCGAGATCAAGCTAAATCGATTTCTAGTACCAGAAAACGGTAGGTTAACGATTTTCATCAAAATTCTTAGAGCTGTTTTCAAAATAAAATGTACATACATACATACAAGAATTGCTACTTTAAGGTGGACGTCAAGTAATTTTGCTTCCTATACGTCCAATGGAAAAACTTCTGTACACATTTTCTTCCCAATTAATGCGTTCCCAAGGATGAAAATTTGAATATCGATTAAAATACCTTCATTTGATAACTTGGAATACTTAATATTTTCTAAACCATAACCGTAATTATGCAATCCAACAAATTATTTGTCCACTGACATCATCAAAGCACAGGTCGCGCCATCTTTTTTCTGGTTTCAACCCAGCAAAGGAAAAGTTACTGATTTTTAATATAATTATGGTTATGTTTTAGAAAATATTAAGTTTTCCAAGTTATAATAGGAAGTTATTTTAATCGATGTTTAAATTTTAATCCTTGGGAACACATTAATTGTGAAGGAAATGTGTACAAAAGTTTTTCCATTGAAAGTATAGGAGGCAAAATTACTTGACGCCCCCTTAAAAATATGGGATAAGGGCGATGGAATGGATCGTAATCCTATGCCCTGACCTTTGACCACATTTCGTCCATTTTCAATTGGGTTCGTCCCCAGGTGGTCCCCTACCGCATAGTAAAATTTCATTGAAATCGAACCATGTTTAGGCAAGTAATGACGCATAAGGGCAATGGAATGCATCCCGATCTTATATCCTGACCTTTGACCCCACTTCACCCGTTTTGAATAGGGTTTGTCCCCAGGCGGTCTCCTACCACATAGTAAAATTTCATTGAAATCGAATCATGTTTACGCAAGTTATGACGCATAAGGGCAATAGAATGATCCCGCTCCTACGTCGTGACCTTTGACCCCATTTGTCCCATTTTCAATAGGGTTCGTCCCCAGGTGGTCCCCTACCACACAGTAAACGTCTTTCATTGAAATCTAACAATATTTCTGCAAATTATGATGCATAAGGGCAATAGAATGATTCCGCTCCTACGTCGTGATCTTTGACCCCATTTGTCCCATTTTCAATAGGGTTTTTCCTTAGGTGGTCCCCTACCACATACTAAAATTTCATTGAAATCGAATCATTTTTACGCCAGTTGTCGTGCGGACAGACTGATGGACTGACGGACGGACGGACAAAGCTGAAGCATATACTCTTCTTCAACCTACGGTTGGAAAGCGTAAAAAATGGTCCTTTATAAAACGACAGTTATCAAAAAGTCATACACTGAGTGGCCACTTTATTATGACCACCTAACAGTTTAAGCAAATGAGCTATGGCTGCACGCTGTTGCCGCCAGAGGGCGAGGCTAGTATAAAACGGGGAAGCTTCGTGCTTGAGATAGTAGTAGAAGTGATTTTTGGGTGACGAGATGGGTAAAAAAAGCGATTTGACGGACTTTCAACGTGGGATGATTGTAGGAGCTTGGAGCCATGAAGCGAGTATCACCGAAGCCGCCACATTCGTGCAATGTTCCACAGCAGCTGTTGTTAAAGTGTTTAAAGACTGGACTGTCAGCCAAAAAATGGGTCTCTACGTGCAACGTGAGGTCGTCATCGACTAGTGACTGCTCGGGGGGAACGGAGAGTGTCCAGATTGGTAACAGGCAACAGAAGGGCAACAATGCAGCAAATTACAGACCATCTTAATGAAGGACCCCCTCAAATGACCTCTGCACCCACTGTTCGCCGTACACTGCATATTATGGGATATGGCAGCCGAAGCCGTGTTCGAACACCTTTGCTGTCTGCAGTTAACAAGAGAAAACGTCTCCAGTTCGCACAGGAGCACAAGAATTGGACAGTCGATAATTGGAAACAAATTATGTGGTCCGATGAATCACGTTTTCAGTTGCACCATGCTGATGGCCGAGTGAGAATTTGGCGGAAACAGAACGAAAGCATGGACGCCAAATGCATTGCTGCAACCGTTCAAGCTGGTGGAGGCAACGTTATGATTTGGGGAATGTTTTCCTGGCATGCTCTTGGACCCTTTAATTCGTGTTGATCAAAGTCTGACTGGCACATCATATCTAAACATCGTTGCACACCAAGTGCATCCTGTCATGTTGATGGTTTATTCCAATGGCGATGGCTACTTTCAACAAGATAATGCGTCCTGCCATAGTGCTCGTGTTGTACAGGATTGGTTTCAGGAACATGCCGGCGAGTTTACTTTGCTTAGGTGGCCCCCACAATCTCCAGATCTCAATCCCATTGAGAATTTGTGGGATGAAGTTGAAAGAGCCATCAGACAGCTGGATCCACAACCCTGCAATCTCACACTCCTGGAAAGTGCTATTCATCAAGCATGGTCTCAGATTCCACAAACCACCTATCAACATCTCGTGGAGTCCATGCCACGAAGAGTCGGCGCAGTATTAAAGGAAAAAGTGGCCCAACGAAGTACTGAGGGGGTAGTCATAATAAAGTGGCCACTATATCAACGATACGAGTAGAACATGCCAATTCCACAGTATAAAGCCCGTGCACTGTGGAAGGGAAGGAGTAGTCGGAGTTTAAAATGAGAGTAATTAATAGAGATTGGGATGTCGGATGGAGCACCTCAGCAACCGTAAACATTTCTTACTGTTTGAGGCCCACTGTTGTGAAAGATTATAAGAAAGCGGTTGAAAAAATTACTTTTATAAATAAATCTATTCACTATGAAGAATAATGCGCACACTGCACCCATTGAGTAGACAGAATTCATGGGATACATACCTTGTAAAGGGAAGCCTCACTCTTCGCTCCGATAAGGTCAACCATACTGCCAAGCGTTGACTCCACTACGTCACAAAAGCGTTCCATAGCTCGAATGGACAATACCACAGCATCCTAATGATTTTCCACAGTGTTCCTTTACGGTTAACGCTAAGGGTATATTAAGGTGGAAATTTCTGCAGATAACTTTTCTAACCACGTTCAAGTCACCACGTGTCTGTGGGAAAGCGCATTGTCCTTCTGGAAGAGTCCAGTGCCCTATGTGTTTATAATGACTCTGAATGAATCCAGATGGTCTGCAATTACGAACACGTAATTAATAATAGGAACTGTACATCAACTATACTCAAAATAGTATAACTATACTAGTGATCCGAAGTTCTTGGCGTATAATGGAAATCCACGTGCGAAAGCTTGGAAACTTTGATTTCTATTCTACGCCAAGAAATTCAAATCGCTAGAATAGTTATACTATTTTGAGTACAGACACGTAGTTTGAATCGTTCAGAGATGCATCTAGACGTATCAAAGGTCCCAAAGTGTTCCAGTGGATAGCACCCCAAATGCTTAACTGACCCACCACTAGCCTGAACAGTTTCTTGTTGGAATGCTGGGTCCATCGGATCGCTTCGTGTGGTTTCTTACATACAAATGACATTTTTTTTATTGGAGGTTAAACGACCACCGTGAGCAACTCAATGGACTATAAGCAGTCGCCCGTTCCTAATTTAGGGTCACTGGTGCCAGGGAAGGGAGAGAGCCAGTGCCGTAAGACATACACAACATCCATGCCTGACCGGGATTCGAACCCGGACCCCTTACGGACGAATGATCAGAGACCAGCGCCTTAGACCACTGCGCCACCGGGGCGGCACAAATGACATCCTGGGTCCTTTCCTTCGTGTGGTTTCTTATATTCCAATGGCATGTTGGGTCCATTACTTCGTGTGGTTTCTTATATTCAAATGGCATGTTGGGTCGATTACTTCGTGTGGTTTCTTCCATACAAATGACATGCTTGGTCGATCGTTTCGTGTAGTTTCTTCCATACAAATGGCATGCTGGGTTCATCGCTTCGTGTGGTTTCTTCCATACAAATGGCATCCTGGGTCCATTGTTTCGTGTGGTTTCTTATATTCAAAGGGCATGTTGGGTCCATTACTCCGTGTGGTTTCTTCCATACAAATGACATGCTTGGTCCATCGTTTCGTGTAGTTTCTTCCATACAAATGGCATGCTGGGTTCATCGCTTCGTGTGGTTTCTTCCATACAAATGGCATGCTCGGTCCATTGTTTCGTGTGGTTTCTTCCGTACAAATGGTGTCCTGGGTCCATTGCTTCGTGTGGTTTCTTATATTCAAATGGCATGCTGGGTTCATCGCTTCGTGTGGTTTCTTCTATACAAATGGCATGCTACGTCCATTGCTTCGTGTAATTTCTTCCATACAAATGACGTCCTGGGTCCATTGCTTCGTGTGGTTTCTTATATTCAAATGGCATGTTGGGTTCATCACTTCGTGTGGTTTCTTCCATACAAATGACATGCTTGGTCCATCGTTTCGTGTAGTTTCTTCCATACAAATGGCATGCTGGGTTCATCGCTTCGTGTGGTTTCTTCCATACAAATGGCATGCTCGGTCCATTGTTTCGTGTGGTTTCTTCCGTACAAATGGTGTCCTGGGTCCATTGCTTCGTGTGGTTTCTTATATTCAAATGGCATGCTGGGTTCATCGCTTCGTGTGGTTTCTTCTGTACAAATGGCATGCTACGTCCATTGCTTCGTGTAATTTCTTCCATACAAATGACGTCCTGGGTCCATTGCTTCGTGTGGTTTCTTATATTCAAATGGCATGCTGGGTTCATCGCTTCGTGTGGTTTCTTCTATACAAATGGCATGCTACGTCCATTGCTTCGTGTAATTTCTTCCATACAAATGACGTCCTGGGTCCATTGCTTCGTGTGGTTTCTTATATTCAAATGGCATGTTGGGTTCATTACTTCGTGTGGTTTCTTCCATACAAATGAAATTCTTGGTCCATTGCTTCGTGTGGTTTCTTATATTCAAATGGCATGCTGGGTTCATCGCTTCTTGTGGTTTCTTGTATACAAATGGCATGCTAGGTCCATTACTTCGTGTGGTTTCTTCCATACAAATGACATGCTTGGTCCATCGTTTCGTGTAATTTCTTCCATACAAATGACGTCCTGGGTCCATTGCTTCGTGTGGTTTCTTATATTCAAATGGCATGTTGGGTTCATTACTTCGTGTGGTTTCTTCCATACAAATGAAATTCTTGGTCCATTGCTTCGTGTGGTTTCTTATATTCAAATGGCATGCTGGGTTCATCGCTTCTTGTGGTTTCTTGTATACAAATGGCATGCTAGGTCCATTGCTTCGTGTGGTTTCTTCCATACAAATGAAATTCTTGGTCCATTGCTTCGTGTGGTTTCTTATATTCAAATGGCATGCTGGGTTCATCGCTTCGTGTGGTTTCTTGTATACAAATGGCATGCTAGGTCCATTGCTTCGTGTGGTTTCTTCCATACAAATGACATGCTTGGTGCATCGTTTCGTGTAATTTCTTCCATACAAATGACGTCCTGGGTCCATTGCTTCGTGTGGTTTCTTATATTGAAATGGCATGTTGGGTTCATTACTTCGTGTGGTTTCTTCCATACAAATGAAATTCTTGGTCCATTGCTTCGTGTGGTTTCTTATATTCAAATGGCATGCTGGGTTCATCGCTTCGTGTGGTTTCTTGTATACAAATGGCATGCTAGGTCCATTTGCTTCGTGTGGTTTCTTCCATACAAATGACGTCCTGGGTCCATTGCTTCGTGTGGTTTCTTATATTCAAATGGCATGTTGGGTCCATTACTTCGTGTGGTTTCTTCCATACAAATAGCATGCTGTGTCCATTTTTTCGTGTGTTTTTTTCCTTCCATATCAGCATTCTTCTGTCATCGCGAAATAACTTGAAACAAGACTCATAGGACCAGGAGAACCGCCTCCAGGAGTCCAAGGGCCAGTACCGATGTTATTTCATCTAGTTAATGAGTGCAATGCGGTGATGTAGCGTCAAGCTCCCTCTTTCAAGCTTTGTTGATTCACGATATTTACTCACACTGACATTGAAATTATCGTCTGCGTGAATTCAGTGATATTATCCTACCTACTCGTACATACCAACTAAACGATGGGTTCTTCCACTGAGGAAAGGGGTGAGAGCGTCCTGCTTCCCGGGAACCAGGTATTCGATGATTTCTGTCCTTTCAGTGTATTTAAATAATGCCCAGTTTTCCAGCTAGGGCTGCACGCAAATACATATTATTTTTCGCTGATTTTCTGCTTTGTTAAAAATCCGCATTTAAAAATACCGTTTCTGTTAGTAAGGATGAAAAAACTGGCTCTTTACACCCGAGAATTCGATGTCACCTTTCTTATTCTGACGTAGGACTACGCCTAACTCCGTGAAAGTATGGAGCGACTTACGGCTGACCGCATGTGACAAACATAGGTCCCAATTGAAATCATTATGGCGCTAAAAATACATGCCCCACACTTATCGCTTTAGCATATTCTTAAACAACATGCACTCCAATTCGTGTACTGCGCAATACATTGTGCGCGCGACATTCCTCTCTCTCCCAGTGCGCCGGGGAGATGATGCAATATTTCTGGGTGTGCTGCCGCGTTTGACTCAGTCTATCTCGGCAACTGTGCGCGCAGAACGACTGTGCGTGGTATTGTTTTAAAGCTCTCGACGAGATCTCTCTATTCATATACACTATCTACCAACAAGTAATTAGACACCTGTGATAGCAAAGGAAAACGAAGTTTATTCACCTTCAATAGTTGGTGGAGCCTCCACGAGCGGCGATTACAGCTGCGACCATCCGGGGCATACCCTCAACCAGGCGATGTACGACGGATAGCGATATTTTCTTCCACTCGGCTTGGAGAAGACAGGTCAGTTCCTTCACCGATTTCGGACCGTGGGGACACCCCTTAAGTCGAAGCTCCAACTCGTTCCAGAGTTGTTCGATAGGGTTAAGGTCCGGGCTCTGCGCAGGCCAGTCCATTCGATTAACCCCATTGTCACCATACCAAGCCATGGTGGACCTCGCAACATGACCGGTGGCATTGTCATCCTGAAAGTAACATGGGTCCACCCCGTAAAACTTCCACAACGTAGGAAGCGCATGGTCATCCAAAATGGTGCAGTAGGTCTCGGCGTTGAGTCTACCAGGAATTGCGACCAAGGGTCCCGTGCCATACCAGGAGAAACACCCCCATAGCATAATTCCATCGCCGCCGAACTTCACAGTTGGCACAATACATTTCTGCAGGAGGCGTTCTTCAGGCAGACGCCAAACCCAGACTCTTCCATCCGAACGGTAGAAGGTGAGCCTTGATTCGTCGCTCCAGAGAACCTGCTTCCACTGTTCAACGGTCTACTGTCGGCATTCTTTGCACCGCGTTAGCCAAGCAGCGCTATTGGACTTGGTGATCAAAGGCATTCTTTGCACCGCGTTAGCAAAGCAGCGCTATTGGACTTGGTGATCAAGCTGCTATTGGACTTGATCACCAAGTCCAATAGCAGCGCTATTGGACTTGGTGATCATCGGTTAGCATGGACGTGTGGGCGGCAGCACGTCCATGCTAACCGAGCAGATGGGCTTCCTTACGGATGGTATTCATCGAAAGAACACTCCCGGATGCCTGTTGAAAATCCCCGCTGATGTGGCCCATCGATTTGGTGCGGTTCTTCCGAATTTCTCTGGCCAGCACCCGTAAGTCTCTAACTCATAGTTTGTGGGTCTGCCGGGTCGGAGCACATTCCGACAGTCACCTTTCATCTTCCACTTGCCAATCACGTAGGCCACTGTCGATTTTGGGTACTTCAACACGCTGGATATGTCACGTATGGATCGACCATTTCTGTGATACCCTACGATTACACCTTTCTGGAAATCAGAGAGATCCAAACTGCGTGGTATCTAGCATGCGATTGGTTGCGTTGTTGTTTCCCACACGATATTTAACGACGGCGGCAGTCACGTGTATCAGGACCGCAGATATCGTTGATTGCAGGGGTGTCCAATTACTTGTTGGTAGACAGTGTATATGAAGAACCTTTCGCAGTGGTCTAAACTGAACATTTTAAAAATTGTTCTCTGTTAACCGATGAGCACTTTTGTTGACAATATCGCAGTTTATCTTGACAACTGTGAGTGCAAAATGACTGTGCGCGGTATCGTTTTAAAGCTCTCGACGAGGTCTATTCAAATATATGAAGAACCTTTCGCAGTGGTCTGAACTGGTCTGAACTGAACATTTTAAAAATTGTTCTCTTGTGAACAGATGGGCACGCTTCTTAAACCTACGGTTGGAAAGCGTAAACAACTTAGTAAAATCATACAATGCATTGGTTATGATACGCTTTCCAATATGCCAGAAATCATTACTTAATTTATTACTCAAGTTATGAGGATAATGGCTGCGGAATAAATCTCGCTCCTGTGCCCAGACCTTTTACCTCATTTCGAGGATATCTATCAGAACCGGTTTAGTATACCTCCGAAGCAACATACTAAAGTTTTGTCGCAGTAGAAGCACTTTTAGTCAAGTTATGAGGATAATGGCTGTGGAACAAATCTCGCTCCTGTGCCCTGACCTTTGACCCCATTTCGATGATATTCAACAAAATTAGTTCAGTACATCTCCGAAACAACATGATGAGATTTTATCGGAATCGAAACATTTCTACGTAAGTTATGACGCATAAGGGTAATGAAATGGAACCCGCTCCTATGTCCTGACTTTTGACCCCATTTCGTCCATTTTCAACAGGTTTTCTTCTCAGGTTGTTCCCTACCACATAGTAACATTTCATCGAAATCGAACCATTTTCACGCGAGTTATCGTGCGGATAGACAGACAGACGGACAAAGCTCGAGCATATATGCTTCTTCAACCTACGGTAGGAAAGCTTAAAAAAACAGCGATCCGCATCGTCTTGACATTGCTAGTGCTCAGTCCTACTGTTTTGGGTCTGGGAGTGTTTGGGGCCTTCCATTCTAAACATTTGGCCTTAGTTTCAAGGTCATACCCATAACCCCACGATTCATCATCAGTTACGACAGTTTTTGAAGACGCACTCAAGCAGATCAGTAGCAACTGAAACATAGGCCTCTTTTTGCTCAACTGAGAACAATTTTGGCACAAACTTGGCTGAGACTGGTTATATACCCAAATCTTACGTAAGAATCGACTGAACTGAACTCAAACTGATGTTGAAATCTTCAGATAACTCAGGAATAGTGATTCGGTGATTTTTCCCCCATAGCTGTGCGCATATTTTAGACATTGTTTTTCGACGTTGCGGGCCTCTCATCACTTTGAACACTTTCACGACCATCTTCAAAATGTTTATACTGCTCATAAACTTGTGCACGATGGGACGTACCTGCCAGCAGGACGCACACGACATAAAGGCAGATAGCAATTAGAATGAACGTCTGCGTAGCTCAGTTGGTAGAGCTACTTGTTCCAGAATAAGCGGACTCGGATTCGATTCCCGGCGTAGACTAGAAATGACGGAGAAATTTACTTCGTTATAATGGCACCCGAACTATCCGGATGACCCGACCGTTCAAAATCTCGCAATGGTGTGATGTTATTTCCACACCGCGAGATAGGAAAAATCAGTGAATCTCTTCTCCAGCGCTTCGAAAAATAAATGTGTGTGACGTTGCATTCCACACACCGGATTGATTGGGAGTTCTCAAGTGCACGTTCTACAGTGGATGGCTACCTGCAACGATTCATGGTCACGGCTGACCCGTGAGCCATGCCCCCGGCCCTCTTTTGGGGGGGAAGATGTGACGTATCTGCCAGCAGGACGCACACGACATAAAGGCACATAGCAATTAGGATGAACGTCTGCGTAGCTCAGTTGGTAGAGGGACTTGTTCGATTCCCGGCGTAGACCAGAAATGACGGAGAAATTTACTTCGTTATAACGATTTATACAATCGTCCCCATGGAGTATGTGTCTTTGCAAGTTTTTTGACAAAATCTGATGCAAATTCGTTGATAAATTGTTTTTCGACATGACAAATGCGACAAACACGTAAGAACAAAGCACATATATAAAAAATAATCGGATATGTGACTCACAGCACATGCGTCGTAGGTTTCAAGGTCAACATGTGTCTAACCGCTTCCTGCTGGGTCGAGCGATTCCGAGCTTATGTAACTAGATACCTTTTTTTTTTTTTTTTATCATACCTCGTATTTGGTAGAACGAAAAAAGCAATTTCATTCTGGTAAGCTACCATAATCTTGCATTTCACTAAATCATCAGCGTTATCAACTGGTGCCAGTTCACTGCTAGATGAAAGTCTCCCCATATCTCTTCCACAACTCTCTCTCTTTCTCTTCAGTCGTTCTCTTCCATGCCACTTCGGCATACTTTCGCACTCCACATGGTCTTCTATTCGGTCTTTTTTCGTCCCTCTGTTATCTAGATTTATACACTGCTGGACAATTGCTAAGGACGGATCATAAACGGCTATATAGCGCATAAAAAGTAAGTGTGGTTGGATGCCAAGTGAAATAAAATAATGTCAGAATGACAGGACATTACAAGAAAGACAATTTATTGTGCTCTGAAATCCAGAAGAAATCTGGAACGTGTTCAAGGGACAAACAGGCCATTTTGTGCAGAATACGTAAACGTGAAAAAAATGCAATTGCCGTTCGCAAGCGTTCCGGCGTAAGATGTCAATACGGGATATGGCCACCATGGAGGGCGATGCAAGATTCCACACGTCATGTCATGCTTTGCACAACATTATCAAGCAGCTGTTGGAGTAATTTATCCCATTCCTCTGTCAGTGCACGGATGAGGGTGTCCTTGTTTATTGGAGGGCATTGGAGACCAGCAAGACTCCTCCCCAAAGCATCCCACACATTTTCAATGGGATTCAGATCTGGAGAACGTGCTGACCATACGAGGCGTTGAATATCCTCGCTCTCAAGACACTCCTGGACAGCGACTGTTCGATGACATGTTGCGTTGTCGTCCATGAAAATGAATCTATCACCGACAGCACCACGGAACATGCGAACATGAGGTAGCAGAACATCATTAATGTATCGTTGGCCAGTCATAGTCCCAGTTGGAAGCACATAGAGGGACGTACGGCCATTGATCATGATGCCAGCCCATACCATGACACTACATGTCGGATATCCTGTATGTTTGCTGGACAATATGCAGTACCACTATCACGCCAGATCAGTTGTCGTCGACAATCAGACGATAGACTGTATCTACTCTCATCTGAAAAGAGGACAGCAGACCAGTCGCTATCAGTCCAATTGCGATGTTGAGGGCACCATTGCAAACGGGCGGTACGGTAACGTCTGGACAATGGGATGCACACAACAGGACGGCGGGCATATAGTCCTCCTTCATGCAAACGTCTGGCGACAGTTTTTCGGGAGATCCGCTTGCCAGTGGCAGACATAAACTGATTTGCTACCACACTAGCTGTGCTGCGCCGGTGTCTTTTTGTTGATAGCACTATGTACCGATCTTCTGCAGGTGTCGTACTGCGAAAACGACCTCCCCCGTGACGTTTGCCACACTCTCCATTTGTTTGAAATGATTTCCAAAGAGTTGAAACAACACTGTGGCTGACGTCGAACTCCCTGGCAACATCTGTTATTTTTCGCCCTTCTTCAATCTTGCAAATAATACGGCCACGCGTAAAATCATCTAGGTGATGTCGGGAAGACATACTGAAAATTGCAAGTTCGTCAATTGATTCTTTCCCTTTCAACTTTGCGTTTGAACAACAACGGTCAAATCCTTTATATATCTTATCAGCGCTATGACGTCACGAACAAGTTCGGCCATCCAAAATTTGCATACGCACAACACGTCTTACTATATCCCGCACTTATGCTAATTTCCACATTTTCCTGCCTTCCATTTTATGGTTGCTATCGTTGCCATTGTCATTTGTCCTTAGCAATTGCCCGGCAGTGTATTTCAGTTCTCCAAAGCTGCGCATTTTCTCCAGCAAATTACCACTTGAAGTATTTACTTTGATCATCGTATGGTCAGCTTTTGTCATTTTCCTGATCCCTAAGTACTTTTTTCTATCTTTTCCGGTTACAACAAGAGGCATCTCTCTTCATACTCTTTGAGTTGTCAGCAGCCTGTGAATATCTGTTTTTTTTTATAGTCCATGTTCCTAATCCATAAATAAGAGTTCAAAGGATACATTGATTAAGAAATTTCCTTTTAAGACGGCATTGAAATCTCCCATAATTATCTTTAAGTGATGCTTACCTTTATTATATAGATGACGAATTTCCTCATAAAATTCTTCAATTTCTTCTTCAGGATGACTTGTGGTTGGTGCATAAGTTTGAATAATCTGAGCCTGGTATCTTCTCGAGAGTTGGATAACGAGTCGTGCAGCTCTGTCAGAGGAACTTTCAACTTCTACAACTTTATTCTTCAGTTTCTTGTTTATTATAAATCCAACACCACTAGTTCTGCCAGTATCTGTCCCACGATAGTAGAAGAGGTGCCCACTTTTTAGTTCAATGAGATCTCCTTTCCTCCTTACCTCACTTAGCCCGATGATGTACCACTTGATCCTTTGTAATTCCTCTTCCAATTCACGAAGCCTTGAATCAGAAGATAGGGAGCGTCCATTATACTTAGCCAAGGTCAGCATTAGATGGCAGCCTAGTCCGGTCCTCCGGGGATTCTTAGCACCCTCTGCCTTCATGTGGCACTGGCCGCTGCCTTGGCCAGGTACATTCCAGCTGCCGGAAACTGAGGGCCAAGATTGAAGTTGTGGAGTCATTTTGGAGGGATTTGGCTATAACTCACCACGCTGGCCAAGCTGGTTGGTGAGTTTGGGATAACATTTCCTCTAATCCCGATGGTATAGTTATACCGCTATTGGCGGTCGTCAGAACCCCTTTAGAGGGAACAGGATGCACCACGAGAAGGAGGGGTTGGCATTTGTCAAGGAGAGGCTGTGATGTTACGCATCACCTGACCTTACATCCCTCTTCCCCATACACTCCAACAAATTTCGTATGGTTTCTTCGATCTGTCCCTCTTTCGATATCTGTTCTCCAAGATTGTCGAAATACTTAATAATAAAAGTTTGAAGAAAGTTTGGCAGGAAAGCAAGCCAGTTCTCTTTATTAAACTGTCTTATACTATGTTAAGAACTTCAACAGAAATTTCGGTTTGTGCCTGGTATGATGAACATTGAACAGTATCGATTTATGATTACGAAATCTTTTAATATAAATTCATCGGACAAAAATTACGGAATGTAATCTTTCTTTCTTAATATATGGAATTATATCACCACCTGTTTTAACCACAGATTTAATTTTGTTTGGCGTGCTATCAGTGTGAGTGAGTATCTTGTGTATATCAAGTTTATTCCACTCCATGCTCAAAAGATCCCTTAATTTCGGCAAATTTGCAGGCTAAATTGCAACAACATGAAGAGTCTTTCTTGTTCTTTAAACCAATCCAGCATAATTCTTGCACAATGGACACGAGAGTTTTGATCTTGAAACACAGGATCCACTATGTGTCCTTCTCGCTTCCTAAACTAAACAAATGGCATTAATGCATTATTTAAAGGTGGCAAATAATCCATAGATCTGGTACAGTTGGGCACCTCAACGAATGGCACAGCTTCAGTACTTGAAAAACAGTCCGAAAACTAGACAATTCCACCTCCTTTTTGCACAGCTCATTGGACATATTCTGGGTTAAATTCTTCTTAAACCTTCAGCATGACCCTGGAACAACCATAATTAGAATACAAGCAGAATCTGTGTTCGTCGGACCATATTTTTCGTTACCACTGTTCAATGGTCCAGTGACGATCCTGTTTTGCCCAGCCAAGGCGATTGTTCTTATGGACGGTTGCTGACTTCGGACGTATCCGGCAACACGACTGAACATGCCCAAGCCATGCAGTTTTCTCTGTAGCGTTCGTTCTGAGACTGGTTTACTCGGTACAGCATTGCACTGTTGAAGCAGTTCTTGACGAGTCTGAAAACGTTCAGCAGTTGCCAATCATTCCAATTGCCTGCGATCTCGATTTGTCATCACAGAACATCAACCACAGTTGCTCCGCCTGCAATGATAGCTTCCATACTTCTTCCACTGGAAATGGACACTACTGACCTTTGACTCGGACAGTCCAACAAACTTCGTCACCTGTTGAGAGAAATGACCACATTCTCGTCCAAAAGCAATGATCTCGTTTTGCCACTCAGTAATGTCATCTTTACGACCCATAGTTGTACCTGTAAAAGAAAATACAGAATGCTATAATAGATGTTTAAAACACACACCTCAGACATCCGTTATAGTAATCCTGCAGTTTTACTCTCGATATTTACACAGTTCGTTACGTTTATCAACTTTATACTTGTGAGCATGTTTCAATCAACATTCCGTAATTACTTAAGTTCGTTTGATTGTCCCATCTGACTGATACAATTAAGATTTATCAGCAATTTATTATTTAGTGTTGGTGATAAATTTTAATTGTATCAGTCAGATGGGACAATCAAACGAACTTTATTGTTTTATGTTCAAAATATTACATTGTACAGGGTGTCCAAGAAGTCTTTCCCTAATTACAAACGTCATTCATATCCTCTGTATGTACGTTAAAGATGTGAAACTGGTACCGAAATGTTGGAAAACTAACAAAGTTTTTTTGTTGCAGACTTCCTCAACGTGACTTTAGTGTAGCAGTGTCAGTGTCCAGGAAACCGGAAATGTTTACAAATCAGGAAAAAGCCCAGTGTGCCTCTGGTATCACGACACCCGGTCACCAATAACAGCGCAGAGGAACTTTCAAACAACGTATGGAAAGAAGCCGCCCGATGTCAAGAGCATTAAGTCGTGGTGCGACAAGTTGAAGACCACGGGATCTGTTGCTGACTTACCGAAAACTGGCCGACCATCAACCTCAGCTGAAAGGGTGGAAGCAGGGAGACAGTCTTTTGTGCGAAGTCCCAAGAAATCAGTGCGTAAGGCCTCACGTGAATTACAGATGATAAAAAGTTATGTTCATGATAAAAAGTTCTGTTCATGATTTGTGAACATTTCTGGTTTCCTGGACACTGACACTGCTACACTACAGCCACGTTGCGGAAACCTGCAACAAAAAAAAACTTGGTTAGTTTTCCAACATTTTGGCACCAGTTTCACATCTGTAACGTACATACAGAGGATATGAATGACGTTTATAATCAAGGAAATACTTTTCGGACACTCTGTATTAATGGATTTTATGAAACGGAAATATAACCGCATTTGTATATGCTTTTTTTTCTTTTTGTTCATTTAATATTTGATGAGGAATTTTACTAACTACCCGCTGAAATCGGGAGTCATGTCAATGGAGCGATCATGTGGCTAATCAGTCAGCGTAGATCCGTGTTAAATTGTCCAGGTGAGGAATAAATATTGCATTTGCTAGTAGTAGCCATTGACCTCAAATTAGGAACAGATGACTCATAATTTGGTGCTCGTAGAGTTTTTTTTTTTGATTGGAGGCTTAACGACCACTGTGAGCAACTCAATGGGCTATAAGCAGTCGCCCGTTCCTAATTTAGGGTCATGGGTTCCAGGGTAGGGAGAGAGCCAGTGCCGTAAGACAAACACAACATCCATGCCTCACCGGGATTCGAACCCGGAACCCTTACCGACGAATGACCAGAGGCCATCGCTTAGACCACTGCGCCACCGGGGCGGCTCTCGTAGAGTTCGTTACAATACCTTTCCCTTCCGGCTTCGAAAGAAACCAAGAGCCTTCACATTTCCAAAATGTTTGATAAAAACGTTTTTTTATTTTTGTCCACCTTTTCCTGGTGGTCAAAAAATAACAACAAGAACAACAAAACGGAGTCATTTACTTAAGCGATCATTATTTTCAGTGCAAATTCCCCCTAAAAGCGTTATGCCATTATGAGCTATTACTTGTCACATAAATAGCACGAGAGCGTCACAGAAAATAATGCTGGGGATATAAACCACACAATGTACTGAACAGTTTAGCACTTAATTTTCTCAGTAAAGCATTTCAATGCTACAGACAGCAGCACTGACCTCTAATTTATGCTTCGTCGGTTGTTATGTTCCATACTAATAAAGATAGCACTTATTTCCGTTCTTCTAAATAAATGGTTTCGGAGAAGACAGCTTACGGTCGAAAAGCAATCGATCTAGCATAAAAAAAAATATACAGTATATGTATTTTCTTTTTCCTTACTACTTACAAAAATCAATAGCTTTTACTGCTGTTTTTTGATCGCCGCTTTTAGGCGCAGTCACTTGTAGATCTTTGTCAGAAGGTGACAGGTTCATTAATCGTCTTGAAATCTCGAATTCCGAACTGTGTCGTAATATTAAACCACCTTGTTTCATGACCTTTCGATTAATTTATCAACCAGTTAGAAGAAAAGTTGCCATTGTTCAATTTGCAAATTTTGATATTTATTTATTAGAACTGCAAATGACATACGTGTTGTGTGGGTAAGTACCTTCTAAACCAGCTTCATTTACTATAAACCGCAGATTGTTAGTAGCCTAAAAGACTGCATCACGTGAAACCACTTTTACATCGAAATTGATGCTTTTAATTTCTGTGCTTTAGGTTCACTAATTGCACCCACGTATTCTGCAGTTAGAATTTACTTTGGAGCATATTGCATTTCTTCAGCGAAACGGTAGTGATAAGATCTGAACAAAAGACCAGGACGATTCAGATTGGCTGTAAACGGCTAATGCATGCATACAGTAAGATTCGGCTCGGAGTTTCAATACCTAAACCTAGTTCCTGGACGATGAAATAAAATCATCAAGGACGTATACTTGCTTTGTACGAGATAATAAATAAATATAAAAAAAATTACAGAGCAATGCAAACAGAATCAAATACTTTATTTTTCAAGTTTCATGCGTAATTTCAGCATCAAATGTTTATGTGATCTATTATAACATCACAAAGGTTTGCACCGAGAAACTGGAATGGAACGCATATTTTTACTGAATGAAAAATCATTCAAGCAAATGGACTCAAGATACGTTAAGTAAAAATGAGAATGTGACCACACAAAAAGATACGGCACGGAAGTAAAATTTCTGAAAACTCAGAGAAAAGGTACATAAAAAAAGTAATGATGGTTACAGAGAACTGAGCCAAAACTAACAGAATCTTGTATTTTGTTGCCTAAGATATAAGCACATTTTCTACCTAAAGTTTTTTGCAGTCAGAAGTCACTTCGGAGTACCACCAACGTCAACGTTGTAAATTTAAGACAGAGAAACTGACCAACAATCCTTCTTGCATGAAAAATCTTCATGTATCGAGATATATAAGAAAAATAAATAAGTAATTATGATTACAGAGAACTGAGACAAAACTAATACAATCTGGTATTTCATTTTCCAAAATATAACTGCATTCTTTGCATAAAGTGTTTATAGTCAGAAGTCACTTCGGAGCACGTCAAACATCAACGTCGTAAATGTAAGACAGAGAAACATTCCAAAAATTATCCATGCGTGAAAAATCTTTATCATTCTAGTAGGAAAATTACTTTAATTAAAATGGTGATGATCTGTACGAAATCATTTTGTTGTCAGAAGTCCCTTCGGAGCATGAGCAACGTCAACGTCGTAAATGTAAGACAGAGAAACAACTCAGAAATTATCCATGCGTGAAAAATCGTTATCATTCTGGTAGGAAAATTACTTTAATTGAAAGTGGTGATCTATCTGTACGAAAACATTTTTGTACTCAGAAGTCACTTCGGAGCAGTACCAACTTCAACGTCGTAAACGTAAGACCGAAAAACAACCTAAAAATCATCCATTCTTGAAAAATCTTTATCATTAGGGCAAGAAAATTTATTTAAATGAAAATGGTATTGATCTGTACGAAAACATTTTTGTAGTCAGAAGTAACTTCGGAGCACGACCAACGTCAACGTCGTAAACGTAAGACCGAAAAGCAACCCAAAAATCATCCGTTCTTGAAAAATCTTTATCATTCTGGTGGGGAAAATTTCTTTAATTGAAAATGATAATGATCTGTAGGAAAACATTTTTGTAGTCAGAAATCTTTTCGGAGCACGACCAAAGTCATAAACGTGAGACAGAAAAACTTACAAATTTTTTCAATGCATGAAGAATCTTTATCATCCTGGCAAGAAAATTAATTTAGGTAATGCGTCCATACGGAAACATTCACCTTATATGAAAATTTAATCAGAGCCTTTACTCAAGGAAATAGGTATTTTCATCTCGTAGAAACAAAAGTGCATAGAGATACGAATTTTTCTTTCAGAAATGATTGTTTTAAACTCCCTTCAACCTTCCTATAGACTAGAGTCACATTTCGGAATGATTTATGAACCACTAATAGGAGCTTTTCTCAATGTTGGTATCGGTATTTCCGATGACGGAACCTTATCAGGTAGAGAGAAACTGCTTCAGAGAAGCCTTTCTTGGACATTTTGCATCTTGCACTACATCGCATCTTTGTACGTTCTCGCTGCATTTTGTTACACGACTATATTAGACGGATTGAGCACTATGTCAGCATTTTCATCTTTTTTATACATTTTCGTATGCGCATTATGGGTGTCGTTACTATGGAATCGCGCGAGATTTATGAGGCTGTTAAGAAGCCAGGAGCGCATATCAAGTATCTTTCGCACAGAAAAGAATAATTTTCCAAGGAAGAAGAATTTCGAGAAACGTTGCACAACTGTCACTGTTCACGCAGTTCATTTTCTTTCAATTCTTAGTGCAGCTTTTCTCGTCCTCATAAAAATGTGTCAGAAACTGGACATTTATTCCGGAGTCAGAGCTTGGATCTTTGGATTGAGTTGTGCTGAAGAGAAGCTGTGCTATATCTATCAGTTTCTGAATTTTTGCTGTTTTATCCACACTACTTGCATTCTTTCTTGCTATACGTCTTTGTTAATTTCTGCCCTTTGTTTGGAAAATCGGAGAATACTCGTTTTTTTGAAGGATCGCTTCTGCACAGCGTTATATGATCAATTTTCAAAGAACGATTTTGTTTTCATCTGCAAATCTCACAAGATCATTCAGAACCACATAGATGACCTAGATTCAGCATTTTTGTATCCTCTATTTTTTACTGTTGTTGGACAAATGACTTCCTTATTCCTGTGTATTACTGTGAGTCAAAATACCCTGAGGAATCAACCTGGAGCCTATTGGATTTGGTACCAATGTACGATTGCAATGATAAACGTCGTCTTTCTGTTTACATTAGTTCTTAGTACTTCACGTTTGCATGAAGAGAATAAACTTCTGACTTTTCGCCTTATTTCATTGGGTGAAAAATTTTTTGCTACCGCAAAACAACCGGGAATATTTACTTTATTGGGTAACTTAATATGTTGTGACAAACTGGGTGTCACATTTTTTGGAATATGTACGATAACCAAAAGCTTTATTTTAGGGTTGATTAGTGTATTTGTTACATACACTGTATTGTTAGTACAGTTTGGATGAGAAAAACAAGCATTTCGCCTTCCTAAAATAGCATTTGCCACACACTGATCTTCTAAAACGAAGGGACAGACAGTCGTATGCAGGAAATGTGAGCGAAACTGAAGATAAAATTATGTTTTTTAAAGAATATTCTTAGAATTATAACTTCCTGAATAGTTGCTGCTGTTATCGTAAATCCATCAGCAGCCTAAAGTTCGGCTTATAACACAAATCTTTAGAAGAATTATCTTTAAGATGCATTATTTTCCTTGGCTAAGTCTGATATGAGAAGCTCTCTCTCCTCGCAATAAAGAAAACTTCTTATTTCATTCAAAACGTACTGAACTTCCTTCCTGTCTTTTACTACAATAATTCTTTGTACGTTCTGTATATAGTATATAACGCCTGAGCAGAAAAGCTTCGTGAATCATGTTGTTCTGTCTACGTAATGTAAGATCACGATTACAGCTGCCATTTACTCAAGATTAAATGACTTTGGTGTAGCGGAAGCGGCAAAATCATATTATACTGAAAAGTCAAAGACTTTCCAATGCGGAACAATAATAAAAATTTTAAAAGCGGCATGAATTCTTTACATTTTTTCCAATCAAAACAGACTTAATTCTCAGAACTTTAAAGTATTTGTGAACTTTTTATTTATTCGAAATCGTTATTTCCTTAGCACGGAAGAAGGAGAAGATGTTGCTTGACTTTCGAATACTGCAGTAATAATCTTCGTAGGAAATAAAAGCTGTGAAATATACATCATGATGTCATTAATTATCCGTCTGCGCTTGCTTTAGACCTTCAGTTGAGAATACCGACCAATTAGAGGACAGCGCGGTGTTCCAAATTGCGATTACCAAAGCTAATCACTGGTTAACATAGAGTTGGGTACCTCATAATTGTTGTTATTTTACAGGAATACTATGACTCCAATAAGAGATCTTCTTCGTGGCCTCAGTCGTTCTAAAACATTGCGCTACTAAAGATTTATGTGAGCTTTTGAATTCGTTCATTGAAGTTTTGTCCCTATGGAAACTTCAGAAGATTATATCCGTACTAGTTCAAAGAATCGCACGCACTTCACCAATCTGAGATCAAATCTTTATTTGGAAGAAAATAATTCTGCACAACTCACCCGGGTGGCAAAAAATCTTAAGCAGAATCTGTGGCTGAGAGTGTGCGAAAAATTCAGTTTTTAATTCGTTGAAATACAGAGATCAGATCGAGTAACGTATTTAGCTTGTTCAAACAATACTGTATGGCACTGCAAATTTTAACTCAAAAACTCTCATACAAATCATAATTATCATGTGGACAGGAAGAATGGTATTGAATTCTCATGTACAGAAACAAGACTGCTGACAAATATCTGGAACCTGAAAAAAATTTTGCATCAGAAATGTTGTAAAAAGAATGAGAGATTCCGATTGGGTTTGCAACAAGATAAAGGAAAAAGACATTGAAAAGCAGAACTTTCAGAGGTATACAGAGTAGAAGAAATATTCTTCTGAAAATACGTGGCCAATACGTCATGATAATTAACACAGCAATCAGACATCGCTAAATTGACTGTAATTACATGATAATTCTCATCGATAAAAAACTACTCCATACCATGATAATTAACACAGCAATCAGACATCGCTAAATTGACTGCGATTACATGATAATTCCCATCCATGAAAAACTACTCCATACCATGAAAATTAACACAGCAATCAGACATCGCTAAATTGACTGTAATTACATGATAATTCCCATCCATGAAAAACTACTCCGTACCATGATAATTAACACAGCAATCAGACATCGCTAAATTGACTGTAATTACATGATAATTCTCATCGAAAAAAAACTACTCCATACCATGATAATTAACACAGCAATCAGACATCGCTAAATTGACTGCGATTACATGATAATTCCCATCCATGAAAAACTACTCCATACCATGAAAATTAACACAGCAATCAGACATCGCTAAATTGACTGCGATTACATGATAATTCCCATCCATGAAAAACTACTCCGTACCATGATAATTAACACAGCAATCAGACATCGCTAAATTGACTGTAATTACATGATAATTCTCATCGATAAAAAACTACTCCATACCATGATAATTAACACAGCAATCAGACATCGCTAAATTGACTGCGATTACATGATAATTCCCATCCATGAAAAACTACTCCATACCATGAAAATTAACACAGCAATCAGACATCGCTAAATTGACTGCGATTACATGATAATTCCCATCCATGAAAAACTACTCCGTACCATGATAATTAACACAGCAATCAGACATCGCTAAATTGACTGTAATTACATGATAATTACCATCCATGAAAAACTACTCCATACTATAATTAACACAGCAATCAGAAATCGCTAAATTGACTGTAATTACATGATAATTCCCATCCATGAAAAACTACTCCATACCATGATAATTAACAGACATCGCTCAATTGACTGTAATTACATGATAATTCCCATCCACGAAAAACTACTCCATACCATGATAATTAACACAGCAATCAGACTGACTGTAATTACTGTAATTACATGATAATTCCTGTAAATTGACTGTAATTACATGATAATTCCCATCCATGAAAAACTACTCCATACCATGATATTTAACACAGCAATCAGACATCGCTAAATTGACTGTAATTACTGTTTCACGCGTGAAAACAATCACATCAGAAAACTTGAAAAATTCATCGCCGTGGTGCGGGAATCGAAGTCGCATCTCCCGATTACCGCTCGAACATGCTATCCGCTGCACCACACACGACGGTGAATTCTCTAAGTATCTGATTGTTAAGAGCTTCGGAATATTCTCCGACCGAGTTCCTAATCAATGCAGATTCTGCTGCTGCATCTGTCGTTGTTAAGTAAATCTCCAGTTGTGTAGAAGCAGTATCAAGTGCAAATGTATTTTTACAGCCCAGAGTAAAAAAGCATGGAGGACTGTATATTCCTGTAAAGTTATTAATGATCTTACGTTAGAACTAGTACATAATCCGAATTAATGACGCACATTAACTGATGCATGAAAATTAAGTTTGAAAGCAGTTCTACTGCATAATGGAAATAAATATCAATCAATTCCTCTACTTCATGCCGCTGGCATGAAATAAATGTATAAAGTGAGAACAAAAGTGATTGGACACTGAAAGTAAATAGAAGAATGGTATTGCATTTACATCAGGAGAGGATAGATTCTCCATTTGCAGAGATTACATCAGCCAAACATCAACGTAAACTATCCACAAGTACATGAAGTACGAAGAGCGGGCTGATCCTCTATTCAGCCTTGAGTACATCGAGCAACTCTGCCATTGAAGAGGGTCGTGTTTGTGTAGGCCTCACTCGTTGTTCAAGTTCATCCCATAGGTGTTCCATGGGAGTAAGCTTCGGGCTCTGAGCAGGCAAGTCCATCCACAAGACCTGATTTTCCTCACACCACTCCATTGTAGCCCTGAAAACATGACGAAAAAGTAGCCCTGAAAATGTGACAAGAAACAGTCGTCGTGTCCGAAGAACTGCCACAACGTTGGGAGCATTGTTATCCAGGATAAAGTCCAAGAACCAAACCAGGATTTATTTACCCGAAGACTGCAAAAGCTTTGTGAATATTTTTTTATATGTGACATACATTATATTGACAAAAGTCACCGGACACCTAGAAGAGAAACACAACATAGCATTTATTGACATACATTAGTACAGTATCGGTCCACCTTTGGACTTAATGCATGCACTGACCCTTCGAGACATGCTTTCGACAAGGTTTTGGAACACAGCGATGGGTATGCGCTTCCATTCAGTACATAATGCTGCCGCTAACTGTTGCTTAGTAGTAGGCCTCGTTTCCAAACTTCTTATGCGGCGCTCTAATTCATCCCATAGGTGCTCTATGGGATTAAGAGCAGGGCGATGGGCTGGCCAGTCCACACACGATGCGGAATTATCGTCAAACTACGCCTTAACAGTCCTTGATTTATGGCTCGGTACATTATCCTGCCGGTAACAACAAGGCTCGGTTCCATAGTATTACCACAGAGTTGGTAGGGCATAATTGTCCAGAATATCGAGGTAGACGTGCTGGTTAATAAGCTTGTCCACGATAACCAATGGACCAGAACCATACCACGAAAAACACCCGCACACGAGTAAATTGCAGCTCCAAACTTGACCGTGGGTACACGAGTAAACTGCCGGCTCCAAACTTGACCACTGTGATAAATAGCGTTCTCCCGGCTGCCGCCATACCCACACACGGCCATCAGACTGATGAATCGTGTATATGGATTCATCAGTCCATAGGACTCGTTTTCATTGATTTACGGTCCACGATAAATGTTCTATACACCATGCTAAACTACGAGTAGTATTCCGAGTGGAGATGAAAGACTTATGAGTAGCCGCACGACCACGGTAATCCATGGAATGAAGTTATCTGCGAATGGTCCGTGTGCATACCGGGTTCCAACATTTTTACTCACTTATACACGGTGGTCTTGTGCAGTACTCCGTTGATTAGCTGTAACGACTCTCCTGAGGCTTCGATGTCCTCTATCACTGATTTTCTTTGGTCTGCCGGTACATTTTGCTACTTCAGGAACGCCGTGTGTCTTCCACTTATTTAGTACATCCAAAACAGTTGACTTGGATATTAAACGCCTCTCGGTTTCTTTTATGGACAACGCACTAATATAACAGCCAATAATCTTTCGTTTCTCAAAGTCAGTTCTCTCCCGCCGCGATATTTGCACTCAACCTCAGAGTGCGATATGATTGCGGTCAGCTGCAGGCTTGTTTTTATACCGTTTGCAGCTGCACCGCGCATCTTAACAACGCAGCAGATCTGTTCATTTGCTTTTGAAGGGGTGTCTGGTGACTTTTATCAATATAGTGTAAGTGTCTCAGAGAAGTGAGACTTTCAAAATTCAAAATTTTTTTTGGTGCAAAATTTAATGCAACATTTCTTTTTTCTGCGTGATGACTTCATCAATATGGCGGACGGCTATTATGCAGTAGCCGCATTTGAATATGCACAACTTCTCACCCATTTATGCTACAGAGATGATTTTTTTTTCTGAAATGTTTCAAATTTAATGGCAAATGCTTTTTGTAACTACACATTTTGTTAACCATTAGTTTTTGAGAGAATTTCATTTGAACGTATAAAATCAGTGTTCATATTCGCTATGTGTGACGTTTAGCCATGATTTACTCAAAAACCATACGAATTTTGAAAAAAATACTTCAGAACAAAAAAGTTGCATTTTTAATAAGGGTTCCGAAAATGTACACTGATGGAAAAAAATCCCAACACCACGGAAAAATAGTTGTAGAGGAATGAAATGGCGGCAATACATTTGTATAGGTAACATATTTTATCGATTAAGGTTTCATGATCACAGCTTAATGTAAGCGCGAGAAGAGCCATTTTAAATGTGAAATGCTGGTACATTAATAGCCGGTGTAACCGTCAGAATGTTGAATGCAAGCACGCAAACGTTCATGCATTATGTCGTACATGTGCTGGATGTCAGTTTGTGGGGATGAAGTTTCATGCCTGTTGCACTTGGTCGGTCAATACAGGGACGGTTAATGCTGGTTGGGAGTGACGCTGGAGTTGTCGTCCAATGATGTCCCCTACGTGCTGATTGGTGAAAAATCTGGTGATCTAGCAGGCCACGGCAACATGTCGACACTCTGTAGAGCATGCTGGTTTACAACAGCGGTATGCGGGCGAGCGTTATCCTGTTGGAAAACACCCCCTGGAATGCTGTTCATAAATGGCAGCACAACAGGTTGAATCATCAGACCGACGTACAACTGTGCCGTCAGGGTGCGTGGGATAACCACGAGAGTGCTGCTGCTGTCATAGGGAATTGCTCCACAGATCATAACTCCAGGTGTAGGTCCAGTGTGTCTCGGCCGCAGACAGGTTGGTTGCAGGCGCTCACCTGGCCTCCTTCTAACCAACACACGGCCATCACTGGCACCCAGGCAGAACCGGCTTTCATCAGAAAACACAACAGATCTCCAATCCGTCCTCCAATGAGCTCTAGCTTGACACCACTGACGTCGCAAACGGCAGTGGTTTGGAGTAAGTTGAATGCACGATACAGGGCGTCTGGCTCGGAGCTGTCCTTAAAGTAACCGATTTGTAACAGTTCGTTGTGTCACTGTGGTGGCAACGGCAGCTCGAATTGCTGCCGCAGACGCGGTACGATGCGCCACGGCCATACGCCGTACACGGCGGTCTTCCATCTCAGTAGCGCCACGTGGCCAGCCGGAACCCCGTCTTCTTGTGGCAGTACCTTCCCTTGACCACCGCTGCCAACAATCATGCACAGTGGCTACATTCCTGCCAAGTCGTTCTGCAATATTGCGGAAAGAAAATCCACCTTGTCGTAGCCCTATTATACGACCTCGTTCAAACTCCGTGAGCTGTTGATAATGGCTTCTTCGTCTTCTTAAAGGAATTCTTGACTAACATCAACACACTACGTCGAATCTCAACGATAACTATCGCTCACGAACGTTACAGCGCGTATTTACAGCAAACCTGCTTTGCATGTTCCGAGGGGCGCTACTAGCGCCACACGTATGCGCCGAGCGCGAAATTTGCATAGACGTCATCTTACAGATGTACTCTCACCGCCTACCAACTGTCGTTTATCTAACACAACCCCTTCTTGGTGTTGGGATTTTTTTCCGTCAGTGTATAATAACATGGGGTTTATCCCTACGATTGGGGAATTATGGCTGATATCTCTTTGCACATTCACTTTCACAGGATTGTATGATTTTACAGTTTATCACACAGGGCTTCCATTTCAAAAGCATCCACCCTAAATATCTCTCGATCTGATGCACAGATAATTTTCAACACGTTCAACTGTGATATTTACAAAATTTCAAGCAGAACGAGCAGGACGGAATATTGAAAAAGACATATTTTTTCGGTTGAATTATTTTTAACAAATGTTTTAAAACCATCAGCAAAAATTTCAAATTTACAAAAAAAAAAAAATGTTCTGTGAGAATTATTAACAAATAAATTTCATTGGATGTCCTCTTCACTCTTTGGAACTACAATACTATTCTTACTGTCAAAATCTCTTTCCTCTTCTGTTTTGCTATCCTCTTCCGTGGCGGTCTCAAGGCTTTCTGGGAGTGTTGGACCATCGTACCATTTTGTGTGGTACCTGCCATTTTCCAAGTACCAGCAGTGTTTTTTTTTTTTTGGAGGTTTATCGACCACTGTGAGCAACTCAATGGGCTATAAGCAGTCGCCCGTCCCTAATTTAGGGTCACTGGTTCCAGGGATGAGAGGGAGCCAGTACCGTAAGACAAACACGACATCCATGCCTCACCGGGATTCGAACCCGGACCTCTTTAGGACGAATGATCAGAGGCCATCTCTTAGACCACTGCGCCACCGGGGCGGCCCAGCCGCGTTCAGTAGGATCAAGCCCGTCGTTATGTTTTCTACAATGTGCTCGTTTCCACGGCCATGACACTAGACTGTTTCTTTTAATTTTTTGAATCAGAGTTGGTTTAGATGGTGGCAGCATTGCTGGATCAATTTTAAAGAGTTTAAGCTTTCCCTGTCGTGCAAATGCAGCTGTTAAATCAGACCCGGAGAAAGAGTGGTAGCCAGACAAGGCCTCTACGAAATCATATTGGCTCCTCTGTCGTACAAGTCCCTTTGATCATCCATTTGCTATTGTTAGACAACACACCACACTCAAAACAAACCTGAGATTTTAGGAAGTGCTTTTGAATGTAAATTAACAGAATCACCACATCAGTATCATTTGCTTTAACCAGGATATTCTTTGCCTGATCACTACCATGCGCAGTATGTATGGATGTGCCACACAATCCTTGTGTCTGCCTCTTAGTGATGGCAAGCAAGGTCAAGCACCTCTGTTGCCTCAACACTGACATCTTTGCTGGTGCATTTGTTACACACAATCTCTGTTCCGACAAAAAAGGATTTTGCTTGCCATAAATGAAGCATACTTCTCATTTTTCCACTCATTGCATAAGAAAGGCGTAAGTGATGTCTTTCACTGCTCATTCCGAAGTGCATCAATTGCCTTTTTTGCAGCCTTTTGATCTGCGCCTGTTACGTTGATGTCCCCGGTTGGTACGGTTATTCGCCGTTTATGTTCATAATCATTTATATTTTGATAGCCGTTAGTGTCAAATACCAGGTTCACTTCCGTAGCTGGTGTACTACTATTAATAGTAATGTGCTCCAGTATATTATGTGCAAGTGCTTCGTAAGTTTCCGGAAACTTCAAAGTACATTGCATCATATAAACCACATAGATCTGAGGTTGACCTGTAGTTATATAATGCTCCTCGTTTAAATTCTGGTACTTTTCTAGCCTGTGCATCAACTTACTTTTGTCTGTTTTATTCAACTGATCCACCAATCTGAGAGAGAGAGAGAGAGAATGGCACAGGCGTTAGAGGATACCTAATGAGTTTTTCACATCACATTTTTGAACGGCAGCCATATGAATTACTTTACCGAAAGTATCTAAAGTGCATTTGGCAACGTCTAGCTTCTTTTTGTTCCGTGTTCAGGTTACTTGATGCAATAGAAGATGCGCAGTTAGCTAGCACATTTTGGGACTTTATAGCTACCAGATTTTCGGAGCATTTTGGGGATCTTGCACTACATTTTTTGAACTTTTCAGCAGCTTCTTGTCCTTCAGAAGCAAGTGTAAAAAGATACAGTGGGACTTTCTAATTGATTGTCTCTCCAGTTGAAATTTCCCTTAGAGGTGACTGAGGATTGTCTAGGCGAGGGCTTTCTTGAAGTCTTGAAATGGGTTTGAAAACCTATTTAGGGTTGAAATTATTTTTTCAATATCTCTGTGAGCTTTTTCAATGGGTCCTTGTTGCAAACCAGGCTTCGTATCTTGAGCTTTTGTAATTCCACTGCTTTCAATTATACTGCTCACTGTATCACTTTTCAATGACCTTGTGATGATCCATCGAGCTGTAGAAGATTCTGAGTTTGGAAATGCCATGATGCCTGTGAGCTTTAAAGCAGCTTCAGCATTTACAGTGTGCTCTAGTGTCATATCAGCTGGTACCCTAGAGAATGAGTTACTAAAACGCTTTATTCCTTGACCGCCTTGAGAAAGTACATATATGACTTCCCGGTATACGATTCCTAGTTTGAGAAGTTTCAGAAGGTACACTGTCATCCATCGCGCATAGTTCAGCCTCTTGTCTGAGAAAAAAGATGGAATGATTTTCTCCAGGGCATTCATATACATTTCAAAGGTACTTGTCCTATAGGCTCTGCTGAAGCATTTGTAGATGTTAACGAGATCAATGTACTGTTGATAGAACTCAGCTGTTTTCCCTTAAAATCCTGTTCTTCTTTTTCCTTTGAATTCGTTGAAGTCATCATACACTTGCTTTATATTTGAGCTTTCAGTAAACTTGCCCAAAGTATCCTGAGAAAGATCGTCATTTAGTTTTTTCACCTGATCTAGAAGTTCTTCTGATGTTGTACTGTTTTGTAGTTGTTCCATGAACTTGTGGAAAAGTCAGCTTTCGAGAGAGAGGAAATTAAGATATGTCCTCGCTTACATTTGTTCAAATGGTTTCGCCGAGAAATCCTTGTATTGAAGCAAATACCAGAACTTTGCTCTCTGAAAGAAAACAGTATTGGCCAAAATTGTGGAAACAGTTCAGAAAAAGTGTCTTTTTCGGGTTTGATGGATCATAACACCATGTTTTTTAGAGTAATACCATAAAATTATATATCAATGAAAAGATAATTTTATCAATAATGTAATGCAACAAAGTTTGTTCAATTATCTGTATTCTATGAAAATTTATAGCCAAATAACCAGAAAAAGGAAGCACAACTTGCTTAGGTTGATATGAAGTAGCTTTCCTTCATTTGAATATAGCCAATGAGCATGAGTGTTTAGAGAGCCAATCAGGTGTCATCTTGTTTTGGCAATGAACCAATCAGGTCACAGTAGGATTCAGCTATTGATGACATGTATTGGAGCTGAGAGGAGGACATTTGTCAGTGTGTTATGTGATTGTTATCAAGTTGGTTGTTTTTTTTTGTGTTCTTTCATTTTGGCAGCTTGTAAAACATAATAGAATTAAAGAAATAGCGCAAAGAGTTGACTGATCACCCAGAAAGCGATGTAAAATAGTACTATTAGGTGAACAAGGCTTCAGTTATGAAGAAATTAGAAGAAAAGTTGGTGGAAACTTAACCAAAGGTGGCATTTCTAAATTTTTGAAGAGGTATAAGGAGACTCAGTCTCTACAAAACCAGACTGGTAAAGGCAGGAAAAGGTGCACAACAGCATGTGATGATAGAAGAATTAAGAGACTGGGCCTAGTTGACAGAAGAAAATCATCTGGGTGTATACAAGATGAAATGGCCCAATGCAATGTGAAGTTTAGTGCAAGGACTGTAAGGCGCAGACTGCAGGAATTTGGTCTAAAAGCTGGAATTCCACTAAGAAAGCCATTTTTATCTCTCACGCAAAGGTTGAAAAGATTAAACTGGGCTAAAACCCATGTTATCTAGACAGCGGGACAATGGGATAGTGTATTTTGGAACGATGAGACCAAAATCTCCCTGTTTGGTAGTGATGGCATAAAATACGTAAGGAGAAGAATCGGAGAAGGTTTGCATCCTGATTGCATTACATGTACCGTGAAACACTCAGTTAGTGTTATGATCTGGGGTTGTATGACATCAAAAGGTGTGGGCAGAATTTGCGTGATTAATGGGAATATAAATGGTCAAAAATGCATTAATGAAATACTTGAGCCCAAACTGAAGCCTTCCGCACGTGATCTTTTCCAAAATAATGAAGCATTTGTATTTCAACAGGATTCAACTCCATGTCATGTTGCTGCTGTGTGCAAAACATGGTTTCAAGATAATCATATTTCTCTGCTGGAATGGCCTGGGAATAGCCCAAACCTTAACTCTATCGAAAATCTATGGAGTAGACTAAAGAAACTTGTTAGTCAGAAGCAACCCAGCAATAAAACCTAATTAATAGAAGCAATAATTCAGTCTTTGTTTCACATTATAACAGCTTGAGAACAGAAAAACTTGGTTCACTCCATGGAAAGGCGTTCTAAGGCCGTAATTAACGCCAAAGGTTTCCCAACTAAGTACTGTATTAACGACATGGTGAAAATTTTTGTATATATAATTTTTTCTTAGTGTTTCACTTTTCTTCATTATAACTGCTGTTCTAATACAAAATCCTTCATAAATGTTATTGCATTACGTTTTTGATGAAATTATCTTTCCATTGATAAATAATTTTATGGTATTACTCCAAAGAAAAGCAACTGATGTTATGAGCCATCAAACCTCCAAAATACACTATTTCGAAAAGGTTTGCACAATTTTGGCCACTACTGTATGTTCAATGGCTGAATTTTCGAGATAGTATCCAAGAGCTCCGAAGTAGGCTAACTCTGTGTGGAATTATCCAAAGAAAATGACGAGAATTTGTCAAAGCGAGGGCTTTCTTGATTTTGGATGATGCTTGCAGGTTTGTCCTCTGTAAGATCATAATGAACCAAAATAGAAGACTCTCACTCTGCAGCTATTTGTTGTGATACCATTATAGTTTCCAGCACCACATCATTCCGTGAAGGAGACAAACTATACTGTATTTCTCATGAAACCAATCTTCTGTTTCACGGATATATCTTCTAAAACTTTGGAATTTCACGCAGCCCACATTGCTCAATCTGTGCCTCAAATTGAGGTGCATAATCATTGGCTAATGCTTCAACTTCAACTGATGAAATATGGTTGGAACATAGCATTATTCCCTGTTTGTTCCTCGATTTCGTTGTTTTTGAGGCAGGACCAAAGTGACTCATCAGTTTCTCGACTAACTTTTGAGTTGAATGCGTGGGATCCTCAATTCCTTCTGCAGAGAGGTAAATACTATATCGAGAGTGAATCGAAGTAACCTTTCGGGCCATATTTTATGTAATTATGTATTCACTGCTATTTTCTTAAATATTGTCTACTATTTTCCTAAATGCTCTGTCGTGTTTCCCTTGATAAATGTTTTAGATGTTTCAGTAGCTTCTTTTTTATTCTCTGTCCCTCGAGACGATATAGTCTTAAGGTACTATATGCGGCGTGAGTGGTGGTAGCATACCTCCTTTGCTATGATATTTTCGTCACCAAGTTTTAAAAATAAATTTTATCTTGAAGAACTTTTGCTGCATCTTCGATACTCTTCTCAGCGTCCTTGGTTTGGCATTTCCCAGTGCTTCTTCTTTCCCTTTAACTTTTAGCGTGTATGCTCCAGCTTTGTCCGTCCGTCCGTCCGTCCACCCGTCTACACGATAACTCACGTGAAAATGATTCGATTTCGACGAAATTTTAGTATGTAGTAGGGAACCACCTGGAGACAAACCCTATTAAAAATGGGCGAAATAGGGTCAAAGGTCAGGACATAGGAGCGGGATCCATTCCATTGCTCCTATGCGTCATAACTTGCGTAAATAGGGTTCGATTTCGATGAAATTTCGGTATGTGGAAGGGAACCACATGGGGACTAACCCTATTGAAAATAGGTGAAATAGGGTCAAAGGTTAGGACATAGGAGCTGGATCTATTCCTTTGCCTTTATGCGTCATAACATGCGTAAAAATGATTCGATTTCGATGAAATTTTAGTATGTGGTAGGGAACCACCTGGGGACGAACCCTACTGAAAATGGGCGAAATGGGGTCAAAGGTCAGGACACTGGAGTGGGATCCAATACATTGCCCTTGTGCATCATAACTTACGTAAAATGCTTCGATTGCGACAAAACGTTATCATGTTGTTCCGGAGGTATAGTGAAACGGTTCTGTTGATTATCAACGAAATGAGGTTAAAGGTCATTGCACAAAAGCAAGATTTATTCCACAGCCATTATTCTCATAACTTGCGTAAAACTGCTTCTATTGCGGCGAAACTTTAGTATGTTATTCCTGACGTGTACTGAACCGGTTCTGTTGAATATCATAGAAATGGGGTCAAAGGTCAGGACACAGGAGCGAGATTTATTCCACAGCCATTATCCACATAACTTGAGTAATAATTTCTGGTATGTTTGACAGCGTATCATAATTAGTGCATTGCATGATTTTACTAACTTGTTTCCTTTTAATTCCACAAAATTACAAAGTTTTTCAACAACACCTGTATTTATTGCTATTTTCACAGAGAAGTCAGCTGGATCGTTTGATCGCATAGGGTATCCTCAAGTTTTTGCTAGGGAAGTTTCAGTATCTCCTGCCTCCTGCACGGTGCGGAAATTTTTGTAGCAAGCTCAGTGAAAGCCATGTTTGCTTACATCAAACCCTTTTGGGAAGCATTTGCAAATATTGTTGTATTTGGAGTCTTTATAAGTTCTTAATCTTGCAGAAGATATATCTAATATTTTCTTCCATATTGGATCAACTAATCCGAAGATGTTCCCTTGAATATTTCCTGTGTGGATGATACAAACCTTTTCCTCCGCATTCATTTACGCTTTCCAACCGTAGGTTGAAGAAGCGCATATGCTCCAGCTTTGTCCGTCCGTCCGCCCGCACGATAACTCGCGAAAAAATGGTTCAATTTCGATGAAATTTCAGTATGCGGTAGGGAACCACCTGGGGATGAACCCTATTGAAAATGGACGATATGGGATCAAAGGTCACGACATAGGAGCTGGATCTATTTCATTGCCCTTCTTCCTCATTACTTGTGTAAAAATGGTTTGATTTGGATGAAATTTTATTATGTGGTAGGGAACCACTTGGGGACGAAACCTATTGAAAATGGACAAAATGGGGTCAAAGTTCAGGACATAAGAACTGGATCCATTCCATTGCCCTTATGTGTCATAACTTGCGTAAAAATGGATCGATTTCGACGAAATTTTATTATGTAGTAGGGACCAACTGGAGACGAACCCTATTGAAAATGGAAGAAATTGGGTTAAAGGTCAGGACATAAGAGTGGGATCCATTCCATTGCCCTTATGCATCATAACTTATGTAAAAATGCTTCGATTGCGACAAAACTTCACCATGTTGTTGAATATCATCTAAATGGGGTCAAAGGTCAAGACACAGGAGCGAGATTTATTCCACAGCCATCATCCTCATAACTTGAGTAATGATATCTGGTATGTTGGAAAGCGTATCATAATCAATGCATTACATGATTTTACTAACTTGTTTTGAATTGCAGCCACAAATACGATAACCAAAAAAAATATATGTAATTTCGAAAAGTATTTGCCTAAATTAAATTTGAAACATTTCAGAATGTTTTTATCTCAGTAGCATAAACGGTGAGAAGTTATTAATATTTAATATGTAGCATCTACATAATAGCGCGGAGGCCATATTGCTGAGAAAGTGGACGTATAATGAGATATCAGTTACAATTCCCTAAGCGTTTGGCTAAACCCCATGTTTTTACGCATTTTCTGAATCCTCATTAAAAATGCAACTCTTTTGTTCACTTGAGTATTTCTTTGAAAGTCGTATAGGTTTTCTGTAAAGCATGGCTAAACGTCACACATAACCAATGTGAACACTGATTTTATACGTTCAAATGAAATTATCTCAAAAACTAATGTAGTTAAGAAAAGTGGAATTACAAAAAGTATTTTTCATTAAATTTGAAACATTTCAGATTTTTTACCTCTGTAGCATAAACGTGTGAGAAGTTATGCATATTTAAATGTGGCAACTACGTAATAGCGTAGCAGCCATTTTGAGAACGCCACGACGCAGCACCTCACCAATTTTGTTTTATATATGACATAAGTGTCCCAGAAAAGACTCACTTTTTTGGGACACTTATGTCAAACACTATCTACCAACAAGTAATTGGACACCTGTGATAACAAAGGAAAACGAAGTTCATTCACCTTCAATAGTTGGTGAAGCCTTCACGAGCGGCGATTACAGCTGTGACCCTCCGGGGCATACTCTCAACCAGTCGTTGTACGACGGCTAGCGGTATTTTCTTCCACTCGGCTTGAAGAAGACAGGTCAGTTCCTTCACCGATTTCGAACGGTGGGGGCACCCCTTAAGTCAACTCGTTCCCGAGGTGGTCGATAGGGTTAAGGTCCGGGCTCTGCGCAGGCCAGTCCATTCGATCAACCCCATTGTCACCATACCAAGCCATGGTGGACCTCGCAACATGACAGGTGGCATTGTCATCCTGAGAGTAACATGGGTCCACCCCGTAAAACTGCCACAACGTAGGAAGCTCGTGATCATCCAAAATGGTGCAGTAGGTCTCGGCGTTGAGTCTACCAGGAATTGCGACCAAGGGTATAGTGCCATATCAGGAGAAACACCCCCATAGCATAATTCAACCGCCGCCGAACTTCACAGTTGGCACAATACATTCCGGCAGGAGGCGTTTTCCAGGCAGACGCCAAACACAGACCCTGCCATCCTAACGGTAGAGGGTGAACCTTGATTCGTCGCTCCAAAGAACCTGTTTCCACTGTTCAACGGTCCACTGTCGACGTTCTGTGCAACACGTTAGCCGAGCAGCGCTATTGGACTTGGTGATCAAAGGCTTGTGGGCGGCAGCACGTCCACGATAACCAAGCAGATGGGCTTCCTTACGGATGTTATTCATCGAAAGAACACTCCCGCAGGCCTGTTGAAACTCCTTGCGGATGTGACCCATCAATTTGGTGCGGTTCTTCCGAATTTCTTTGGCAAGCACCCGTCGGTCTTTCACTCCCAGTTTTGTGTGTCTGCCGGGTCGGTGCACATTCCTACAGCCACCTCCCATTTTCCACTTGCCAATCACGTAGGCCACTAGTTTGGGTAGTTGAACTCGCTAGATATGTCCCGTACGGATCGGCCATTTCTGTGATACCCGACGATTACACCTTTCTCGAAATCAGAGAGCTCCGAACTGCGTGGCATCTTGCATGCGGCTGGTTGCGTTGTTGTTTGCCACACGATATTTAACGGCGGCGGCCGTGACGTGTATCAGGACCGCAGATATCGTCGATTGCAGGGGTGTCCAATTACTTGTTGGTACATAGTGTATATAAAAAAAAAATTCACAAACTGGGGAACATTCGGGTAATATTCAAACTGGGGAACATTCGGGTAATATTCAAACTGGGTAATATTCTCTTGGGAAAATAAATCTTTCCTGGCTCTGGGACTAATATCTCTATAGAACATAGAGTTCATGTAGGCGTGAATAACAACCAGTGGATTCATACTGTACCTACTGAAAAAGCTCCATACCATAACTCTACCACCTCTGTGCTTCACAGTCGGCACTGTACACGCTGGAAACAGACGTTCCCAGCGAATCTCGCAAAACCAAACACTTCCATCAGATTGGAATGACGTGAAGCGAGATTCTTCATCCCATAATACCTGTTGCCATTGCTTCAAAGTCCATTTTTGTACTCTTGAAACCATCGTAGCAGCGTAGCTTTATTGGTCTTTGTGATGAGAAGTTTATGGGCGGCTGCTCGCCCATGATATCCAAGTGCATTGGCCCCCCTTCCAAGTGCATTGGCTCCCCTTCCAAGTGCATTGGCCACCCTTCCAAGTGTCTTGGTGGAGGCCATAATATCTGTGGTCATCTGGAACTCATGTGCTATGGCGTGCATTGGTCGGGACGTGGTTTTCTGGATCTCCCTCCGCAACACCCTCTGGTGCCTGGGTTATAGTCTCGTAAGTTTTCCAGGACGAGGTGAATTCCTGCAATGTCCTGTCTTCTTCCACCTGTTGATGACAAAGGCCACAGTCGATATAGTGACCTGTCTGACATCAGCAATGCTCCTTATGCTCATACCTCCAATTGAGCAGCCTATTGCAGCATCCTTTTCAAATTCGGGGAACTCTCTCAGCAATTGATCTGAATGATCAGATCAGATCGGATCCTATGTAAAGGATTTTAGGAAGGGAGTGTCTGACCCCAAGTCTTAAACAACCCTTAGAAATAGGAAGCTAGGAGATTTGGGCTTTAGTGCCAGATAGGAAAGTGACACGGAAGCGAGGTGATTGATCTGAACGATCGGATCAGATCCTATATAGAGGATTTTAGGAAGGAGTGTCTGACCCCAAGTCTTACACAACCTTTAGAAATAGGAAGCTAGGTGATTGATCTGAACGATCAGATCAGATCTTATGTAGAGGATTTTAGGAAGGGAGTGTCTGACCCCAAGTCTTAAACAACCCTTAGAAATAGGAAGCTAGGACATTTGGGCTAGAGTGCCCGATAGGAAAGTGACACGGAAGCGAGGTGATGGATCTGAACGATCAGATCAGATCCTATGTAGAGGATTTTAGGAAGGGAGTGTCTGACCCAAAGTCTTTAAACAACCCTTAGAAATAGGAAGCTAGGAGATTTGAGCTAGAGTGCCCGATATGAAAGTGTCAAGGAAGCGAAGTGATTGATCTGAACGATCAGATCAGATCCTACGTCGAGGATTTTAGGAAGGGAGTGTCTGACCCTAAGTCTTTAAACAACCCTTAGAAATAGGAAGCTAGGAGATCTGGGCTAGAGTGCCCGATATGAAAGTGTCACGGAAGCGAAGTGATTGATCTGAACGATCAGATCAGATCCTATGTCGAGGATTTTAAGAAGGAGTGTCTGTCCCCAAGTCTTAGACATCCAATAGAAATAGGAAGCTAGGAGATTTGGGCTGGAGTGCCCGATATGAAAGTGACACGGAAGCGAGGTAGAAAGGGGGAGGAAGACGCCCTTATTTATTACTGGGGGCCAGTACCCGGGTCACGGCGGATAATTAGTGGTTCGAGCGTTCGTACCTGAGGTCTTCTCCGTGGCAGTCACGAACTTTGACCATAGGCTACCCGCGGCCCATTGATCTGAACGTTCTCCCATTGCAGGTTATATACCTTGTCGACCACGTATCTGCTGCGGAAGCACACCACTGCGCCTGCGTGGGAGTGCCCAATCACTTTTGTCCACATAGTGTATGTCGAGTATTTTGAGTGCAGTAAAGAATTCTGATTATGCTCGGCTGTCTGTAGTGGTCTTGAGCTAATTGGAATACTTACCCGTGTACACGGAGGTTTCACAAAATACGGTTGTCTTCTGTGTTTGTTGGGTAGCCGGGCAACAGAAAAGCATTAAATTGTGCATCAATTAATAAGAGAAGTGAATATTTAACAGGAAGAAGTAATATACAATATGTTCCATTGATTGAATTCGAGGAGCTTCTTTTTCCACTTTTACATATAAAGTCTGGTTTAATGCAGAATTTCATTAAGACATTAAAAACAGGTAGTGGATTCATCGGCATCGCAGATGTTTTCTGGGATAACAGATGTGAAACCGAAGTAATTAAATTTGCATTGGACCCCAGATAAGAAAATTTCTGAAAGATTATGCATTTAAAACGAAGCTATAGGGTACTGAACTGGCAACCTATACAGCCCAGGGATACTGTCGAACGAAAAGTAGAAATTCACAACTCAACAGAAAGAAATCTGGAGTGGAGATCAGATTAAAATAGCACAGAACATTGTATTCAAAGCTGCAGAAATCTGATGCAGAAATAATATTTTTCAAATCAGATTTTTAGAAGTGCACATGTATCTCCAAATGATAACGCACAGATGTCACCAAGTGGGAAAACGTAGCATCTGAAAAATCAGACGGCACGCGGATTGCATTAATTATTGATACCGTTAGTCAACCTGAAAGGAGTATATCGTTGGCCTGCGAATCGAAAATACCGCCTCCTATAGGAAACATTTTATATCAGGAAACCTGCAAAAATTTTATGAAATGTTCTGCTTGGGACCATAGTTATCAGATACAAAGCTAACTTTTAAATTAGTTAAATGGCATTTTTAGTGAAGAAGCGATCATCTCCCGCAAATTTACATTTGCACCGTCTTACGATTAAAACTATGAATCGTAAAGTTCAAATTTTTATAACTAGATTCATCGATCGAATGTAGAAAGATGTTTTTCTAGTGATATTTTAGAAATACTGGTGCTGGAAAAATCCCAAGATGGATTTTACGCCGACTAGCAGGAAAATTGCATCAGAGAAATCTTATAGTGCATAATCGATCATTATCGTGCATTTTTGACCCAGCAAAAAATACATTTTCCAATGAGATTTATGGATACGGGAATACAGTGTCTGTACACCAATGGAAAAAAAACACCGTGGGCATTTCCTTTCTTTTTCACAAGTCTTGCTAAATAGCTAGTCAGTCTGTTTTATCTGTAGATCTGGTTATAGCCGGATGTGCTTGTTTCGTTTTAAGGGAGTATTGTACCAGAAGAAAACAAACCGTTTCACCGATTTGTCAGCAGCGTTTTATCATTCACTAAAGTTTACTGAAAAATCCGTTGTTTTCGTTCGCCTTCAAGTAAAAGATTGCTGATAACAATCATATGGACAGAAAACCGGGAGGCTGTGCCTGAAAGGGTCTCTCAACATGGAGATCTTCAAATGGAAAACTTTCTTATCTGAAATCAGAATGCAGTCCAGACGATAGCGGTTGTTATTTTCCACGCAACCATTGTACTCTGTAGCATATTTCTGGAAAAGAAGAAGCTTTCTAATCGTGCTTCATTTATTTCGGAATGCTGACATTTTACAAACTTCTAAAAACACCAGACGATTTCTGAACGTCCAACAGTGAGATCTCCTTTTCCTAATTATACGTCAATTTCTACCGGGTGAATGTAAACTCCTTCAACGAAGCAAGAGAGGTGATAGTACACATCAAGACGAACAATATTTGCAATTGGACCAAGGGCCGCATTCCACTCCTAGTGCCAGAAAAGAGTAAAATTACATATCCAAGTTGAGCCTTCAACAGTGAAAACAAAGAGACATGCCTAATTTATGAGTTGCACAATTCCAATCGCTTCAGAGAAAGACTCAAAGGAGCTGCTCGAACTGGCGTCCAAGGGTGTCGTTGCGTAGCCCACACTGGCGAATGAAGGACTGTTGCACCCTCTCGACCCTCTCGTAACTCCCAGTGTGGTCTTGAACTTGTCAGCAGCAACAGCGATGCGCGCGACGAAATCTTCCAGGGAGTCCACAGGTGTCTCGTACACCAATGTTTTCATGTGCCCCCAGAAGAAGAATTCCAGTGGATTAAGGTCCGGGGAGCGTGGAGGCCAAGCCACAAGTCCACCGCGTCCAATCCTCCGCACGGGATAAGTCGCACTTAGGAAGTATCGGACCTCGGTGGCAAAGTGTCCTGGGGCCCCATCATGCATAAACCACATGTCCCTCCGTGTGATGAGCGGGACATCCTGCAACAGAAAGGAAAGCACTTGCTCCAGGAACACACAATACGCTGCGCCGGTCAGACGTATACGCCAATTCTCATGTGATGTTCGCACGGTAGACTAATACCGCTGAACGGGTTCGGCTGCGTTTTACAATGTTTGGTCCTCATCGTCTACACACTTGTTTAGCGTACCTGATTTGCATCTTGTACTTCTCATACACTGGTTGGAACTCCGTGTGTCTGCTGGACGTTTTTTTTTTTTTTTTTGATTGGAGGTTTAACGACCACCGTGAGCAACTCAATGGGCTATAAGCAGTCGCCCTTCCCTAATTTAGGGCCACTGGTTCCAGGGAAGGGAGAGAGCCAGTGCCGTAATACAAACACAACATCCATGCCTCACCGGGATTCGAACCCGGACCCCTTCGGACGAATGATCATAGTCCAACGTCTTGGACCACTGCGCCACCGGGGCGGCCGCTGGACGTTTTTCGAACGTGCTCTTTTCTGGCACCAGGAGTGGAATGCGTCCCTAGGTTCCATTGCAAATATTGTTTGTCCTGATGTGTACTATCACCCATCTTGTTTTGTTGAAGGAGTTTACAATTACCCTGCATACCCTCCCGCGGAAATAATGATAAGAGTAATAACAATAACATCTCTTAGAAAGTTCAGAACATAATATCTTCACTCTACTGTAGTACAGCTTAGCTCAGAGATCGAATACACGTTATCTTCCGAAAAATATTCCAGCTCTCCTGTCCTCGCAATCTGGTCGAACCTTCAATCGAAACAACGGAACTCAAATGGTACATACGGACTGAAAAGATTGGCTCGATGGTGAGACGTCCTGAAGCTTCTGAATTCTTCTTCCCGTTTGTTTTGCGTCATGTTTGGCTCCCTTGGAACTGTAAATCAGATTTGACAAATGGCAAGCTGATATACATTTTTAAATTACTTCCTATCCTATGTTTTTACTTAAAAACATGAATCGCTCAGCGAATACGAATACAGCTCGCGTAACGTTGCCCATTCACTCATTGAACATCAAGCATTGCGCGTTAATCGCTTACCTAACATTGCACACCGAGCTGTTATCTCAGAAATTATTATCTCCCTTGCTTGGCATTTCACGCGCTGTCAAGATTGCCAATTTTATTAGATGTGCAACTTAATTCTTGGCCACAGTCACGACACGTTTACAGCAAATTATAGCAAATCGAATGCGTACCTAATCAGGGAAATAATCCCCGCCGTGTTGGATACATTTGAGCAATCGGTCAGGGAAGCTGCCGAATGCCTCTGCGGAAAAAAGAGGGCTGATTCGAGTTGATAAAGTCATAAATACGTGTGTGGACCTCCTTGACAGAAGTGAAGGGCGTGTCACACAGGTGATGTTGCAGGAAGCGACAGAGGGGATACTCCGACAGTGCGAAGTCTGGAAAATACGCCGGGAGGAACAAAATCTCCCATCCCAGGTCGGTGATCGTGTTTAAGGTCGTTTTAGAGGTGTGAGGACGCGCGTTATTCTGAAGCAACAGGACCGACCTTCAGCCCTTGCTGGTGTATGGCCTTTCGCCTCCATTGCGTCCCTCACACGAATGGGTTGCTGATAATAACGCTCAGCATTCTCCCGTTTCACCAGGTTTCAGCAACTCATAGTGCACGACACCACGCTGATCCCACCATATGCACAGCAACTACTTCCTGGCATGGATATTCGGTTCGGCGGTACTGGTGGTAATTTGGCCAGGATAAACCCACGATTTGCGCCGCGTAGGATTATCGTAGAGAATCCACTTCTCATCACAAGTCAAAATCTTGTGGAGGAAATCCTTCTTCTTGAATCTGGAGCGCAAGGACACAGCAACATTGTAGCGTCTAGACTTGTTCGCAGCTGTGAGTTGGTGGGGCACTCAACGGCACTCCTTGTGAATCCGTCCAAGCTTGTGCAGGTGTTTTGCAATGACTTGCCGTGTTACTCCGAGTTCCTGGTCGAGCTCTGACTGTGTGCGACAGGGATCCGCGTCCAACAGGGGTTCCAGTTCTTCATCGCGAACTTTCTGTGGCTGTCCCGGACGTTCTGCATCACGGAGATAGAAGTTTCCCTGCTTAATTAGCTGGAATCACTTCGTACACGTACTGTATGACACAGCAGCCTCACCCAAAGCAGCACAGATAATTTATTTGCTGGGCATCCGCGACACTTTTTTTAGCTGAAACGTGAACAGGAGGCAGTGCCTTCAAATGTTGCTTCTCGAACGACATTGCTTGCATCGTCAACTTTCGTCCCTTCTCTCACTGCAGCTGTGAGTGGTTACGGTTGCCTGGAAAGCTGTTGGATGGCGCTGTAATCAGCTATTATCGCACATAGCTATTTGCATTTGCCGACGTTCTATGATCGCTCGCGTTTATGGGCCGAGAATTAAGTTGCATACAATAAATTCATCGAAAGAAACTGTGACGTTAAGGTTAGAAAATATTTAAAGAGAAGAAATAAAATTTACATAAACATTAACTTAAAAGTAAGTTAAATTAGAGGTATGTGTCGCAACTTCTTTTAATATTCCAAACACTTCCAATGGTTTCTTTCCAAGTTTTACCAAAAATTTCACTTTAATAATCTGTTCAAAATACTTGTCATTCATTTTCACGACCAGCAACAGATACACTGCTTTGTAAAAACGTTTTACAATTTCGAAAACACTTTGTCTTTTATGAGGAGGATAGAGTTCAAAAACGAACTAATGTATGTATAAATATTGCTCAAAATAATTAGGGCCGCCCCGGTGGCGCAGTGGTCTAAGGCGCTGGCCTCTGATCATTCGTCCGTAAGGGGTCTGGGTTCGAATCCCGGTCAGGCATGGATGTTGTGTTTGTCTTACGGCACTGGCTCTCTCCCTTCCCTGGAACCAGTGACCCTAAATTAGGGACGGGAGACTGCTTATAGCCCATTGAGTTGCTCACGGTGGTCGTTAAACCTCCAACCAAAAAAAAAAAAAAAAAATAATAATTAGGAAGCATGTGTCTTACTGAAAGGAGGAAAACTCAACTCAAGTCAAGTGTGACGTAGACAGGCGATGCATGCATATCCGTATGAAAATTTGTGTCAGAATAGATAAATCATAGACTGGGACAAAAACGAAAGTTTTTTTTTTTTTTTTTGTTTTTTGATTGGAGGTTTAACGACCACCTTGTGCAACTCAATAAGCAGTCTCTCGTCCCTAATTTAGGATCACTGGTTTCAGGGAAGGGGAGAGCCAGTGCCGTAAGTCAAACAAAACATCCATGACTCAATGGGATTCGAACCCAGACCCATCTCGAACGAATGATCAGAGGCCATCACATAGACCACTGCGCCACCGGGGCAGCAAAAGTTTTCTGGGAGCTCTGTTATTGTTTCGCGTTTATCGTGACATTTCGTCTCTTGAAGTCTCCGTTTCGAATGATGTCTCAATAGCATGATATACCGGAACCAACGGCGTCGAGAGTAATTGGTAGGCTGAAACAGATCAGACACAGAAGATGGTAGCAGAAGCCATTTGAGTGTCACGAAGTGTCATTTTCCGACGGTGGACACGACTCCAGGACATGGGAAGTGTTCAAAGAAGGCAAAGTCAAGGCCGTCCACGAGCAACTACCGGAAGGGGCAACCTTTATCTATTGTTAGCAGCCCGTTGGAACAGACAGCAAAATGATACCCAGCTCCCGCGATAGCTTCTCGTGTCAACAGGACGCAGGTTGTCAACGCAAATTATCCGCAATGACCTTTATCCATGTAGACCAATGATGTGTGTCCTTTTAACCGCACGACACCGTATAGCCCGTAGAAACTGGCTTTAGGAACATTGAAGTTGGGTACACGACGAGTGGATTCAAGTTCTCTTCTCTGACAAGCCGAGACTCAGTCTGGCGTCTGACAATTGACAAGTTCTTAACTGAAGGAAACCCAGCTCACGAAATAGCTCAGCTTTTGTGCAGAAATGATCAGGTTACGGCAGACATGGTTCGATGGTCTGTGCAGGCGTAAGTATCGATGGACGGACGGACTTGTACGTCATGCGAAACGGTAGTCTGACGGCCCAGAGATATAGAGACGAAATTCAAAGGCCTATTGTCATGCCACATGCCGCAGCCGTCTGTGATTTGCTCCTTTTCATGGACGATGATGCTTGATCTTATAGGTTCGACTAATGGCCACCATGCTTCACGAGGAGGGAATCCAGTGTACGGAATTACCACTATGCTCTCCTTGACTTAAATCCGATCCAGCATGCCTGACACTCACTTGATAGATGAATTACAGCTCACCGGCCCCTCAGTTGACTCTTCGTGAACTGAAAACTGTCTTTATTGAAGAGTGTCAAAGATACCTCTCAAACCTCCTCGATACCCCAATCAATTCAATGCCACGCAGGTATGCAGCGGTCTTAGCCGTTCGAAGGGACCACAGACCTTACTGGAGGTCAATTACCACCTCCAAAAACTCGTTTTTCTACGCTATCCAACTGTAGGTTAAATAAGCGTAAAGTATATGCTCCAGTTTTGACCGTCTGTCTGTCTGTTTGCCTGTCCGCACGATAACTCGGGTAAATATTGTTCGATTTCGATTGAATTTTAGTATGTGGTAGGGGACCATTTGGGGACCAACTCCGTCGAAAATGGGAGAAATGGGGGTCAAAGGTCAGGACACAGGAGCGGGATCCATTCCATTGCCCTTATCCCTCCTAACGTGCGTAAAAATGGTTCGATTGCAATGAAATTTCAGTATGTGGTAGGACATCACCTGGGGACAAACTCTATAGAAAATTGAGAGAAATTGGGTCAAAGGTCAGGTTGCAGGAGAGTGATCCATTCCATTGCCCTCATGCGTCATAATGTTCGTAGAAATGCTTTGATTGCGACAAAACTTTATCATCTTGTTCCGGAGGTATACTGAACGGGTTCTGTTGAATATCATTGAAATGGGGTCAAAGGTCAGTTCACAGGAGCCAGATTTATTCCACAGCCATTATCCTAATAACTTTACTAAAAATGCTTCTATTGCGACAAAGCTTTAGTATGTTGTTCCGGAGGTATACTGAACCAATTCTTTGTAGTATCATGGAAATGGGGCCAAAGGTCAGGACACAGGAGCGAGATTTCTTCCACAGCCATTATCCTCATAACTGGAGTAATAAATTGAGTAATGGTTTCTGGTATGTTGGAAAGCGTATCATAATCAAGGCATTGCATGATTTTACTAACTTGTTCTTGTTGTACAGATATGCATATTGCTGTATAGCATATCTCATCATGTACATTAAATGATAGTGTTGCATAAAAATTCGCTAATATGTTTTTTCTTACCAATCTATATATTTAAAACACAAGGCCAGTTCCTTTCTACAATCCGCCAACACCGCCCACTGGAGCGATTTTCACCTTGTTGTAATTTAAATGAAAGTTATTGACCCACAGATTTGCCATCGCTAATTTTTATTGTCATAAGTAATTTTTCTTATGTTACCATGGCATTTTCTTTGTACAGTTTCGCCGTAAGCGGAACGATACACGGAAAATCGGGAACTACTTGAAAGCGTTCTGATTCGGTAGCACATCTAAAAATAATAAAAAATAAATGAAATACCCTATGCCCACCGGAAAGAAGTAAGCTTCCCTATGGTGAAAGAATTGTCCAAATCGGTTCTGTAGTTTTCGAGATTAGTAAAACAAAATTACGTACAATATCGTGAACTACTTTCTTTCACGCTGTGTGTGATGAGGTTGTATGTAAATAAAGCGGAACGATACACGTGAAATCAGGAACTATTTGAAATCAATCTGATTCGGTAGTACAGCCAATAATAATAAAAAAAAAACGAAATAGCCTATGTCCACCGGAAAGAAATAAGCTTCTCGACGGTGAAATAATTATTCAAATCGGTTCAGTAGTTTTCGCGATTAATTCAAACACACAAAGTTCACTCTTCGTATATTATTAGTTTAGATAAACGAAATCCACCGGAAAGAAGGATGCTTCGCAACGGTGAAAGAATTATTCTAATCGGTTCCGTAGTTTTCGAGATTAGTAAAAAAATTCTGTATATTATTGTTAACTACTTTCTTTCACGTTCGGTGTGATCAGGTTGTATATAAATGAAGCGGGACGATACACGAGAAATCGGGAACTACTTGAAAGCCATATGATTCGAAGTACAGCCAAAAATAATAAAAAATAAACGAAATAGCCTTTGTTCACCGGAAAGAAATAAGCTCCAACGGTAAAAGAATTATCCAAATCGGTTCAGTAATTTTCGAGATTACCTCAAACACAAAAACAAAGTTTTTCTCTTTATACAGTATATTAGTATAGATTATATAATGATACCAAACAAAAATAATAATGTTAAAACCAAACTGACAAAACGTAACACATTTTTTATTCCATTGTGTAGTTTTGTAGACCCGATGTCATTTCGGGTCACTGAAAGGATGCCTCAATACTCTAATGCAAACCCGTCAACGACGAGTAAGCACATGTTTACACAATAATGAGGAACGTCATCGTTGAATTCGTATACGAGTAGTTGGAAAAATAAAAAAATAATGGGAATATTACGAAAATTTCGTTGTTGGTAATCCATCTTATAGACTGCCCATTAATAATTCAACCGTTTACTATAGTTATGCATTTTATTACGATTCGTGTTATATGACAAGAAAAAAATTCAGTCACAGCTTTTTAAGCCGTGCATGGCATGGATTACTGAATATTCCACTGTATCTGACGTAAACATAACACTTTACGTTCAACAAAGTCAGTAGCACATGATTTTCCTTACAATATATTTTGCTCCCCTAATTATTTTTAGCAGTATATACAGGTCAGGTGATGCGTAACATCACAGCCTCTCCTTGACAAATGTCAACCCCGCCTTCTCGTGGTGCATCCTGTTCCTACTAAAGGGGCTCTGACGACCGCCAATATTGATATAACTATACCATCGGGATTAGAGGAAATTCTATCCCACACTCACCAACCCGCTTGGCCAGCGTGGTGAGTTATGGCCAAACCCCTCCAAAATGACTCCACAACTTAAATCTTGGCCCTCAGTCTCCGGCAGCTGGAATGTACCTGGCCAAGGCAGCGGCCAGTGCGACATGAAGGCAGAGGGTGCTAAGAATCCCCGGAGGACCGGACTAGGCTGCCATCTGATGCTGACCTTGGCAACGTAAAATGGACGCTCCCTATCTTCTGATTCAAGGCTTCTTGAATTGGAAGAGGAACTACAAAAGATCAAGTGGGACATCGTATGGCTAAGTGAGGTAAGGAGAAAAGGAGAAGATCTCATCGAACTGAAAAGTGGACATCTCTTCTACTATCGTGGGACAGTTACTGGCAGAACTAGTGGTGTTGGATTTATAATAAACAAGAAACTGAAGGATAAAGTTGTAGAAGTTGAAAGTTCCTCTGACAGAGCTGCACGGCTTGTTATCCAACTCTCGAAAAGATACCAGGCTCAGATTATTCAAACTTATGCACCCACCACAAGTCATCCTGAAGAAGAAATTGAAGAATTTTATGAGGAAATTTGTCATCTAAATAATAAAGGTAAGCAGCACTTGAAAATAATTATGGGAGATTTCAATGCAAAAATAGGGCAACGGCAACAGAATGAAACTTCAGTAGGTAAATTCGGTCACGGCAACAGAAACCAGCGTGGAAATACTCTCGTTGAGTTTGCAGAGGCAGAAGGGTTTTTCATCTTGAACTCCTTTTTCAAGAAAAAGCCGCACAGGAAATGGACATGGAGACATCCAAATGGGACGACAAGTGAAATTGATTTTATTATGTGTAACAAAAAATTCGTCATAGAAGACTGCAGTGTGCTAAACAAGTTCAACACAGGTAGTGCCCATAGATTGGTGAGATGTAAGATGCATCTCAACACTAAACTTGAACGTGGCAAGCTCATAAGACAAACAAAATCTATTGACATAACCAACCTTAAAAACACCATAATACCTTCAAGTTGGAACTGAAGAACAGGTTCTCTGCTTTAGAAGGCCTAACATCGGAAGAAGTGGACATCTCTGAAGTTAACAGAAAAGTAACCAAAGCTCTTATGGAAACAGCAACAAAATTAGCTGGGTCTAAGAACAAGTTGCATGTAAATAAATTATCAGGAAAAACGAAAATGTTGATGCAAAAAAGAAGAGAGATGAGGACAACTAAAGAAGATGTGACTTCCAATTTGGAATATATAGAGCTATGCAAGAGAGTACGAAAAAGTATCACTGAAGACGTAAGAAAATTCAACTGTGAACTAGTGAGGAAAGCAATTGAAAACAACCAAAGCCTAAAGATAGCAAAGGGACATCTCAGTAAGGGAAGAAAACAGATTATGGCACTGAGAAAAGAAGATGGTTCTGTAACAAGAAATAGAGGCGAAATTTTGACAAGAGTGAAAGATTTCTACTCCAAATTATATGAAAGGGATGATACATGCACTCCAGACATCATGAAAGATACCAGTACCAGAGTTCCTCCAGTCCTTCCAGCAGAAGTTGCACATGCAATCAAGAACATGAAGCGGGGAAAAGCTCCAGGAGAAGATGGAATTACTGTAGACATCATACAAGAAGCAAGTGGAGAAATCGAAACAGTACTCGCCCAAATTTTCACTCGATGCCTTAATGAAGGAAAGATTCCTGAGGATTGGAACACCGCTACAATGATCCTGCTACATAAGAAAGGTGACATTGAGGATCTCGGAAACTACAGACCTATCAGCCTCCTATCAGTAGTTTATAAAATCTCCACTAAAGTTCTTTCACACCGCTTGAAGGTAACACTGGACATGGCTCAACCGAGAGAACAAGCTGGATTCAGGAGTGGCTACAGCACAATAGATCATATCCATGTGCTGAGAGAACTGATTGAAAGAGCGAGGGAATATGAACTTCCATTGTGCATGGCTTTTATCGATTATGAAAAAGCCTTTGATTCGGTGAAACCATCAGCAGTTACAATGGCTCTGAAAACATGCGGTATTGAAGATGCATACATTAATATTATTAATAACATCTATGAAAATGCAAGTGCAAAGATTAGGCTGTTTGAAAATACAACACACATAAAAATTGGAAAGGGAGTGAGACAAGGTGACACCATATCTCCGAAGCTCTTTAATGCCACATTGGAGGGTGTTTTTCAGTCACTGAGCTGGGAAAACAAGGGGGTAAAGATTAATGGAGATTATCTAACCCACCTTCGTTTTGCTGATGACGTAGTCATTTTTGCAACTAGCCCATCAGAGCTGCAGAGTATGATCCAGGAACTTGCTGACAAGAGTAAAGAAGTGGGATTAAAAATGAACTTTCAGAAGACAAAAGTGATGTTCAATGCTTTTACAAGAAATGAAGATTTATCGATTGATGGAGAAAAGCTGGAGATAACAGACACGTACGTTTATCTTGGACAGCAGATATCAAGTGAGGGTCACATTGATGAAGAAATTAATCGGCGTACAAAACTTGCCTGGAGAGCTTTTGGAAGAAACAGCATAATTTTCAAGAGCAATATGCCATTATGTCTTAAAAGAAAAGTGTTTGATCAATGCATCCTTCCAGTGCTTACGTATGGTGCAGAGACGTGGACCTTAACTAAAAGAGACATACAAAGGCTGCAGACAACTCAAAGTAGCATGGAGAGGTGCATACTTGGTGTAACCAGGAGAGATAAGAAGAGGAACTCGTGGATCCGAAAAATGACAAGAGTGGAAGACATCATGATCAGAGTTAAATCCTGAAATGGCAATGGGCTGGACATACTGCCAGAAGGACAGATCATCGATGGACAGCCGAAATTTTAGATTGGATTCCAAGGGACAGGAAAAGACCCAGAAGAAGACCACAAGGGAGATGGGTGGATGAAATTCGAAAGTATGCAGGGGTGACATGGAGGAGACTGGCACAAGACAGACCGTTGTGGAGGAAACTTGGGGAGACCTTCGTCCAGCAGTGGATTGATAATGGTTGACAATGATGATGATGATGATGATACACATCACTGCACTACTCAGCGATCACTCGTTGATCTTGGAGTCACAACGTAGCCAGTCACGTCTGTTAATTGTCGTACCCGTATAATACAAATTAGTTTTACAACAACACCGTAAATAATCATTTACGAACCGTAAGCAAACTTATCCACTTCAAGACAGGTAGTGAAGCACTGTATGCATTAGGAAAATGATTTGTAAACGGAAAAAGTCATAATACCGACAGAATAACAGTGCCCTAATAAGGGAAGTGGCTTTGCTCTTCTTGCGATGCAAGCGAGATGGAAGCATTTTTCAAACCCCAATGGCGGCGAACGCATCCTTGTTGAAGGTAACATGCGAAGTCTTCAGCTGTCTCTATGTTTTCCTCAGAAATAACATAGAAAAAATAATTCTTCTAGCAACCCTTTAGGTATTTCGATGTAAAACCGATAACTGCAACACGACAATGAAAAACAATCTGTCAAATTTTGAAATGTCAACTACGATTTCCTGATGAGTTATGGCTGTCACACATGGATATTTTCGAGTATTGTTACAAAATCTGGCTGGCCCTGTTGTCATCCGTAGCAAATCATTTTTATGTCTGGAAACTCACTTGCCACACCGGTGGCGCAGTGGTCTAAGCGATGGCTTTGCAAAGGTTGTGTTGACCTGTGCTCCGTGTTTGACCTGCGTTTATTGGTGTTCTTTTGTGTGTGTGTGCCGTCATTTTGTGTATCTGATGTGTTGTGAACGTCTCCTGTGTCGATTGAGTCCGACCTTGACGTCCTGTAAGTAAAACATTACTTGTACTAACACTTTTTCCGTCCTGGCTTTGCCCAGGGTCGGGTTTAGCAGGCAGCCATTGCAAATGGCGGCAACCGCATCTGATAGGCCAGGTCTGAAGCTTGATAGCAAAGCTCCGCCCCCACCTGGCCACGTTCGGTCATCGTCACTACCACACGCAGCTGGTTTCCAAGCCGCGTTATCTGATGTTACCACTTCTTCTTCCAACTTTATGGATGTTGATTTCCCGACAAGCCGCCCCGGTGGCGCAGTGGTCTCAGCGATGGCCTCTGATCATTCGTCTGAACGGGGTCCGGGTTCGAATCCAGGTGAGTCATGGATGTTGTGCTTGTCTTACGGCACTGGCTCTCTCCCTGCACTGGAACCAGTGACCCTAAATTAGGGACGGGCGACTGCTTATAGCCCATTGAGTTGCTCACGGTGGTCGCTAATCCTCAAAAAAAAAAAAAAAATTCCCGACGTTTTCCACCACAGTGACGTCATTAACTTCTTCAATATCCGTTGCCTCTGGTACTTCATCTGCTCCTGCGAGCGCTGCGTCTCGACCTTCCCCGTCTCCGCCCATTCCTACGACAACTCTACCTTATGCTTCCTTTGTGAAGGGTACCAGTTCATCTTCCTCTACAGCGAAGAATCCATGTACAACGCCTCTTGATATGATTGTCACTAGAGACAACAAGAAATTACGCATCGAAATTCCGGATACTTCAGCTGCTGGGCTAGAGGTTTTACGCTCACAGAAACTTGGCATATGTTTTGATGCCCTCCCAGACACCAGCCTTAAGAAATAGTCCTTAGCCGTCCGCCAAATCCTCCCTAAGGGAGCAATCACCCATATGGCGAGGAAACCTAGGACTGTTCTCATCTATTTTGCGAAGCCAGAGTTAGTGGAGCGCGTCTTATCTGACGGACTGCATGTTGGGGATCATACCTTACTGGGAGTCCCGCTCAAGCCGCGCCCCATACTTGTTACGTGCTACCCCGTACCACCAGAAATCCAGGACCATTACTTAATGGCGGCCCTTTCCCGTTGTGGAAAAGTAGTTGGTTCCATTTCCACTCTGTCTTCCGCACCAACAGACCCAGATGACAGGAACATCTTAGGTCTGCGTCGCCAAGCAAGGAACCTGTCCCCTACTGAAGATGCCATTGCTGATTGCCCTACTGACCTCACTGTGGTAGTAGGGAAGCAGGTTTTCCGGATCTATATCGTTACTGCCTTGTATCATTTTAAATGCAAGGCATATGGCCACATCCAATCACGTTGTCCACATGGATCTGCCAAGCCACCCATTTCCATACCGCCCGAAGTCAACACCACACCCTCAACACCAGTTTCTCTGGGTACACCAAGTTCGGCTCCAACACCAGTTTCTCTGGCCACACCAAGTTCGGCTCCACAGACGTCCTTGATCACTTCTACTGTTGTTCCAGAGGCTTCTCCCCCAGCAAATGATGATTCATCATCAGTCTCCAAGTCTTCGATCTCTACTACGGGAACTTTGGTCACCTCTCCATCGTTGGACCCACTTGCTGCTATGGTACCTCTACGTTCTTCGGAGGGTATTATCTTAGAAAAGGAATGGCAACCCCTCCGTCGTGTTGCTTCATCTTCTTCCCTTGGATCCCCTAATGTGCAGTCAGATCTAACTGTCCTACACCCACCAGCTTCTCCCGGCGTTCCGACGTTGAAACGTACCAGACAGAGTTCAATCTCGCCAATGACGTCTTTTCCACGCTTCTCTCGTTCCCGTTTGCCAATTCGATAGTCTTTCTCTCCAACAGCAGTTCCTACATCTCTTAAGTCCCCAGCTGTTCCAAAATTGTTGGATAAAAAAGCTTTCGCAGAATATCTGGAAACTTTCCCTGCATTAGACGGGCCGCTGGCGCAGTCTGATCTTGCTCTCATCATACTCAATCAACCGTCACGTCCTCTCAAGCAGCTAGACTGCATTCAATCACGTATAGCTCAGCTTCCTACTATTATCACCCAACTTCAGAATCTACTTGCTCTTTTGCCGAGAATTGACACAGTCACTAATGCGCAGAAATTTAACTTAAAGAAACATGTAACCAGTCTTCACAGAAGTGCTGATAGTAATATTCAACCACTACAACCTCTTTCAAGTTAAAATTACTCTCTTTCAACTGCAAGGGATGCTACGTCCCTCCTACCAATGCGTTAGTGTTTGAAGACATTACACCGCATGATGCGGATATATTATTGCTACAGGCGACTAACTGTCATCTCAACACCCCATACCACCGGTGGCGAACCTGGCCATTTCAATTCTACCATGTCCATCGATTTAGTCTTCACGCAGGACTTGCGGTGGCCATCCATTTTCATCTTCGATCCTTCATTACTGATATCACGATCAAACCTATTTATCGTGACCTCCTGCAGCTTCTGTCCTTCCGACTTCCCAACTTCCGATACCATATCTTCAACATCTATGTTTCCGGCAATCAACAGTACGCAGACTGTATTTTTGAGCATTTTGTTTCCTGTGTTCAAGGTCTTCCGGCCACTGATGTTGTCATCTTAGGTGGTGATTTTAACTGCACCCTTGACCCATCCCTCGACATATTGGACCGTTCCACGGATACCAGGTATTTTCTTACCAGAGCACTTTCTACAGCCATCAACCAGCTACAACTCCAAGATTCTTTTCGACAGCTGCACCCATTTCTTCGTTCGTACACCTGGCGCTCCTACTCCACTTCCTCCCCTACAACTGCCCGACTTGACCGGTTTTATGTTTCTTCAATTCTTCTTCCTTCAGTTATCTCCCTTTCTCACACACCTACAGTTTCTTCCGACCAAAGCTGTGTCGTAATGTGTCTTCACACCGGTCCATTTCCTCGGCAATACTACCGTACTTGGACCCTTGATGATGATCTTTTACTTGATTCAACTTACGTAAATTCCATCCAATCGCAGCTCCAACAAGCCTTATATACGCTCCCTTTTGCTTCTTGTTCCTTGCAACACTGGTTAAATGTCAAATCCCAAATTCTTCTTTATACCAAACAATATTCCCGCGAAAAACGTACTACCGCCTCTATGAAGATTGATGCTGCACACTCAATTTTTTCCACCCTAGATCTTGATTCTCCGCTGTTTTCTTATTACCAAGCTGAACTTCGTGCCTTGCTTCTTCCTGTCTCCCAACAAGCTCTTCACCGCCTCAAGCTCTTTTATCTCCAGCCAAATGACTATCTATGTTAACAGGTTCAACAACTGGAATTCCACAAACGTTCTGCTCATCACCTCCGTAATCTGAAGTTACCCGATGGAACCGTTACTAATGACCCCACTCTCATTTGCTCCGGTGTTAGAACATATTTCCAGTCACGTTTTGCTCAGTTCCAGTCAAGTTCTTCGCATGCTGATTCGATTCTTCGTGCCTTACCACATATTCCATCGCATCTTGTTACATCTCTTTCTATGCCTATCACCCCAGCAGAAGTAGTACAGTCACTTACCTTACTTAACTGTCACTCGTCACCTGGTCCTGACGGGTTGACAGTTAATTTCTTTCGTACGTTTTCCTCTCCTATTCCCTTGCTTTACAGCTGCTTTTTCTTTATCTGATCTTCCCCCCGCTTTTACTCTAGCTGACATCATTCTTCTTCCAAAGAAAGGGTGTCTGCTGGAGTTGGATAACTGGCGTCCTATATCCATCCTTAATGTTGACTACAAGATTTATACTAAAATACTGTCTCTTCGATTAAACTTTGTCCTTCCCACCGTCATACATCCCGACCAAACGTACACCATCCCTGGCCGAAGCATTCATACTAATATTAATCTCCTCCGTCACTCATATTGCCTTGCCCACCTTTCCTCCGAACCCTTAGCCTTCCTCAATCTTGATCAGAGGCAGGCCTTTGATAACGTGAGTGATCAGTGGCTTGCCTCTGTGCTCTCTGACTTCGGTTTCCCATCTGTCTTCATCACAGCCCTCCTTGCCCTGTACGAGGACTCAGTTGTCCATATCCGGACGGCCTCCTTCCTTACAGCCCCCATTCCGTTTCGTAACGGCATACGTCAAGGATGTCGTCTTTCCGGACAACTTTTCTCTCTAGTCTTTGAGATTTTTCTTTGCTCTATCCGTTATGTTCTGCAACCTCTCCCCTCCACCATTCAGCATAGCACCAGGTACCATTCTATCGTTCTTACTGCCTACGCCGATGATCTCACAGTTTTCATCTGAGAAGAATGGCAATTCACAATTATTCTTGCATGGTATCAAGTGTATGCTGCGGCTTCCGGCGCTTCGTTAAACCATTCAAAGTGTACAGGCTTGTGGTGTGGCTCCTGGAGACATCGCCCCGATGCACCGTGGGGCGCTCATTGGACTTCCACCAGTCAAAAGATACTTGGGGTGCACATTGGCAGCCGGGTCTCAGCAGCGGTTGCCACCAGGAGACCCCTCGTCAGGAAACTACGTCACACCGCTGCTTACTGGTCCAAGCTCAAGTGTTGTTTGACCTACCACAGCCGTGCACGGCTTTCTGGCACCCACATCCTCTCGTTAGTTTATCATTCCTGGATTGCACAATCGCCACCAGCCTACGTTCAAACTGCAACAACATCAGCAATGCTCAGCATTGTTTGGTCATCTACTCATTGGTTATCTTCCTCAGTATTGTGTCTACCTTCGACTTGTGGTGGCCTCAATATGCCAGAGATTACCGTACGTTATAAAGCTGTAAGAATTTTCAATTTCCTCCGTTTGACAGTTCAACCAGACTCTTCCGCTTCCATTCTTCTGCTTAATGTTCTGACTTCCTCCTTAATCCCTGTCTCACCGTCCATCTTCTTCTCAAGATCGATATTCACACTGTCATTCCCACCCCCGTTTTTCTCTAGTCTACCATGAAGCTGTTCAGTTCCTTCGTTCTTTACCGCTCATTCGTCACCCCCCTCTTCCACTCTTGATCTTCTTTCCGAGCCTCTTCTTTTCTCCTCCGTCCTCCATCCCCCTACTGCCAACCTTTTCTTTTTCCTCGCATGGCTACACGCTGGTGTAGTCTCCGTTTCCCAACTGGTCCTCCCCGATTTTTCATGGAAACCCGTTTCCGACCTTTTTCCCATCCTCCCACCCTCGCCTGAGCTCTCTGATAACTTCCTCTAACTTAAACATGCTTTTCAATCACTTTTTCCTTCCCTAGTCGATTCCTCTGGCCTCTTTTCCGTTTCCTCTGCCTCTCTCCCTTTGCCGTTCTTTCTTCCCTTTTCCGGTGATCTCCTCCCTCTCCACAGTCTTTCCACCCGCACCCTTTACCATTTTCTCCGTTCTTCTTCTGCGGTACCTTGCCCTATTCCTTCTGTTCTTTCTTTTGCACTAACCTCGGTTTGGTCTACTGCCCAACTTTCATCGGCCATCTCCTCAGAACTGGAGGTTTTTGCACAATCGACTGCCTGTCCCTTCGACTTTGTTCCGGAGAAATATAGTATCATCAGATCTCTGTCCTTTTTTGTAACGTCGTTGGAGACGTCTTACACATGTTTGTTTACCGTCCGACGCTGCTCCCAGTATTTCACAGTATGTTCCAACTTGCACATCCTTCTTGTACCAGTGATCTCACCCTAGAAGATTATCGTTTCCTCGGCCACAGTTCTACAAGTTTCTCCTCTATTTTACCAGTTTGTTCGTATTTATTTATCGTAGCTAAATTAATTATTTTCTCTCACCTGCTACAGTTACAAGATCCAGATCCTATCACATTCTCTACCTCCTTGGTTGCACACTACCGCAACAGGGTTAAAGCCAGACTCACCCTGGAATACTCCTTGGCGAATGACACGGCACGGTTACCTGCCTTCTTCAAAACATGGTGGCCGTGTCGTCCCTGGTTTCGGTTTTCTAGTGCCCAGACTGTTCATCTGCTGTTTTAATAAACCTACGTCGGAACTTTCAATTTTTACTGTTCCCTCAATATGTTTCCTCCTGGAACTGGATTGTGTTTGCTTCCTGCTGATGTTACCTTTTGTATACAGTTCTCTTCATCCTCACAGTGACTCTCTGCCACCAGTGATTTCCATGTCACTAGAACTGCACGAATTTTTTTCTGTAAATTGTTTCGCTCCAGTGATGTTCCAAGACTTCAATGAATAATTATCCCGGAGCTACTGCTGTTTACAGCAAATAATGCAATGCCTGTCATTGCTCATTTGTACAATTATCATTTCATTGTACATATCTACATTTTGTTTTATTTCTCCCCTTCTCTCACACTGCGTGTGAGGTTGGGGATGTTCTGTTGTAATTCTTTTAAGTGAATAAAAGCGAATATTGAAACTAAGCGATGGCTTATGACCATTCGTCCGAGATGGGTCCGGGTTCGAATCCCGAATAGGCATGAACGTTGAGTTTGTCTTAAGGCACTGGTTGTCTCCCTTCTGAGGAACCAGCGGCTCTATATTAGTGACGGGAGACTGCTCACGGTTGCCCTTAAACCTGCACTTAAAAAAAAGAAAAAACTCGTTCAATGGTAATTTATAGAAATCTGCCTGTGCGATTGTAACATATTCAGTATTTTATAAGCAAATGGCAGAGGTATTTTGTCAACATCAAAGTAATACAGCGATTATTCAGTTTGAAAGAGAATGTAACGAACAAAGTAGAGCTCAACATTTCATAAAAAAACCCTCGAAAAGTGCACGATTTCTTCTATTTTGACTCTTTCCTAAAAGAAAGTCGCAATCTTGCTTTTAAACTAATTGCTTTAGAAAATCGAATGTGTATTACGCCTGTGATAAAAGACGTCATTCATGCCAGGATCAACAAAAGCCCATCAAAAAGGCTTTTAGCCCAGTAGCTGAAGAATATCAATTTCTCTTTCATGTTATCTCTCTGATCGTACATCACACCTGCAGTCGCATCTACAGCATCGTAAGAGGACATCGTTTTAATTGATTCTCGCAAAGCACTAAGTATTTCCAAAGGCTTTTTATAATATGAAGTTGTCTGCAAGGCTCTCTAAGTAAGCAAAATAAAAAATTTGCGTTTTAATTTTAAAAAATCGCCCAGTCTATTTGGGTGAATATGAAAACAGATTGCTGCTTGCATTCGTAAGTTTTGCAAATAAACCACAGTTACTGTGAGATTTATGTAAGAACACGAAAAGAACGATAAATGGCAGTCAATTTCACATCAGTAGCAAAATGAAAATATGAAATTTCAGGTATTTGTACTGAAGTCAAACTTGCATATTTTTTTACGTAAATAAAGTGTCTCAATCATAATATCTCTCAGTTGGCTGCGTCTCAAGTAACCGAGCATCATGTTTATTTCCTGAAGTAATTCTGCTTAAGAAAATGCATAAAAGAAGTAGATAGTCTGATGTTGTTTTAAAAAAGGAAAAGAAAATATACGATCTGCAAATAATAGGGCAAATTTCATTTGCATGGTTCTCTAAAGCTGTTTTCAAACATCAAAGGACAAATACTTTTTCTTTACATCTGAGTAAACAGGTATTCAACTACAGCTCTGATTTGTATTAACTGAAAAGGTAACATACTTTCATAATATCAGTTCCTAAAAATCATAAGTTGCGCCGTTATGTGGAATGATGTAGTAAGTAAATTAGGGATCAGTTTTTGTCGTTTTCAGGTTCTTTCCTTTTGCAGGTTAAAAAATTGAAAAATTTAATTCCATTTCCCCGTCAGATGGGAGATGAAGTTTAAAATAAGTCACTGAAAAAATAATTGAGAAGTATTGCACCCCTGACTTGGATTAAATGCAAGTAGAAACCACTTCCGTCAAATTATAGTTTTGTTGCTTATGTAAATTTTCCATTGCAGAACTAAACATTGCCTAGTATCTGAAGTAAGAATCGCATGCAGTGTAACGCTTCATTGAATTAAAATCTGGAGTGACATGGTTTTAGGTTTAAAAGTTCTTGTATTCTTTCACAAGTGATTTAATTTCTAATACCTGCTCACTAAATGTAGAAGGTTTCAAATTATTTTTAATGCAGCATCATATTGAACAAATGTGAAAATCAACTAGGGTATAGTTTGTTGAGGTGCATCAATGGTTTGAAAAATATGTTGTTGAGGTGCATCAATAACTGGAAAAAGTAAAATATTTTCGTGTCAGCTGTTTGTACGTTACTTGAAAATTTTCGTATACCAGAAAACTTGTAAAAACAGTTAAACAGTTTTTGAAGTATAATCATATCTTTTGATTTTATCGATTAGAAACAAAAGTACGTTCATTCAGTATTAACCGCTAACGTACACCAACTTTCCTTTTGCATGAAACCAAAATATTTAGAAAAAAACATGACATTTAAAAAATATACATATTTACATATATCTAAATTTTAACGACTACGTTAAATGTTCCTTTTACAGTGTTAATATATAACACCCGAGTTTTTGTAAGCATAAAGCTAAAATATTGAAAAATGAAATCATCAATTTTCAACGTTTATATGTATCTGATTATTTAGTGAGGAAAGAAAAAAATACTTCCATGTTACATTTTTGTATACTATGTCCATATTTCTAACTGGAACCAAAAATCTGGAAAATGTAATGCGTAAATTTTCTAGATCAAATGTACCTGATTTTTACCGACAAAATTTACTTTTATAATGTGATTGGTAACATATCTCAATTTTCCAACTTCATGGAAGTGTTCACAACAGGAACACAGAGCAATTATTAAAATGTGTACTGATTTTGCACTCCTAACTAAAATATCATATCTCACTGAAGGAAAGTTAGACCACAAATCTTTGAAAGATTCTTTAAGAATACATCTGATTTTTAAAGACTAATTTCTCATTCGTAGAAACTAAGACAACACTTCTGCCTTAATAATTTTCATTATTTGTTCTCATCACAAAGTGTTCTCATCACAAAGTGTTCTCATTACAAATGAGGAAAATTCCGGATATATAGATGAACAGTTTTCAAAGGAATATCTGTGTCACAATTGCAATGAGTGTAAAGAACAACAACAACAACAACAACAAAAAAAACCAACAACCCAGAAGTTTTACGAAAACAGTTGCACGGTAAAGTGTCTTTGTGAGCTTTCTAGTTCAACGGATTTCAAATTCAGAGAAATCAAGTCAAGTTGAATTAAACGAATAAATCTAGCTGTGCTTTCTAGAAATCGAAAAAGAAGGAACGCTCTGGTTCTGATAGTTCATTGAGTACTTAAACATATATTTCAGGCAAAGAACTGAATCATTCACACCGAACTCATATTTCAGACAAAGAACTGAACGGTTATGTAGAGCTAACTGTGTTTTAAGAAATTCTACCAAAGAAAAGTGGTTTCTCCTATTTACGTACTGAAAGGAGAACGATGCTCTCCTATTGATGTCTTACAAATTAGCCAGGCTTCCCTATCTCGTTGAACCAGAATTTAGAGCAAAATATTGAACAAACGGAATACGTCCTTGAAAACAAAAGCTGATCTCGGAGTCCATACTGTGTAACGTTTAAACGCATTCATAGATTCCCTGTGAACTAAAAAAGAAGGGTTGTAGTGTTTCGATTCAACAATGATAGTTTCTAGCGTATCTCGGCTTTCACGTCATACGGAATCAAGTTTAAGAATTAACTACTCGGCTATCTTCCAAGGTCTCGATAATATGGGCATCAGTGTCTCCGATGAAGTTTACAACAAAAAACCCATTAGAAGAGTTCTTTCCTGTACTTTTCGCATGTTGCACTTTTTCTCTTTCTGCTATCAGCTAATTAAAATATGCCGATCAGGAAGATCTGATACAGAGACAGCATTCACCACTCTTCTTTACATTATCTCCTGTGCACTGTGGATCTCGTTGCGTCTGAATAAAAGGCATCTTGTGGGATTTATAAGAAGTCTGGAGCACACCAAACGCAAAATGTTTCATTTTGACATCAATGATGGCACAACAGAAAAGTTTTCTGCAAAATTTCTCATTGTGTGTTCTGCACGAATTTGTTCTTTGCTACCTGTTATGAGCTCAGCAATTATTATGCTTAAAGTATACACGATGCAAAGCACAGCTCCCAAGATAAACACGCTAAAATACTGGGTCCTAGGACTCAGCTTTGACAGTTCTCAATGTCTGTATTTCTTCTTGGATTTTCTTTTTTTAAGCAGCTTTCTTCACACAGTGTTAACTCTTACCTGCTACACATCTTTATTTATTGCAGCCCTATGCTTAGAAATGTGTAGAATGCTTGCCCTGTTGGAGAAGCATCTAAACACACCCTCACACGAACAGCTGTTAATTTACGATGTACGTTCCGCATATGAGACGTACAAAGATATTCAGAACCACATAGGCGCCTTCGATTCTGCCTCTTCTTATTCCTCGTTTCTTGCAGTTATTGGCCAAGTGTGTTCTGTCTTTATCACTATAACATCAATTCAAAATTCAATTAGATCGAGAAGCAGCAGTTTATCGATGTGGTGCAAGATATGGGTGTCAGTTGTGAACGTTATTTTTCTCGTTTTATCTGTATATTTTTCATCGTGCTTGCACAAGAAAAACAAAGAATTAACTTGTCGTTTTTTGACGATGGAAGAATGCTTTCCCGCAGTCAGAAAGGAGACAATCAAATCTACTCTTCTAATCAACCTTATTTGCCCAGAAAAGATGGGCCTGACAATGCTAGGCATGATGCCAATCAACCAGAACTTTATGTTGGCTTTGATTAGTATGGTTGTTACGTACACTGTGCTTTTAGTACAATTTGGATAAGAGGAAAATTGTGAAAACATTACATGCGCAATCTGTATTGCCTTAAAATACGAGCACCACTGAATAAAATACCTTTCGCTTTGTGAAGAAACGCATTTGTTTTCTCAATATAATACGTTACACTATATACAGTAGTGGCCAAAATTGTGGAAACCTTTTTGAAAAAGTATTTTTGGGGTTTGATGGCTCATAACACAACTATTTTTGGGGGTAATACATAACATTAAATATCAATGGGAACATAATTTCATCAAGAATGTAATGCAACAAATTTTGTTCAATTATCTGTATTCTATGAAAAGTTATAGCCAAATAACCAGAAAAAGGAAGCACAACTTGCTTAGGTTGATATGAAGTAGCTTTCCTTCATTTGAATGTAACCAATGAGCATGAGTGTTTAGAGAGCCAATCAAGTGTCATCTTGTTTTGGCAGTGAGCCAATCAGGTCACAGTAGGATTCAGCTATTGATGTCATGTATTGGAGCTGAGAGGAGGACATTTGTCAGCGTGTTATGTGATTGCTATCAAGTTTTTTTTTGTTTTTTTTTGTGTTCTTTCATTTAGCGAGCTTGTAAAACGTAATAAAATTAAAGAAATGGCGGGAAGAGTTGACTGGTCATCCAGAAAGTGATGTAAAATAGTACTATTAAGTGAACAAGGCTTCAGTGATGAAGAAATTAGAAGAAAAATTGGTGGAAACGTAAACAAAGGTCGCATTTCAAAATTTTTGAAGAGGTATAAAGAGACTCGGTCACTACAAAACCGGACTGGTAAAGGCAGGAAAAGGTGCACAACAGCAAGTGATGATTGAAGAATTAAGAGACTGTGTCTAGGTGTCAGAAGAAAATCATCTGGTTGTATACAAGATGAAATGGCGCAATGCAATGTGAAGTTCAGTGTAAGTTCTGTTCGGCGTAGACTGCAGGAATTTGGTCTAAAAGCTAGAATTTTACGAAAGAAGACATTTTTATTTCTCAAACAAAGATTAAAAAGATTAAACTGGGCTAAAACCCATGTTTACTGGACAGTTGAACAACGGCACAGTGTTATTTGGAGTGATGAGACCAAAATCTCCTGTTTGGTACTGATGGCATAAAATGCGTAAGGAGAAGAATCGGAGAATGTCGTTTGCATTACAGGTAGCGTGAAACACCCGGTTAATGTTATGATCTGGGGTTGTATGTCATCAAAAGGTGTGGGCAGAATTTGCATGATTATTGGGAATGTAAATGGTCAAAATCACATTAATGAAATACTTAAGCCCAAACTGAAGCCTTCCGCACGTGATCTTTTCCAAGACAATGAAGCATTTATACACTGGTGGAAAGTGAAAAAAGAACACCAAGAAGGAATTGGCGGACGATCATGAAATTTGCATATGTTAATGGGGTCGAGTGTACGTAGGTGTGATGTTAATTTCAGGACCAACCGGTGAGCGCTTACGCCACAGCACGGCATATTATGCAAATTATCGTCGGTGGTATTTAAGGAGTACGGCGAAGTAAATGTAATCAGTCGTCGGCGTACGGACACGTGCGAAGACCCTGAAGAAGCTGCAATGCCTGGACATGGAAGACGTGTACGATTTCAGCAGTTATCGGACTTTGAGCGAGGTCGTCTAGTCGGACTCCGCGAGGCCGGGTGGTCGTATCGTCGTATTGAGGAGCGAATTGGACGGGAAGAATCGGTGGTGGTACGATGGTGGCGTAGATGGTCCGAGGAACATTCCTACACGAGAAGACGTGGAACCGGGTGTTACAGACGGACTGATGAGCGGTCCGATCGGCGCATAAGAAGAGCGGCGTTGTCAAGCAGAACATCCACTGCGACGCAAATCCGAGCTGCCGTTGCACCTGAGGTGACTGTGCGAACAATCCGCAACGGTCTACTGGATGCAGGACTACGTGCACGTGTGCCTCTAGCATGTGTACCTCTGACTCCATCCCAACGTCAGGATCGGCTGTAGTGGTGTCGCCATCATCTGCACTGGAGAACGCAATGGCTATCTGTCGTGTTCAGCGATGAAAGCAGATTCTGCTTGGGAGCCTCCGATGGCCTTATGCGTGTTCACAGACACACAGGGGAGCGTATCCACCCTTCCTGCATCCGCCAGCGTCACACAGGGCCTACACCTGGTCTCCTGGTGTGGGGAGCGATCAGCTACCACTCCCGTACACAATTAGTGTTTGTACCGGGTACGTTAAACAGCACCTCCTACATCAACAACATCATTCAGCCCGTTGTTGTGCCATTTGTAAGGTCGGTCCATCGTGGTGTTTTCCAGCAAGATAACGCACGCCCACACACGGCATGTGCAACGGAACATGCACTTCAGGGTGTGAGACAACTTCCATGGCCTGCACGTTCACCGGATTTGTCCCCCATTGAACACGTGTGGGATTTTATGGGACAACGACTTATCCGGTATCCACAGCCAGCCACGACCGTCCCCGATTCACGCGTCCAGGTTGAGGATGCTTGGAACTCAATACCTCAAACTTACATCCAACATCTGTACGACAGACTCCATGCCAGAATTGCACAGTGTGACGCAGTTCATGGCGGTTCAACCTCGTACTATCCATGTTACATGGAAATGTTATTTTTCAGTTTACCAGCAAATACAGCTGTATTTTGCCATAATGTTTTGATCACGTTATCCTCTGTATTCCGTTATTATGCTGTAGAAATTTCGTTGGTATCAGACGTCTCCTTCTCGGTGTTCTTTTTTCACTTTCCGCCAGTGTATTTCAACAGGATTCAGTTCCATGTCATGTTGTTGCTGTGTTCAAAAACTGGTTTCAAGATAATCATTATCCACTGCTAGAATGGCCTGGGAATAGCCCAGAACTTAACCCCATCGAAAATCTATGGAGCCGACTAAAGAAAATTGTTAGTCAGAAGCAACCCAGTAATAAAACTCAGTTAATATAATAAAAGCAATAATTCCACCTTGGTTTCAGATTATAACAGCGGCAGAACTAAAAAACTTGGTTCACTCTATGGAAAGGCGTTGTAAGGCCGTAATTAACGCTAATGGTTACTCTGCTAAATATTAATTGACATGGTGAGAATTTTTTGTATATCTCATTTTTTCTATGTGTGTCACTTTTCTTCTTTATAACTGCTGTTCTATTACAAAATAATACATAAAAGTTGTGGCATTACATTTTTGGTGAAATTATCTTTCCATTGATATATAATTTTATGGTATTACTCCAAAAAAACAAAAGTGGTGTTATGAGCCATCAAACCTCAAAAATACACTATTTCCAAAAGGTTTCCACAGTTTTGACCACTACTGTATGCAATCGGCTGATCGAAGGAGTTGTGGTTGTCTGTGAAGTTTTCAACGTCGTTACGGCAGAAGTTTTCCTCGAAGTCGCACTTTGTTAATTTCTGATTTTATATCAATCTCAATAAATTAGATTGCTACCTTACGCATGTTTATCATGTCTATCGGAAAGATGAAATGCTTCCCAGTGTCAAGAGGCACGAAGCACTGGCTTCAAATGATTCGTCCGGGATGGCAAGATGGGTCCGTTTACGGATTTAGGGGAAGACGTGGAAGCTGTGTTTTACTGTTTTTCATGGCACTTTTATTTGTCCCTGGAACCTGTGGTCCAAAGTAAGTGACGGGAAACGGTTTTTAGCTCACTGAGTTGTTTAGAGGGCTCATTAAACCCCGACACAGAAAGAAAATAATAATAAATAAATAAAGGCAGAAAGACGACAACAAATTCTTCGAAGAAATAAGCACGCCATCTGAATCGTTTCCAACAGGAAACGTTTCCAGTGTAACATTTTAAAAACCAATGCGTCGTAGAGACATGTTTCCGTTTCCGTTATACTGTATTTGCCGCTGTATCTGTGCTTAAAAAATTCAACACAAAATTCCTAAGCATTCGTCCGAGGTGTTTTTGTGGCGACACCTATTGGCATCTCTGTTTTATGGGCGTTTCCGAGACTCATTTTTTGATATCTGTTCCTCCCCATTGTTTTCTGACCTATTAGATAAATCCTCACTTCTGTCAGTTTTATTCTCAGCCTCCCTCCCTACGAGGGAATTATCAATCGATATTAATTGACACCTTAGGCATGGTAGTTTGATCGTTTTTCTTACTGAAAATTGGTCTGTGATTTGCGAAATTACCAAAGTGCGACATCCCTGAAAACTTCTGTCGTAACAACGTTTAAAACATCATAGAGAAACGCTACTCCTTCGATCAGACAAAAATGCGTAGGTGCGGTTGAGGTGAAGATCTTGACGTCTGGCTTCGTGCTGGGAATTAGCAGCGTGATAGATTGATTCTAATTGTCGTCTGTGCCGCTTGGCTGATGTGGCGCCTTCTGTCGGCCGTTTGCAACATGCAAAGAATTCAGTGGGAAAGCAATGGCGTCTACTCAATCTGCAAACAAAATTAGATTATCTGGTTGTATAGTTGTTCACAAATTCCCAATTAGACTAACAGGCACTAGCTTTACACTCATAAAATAACAATATACACTGACTTTACGCACATAAAATAAAAATATTTCTGCACATCAGCATATATGGCGGGTATGCCCTATATCGAAACCTAGAGCTGATAGGAAAAAACTGATTTCGGAATCAGCGCCCCAAATACACCCAAGAATACGTCTAACTTCCGAGGCACTAGATTTTTGTTGTTGTTGGGCTGTGTAATATACTATGAATCATTCATCATGCTGGTCGGAATAGTCTGTGAGATACTTTTACGTTTACTGAAAAACATTGATACATTCCTTGAGCTTCATTATCAAAACATAGTAAACATTGACAGAAAAAAATACTACTAAACAAAAAGAAGCAATGAAAGTTGGAAGTCTCTGAAATTCGTTTACTGATGTTGGAATCTACAATTGAATCCACAATTGAACGGTTGTTCTTGAGATTGTGGGATAATACTACTGCTTAAGAACATGTTTCCAAAAATTGGTTGCGATGTTTAATGAAGTCTACAAGATGTATTAGCCCACTAATTGCAAAAAAAATTATGGTATTAAATGTTCAGCATGCAGTGTCTAATCAGTCTGTTCAGAGAACTAAAGTGTAACTGTGAATTTTCACAGGGTAGTGACCAAACGTTTCATAGGAATACGATTAAAGTATCACAGCCGCCCCGGTGGCGCTTGTGTTCCTTGTCACGTTCGTGTTCTTGCGTAACTTGTTGATTGTATATTTTTCCTGTTGTGCATAGCCTCATTTCTGTTTGCACTTATACGCATATCATGTTGTACCATGACCTGTTATAATTGTTGCTCGTCCACAATAGCTGTATATAGTGATGTCTTCGTATACCTTTCTCTGTTGTTCATCAACCTGTGCATGTACATTGCGAATCAGTTATAGTGTCATCTATTGCTTTTGTCGCAAGGTATTATACCTTATGTTACCGTATTTGCTCTCTATTGATGTTCTTCTTTGTATTTATATGACACTGCCTATGCTCCTGTTGTACATACATTACTATTTTGCTCATCTGATACACATCTGTTTCACTTGCACTTATCACAATATGCCTTTACCTTGTCTGCCGTGTGTCACGGATATACTTATTGTCTCGATTGCACTATATTTCATGGTGCTGCACATATTGTCTCATTTTACGAAGTGTCTGCCTATACTGTTTCACTTGTTTCTCTTTGTTGTATCCACTTAAGTATGTGAAACAATCCCTCGAATATGAATTTGTTCTCACTGTAAATAGTACATTTTTCATTTGTACATATATCATCCTCGCTGTATACATGTTGTCATTTCATTTTTTTTTCTGTTTCGCGCTGTAAATCCAGGCCTTATGTACTTGCTTAATTTGTTCAATAAAGTGAAAGCAGTGGTCTAAGGCAATGGCCTCTGATCACTCGTCCGAAAGGGGTCCGGGTTCAAATCCCGTGAGGCATGGATGTTGTGTTTGTCTTACGGCACTGGCTCTCTCTCTTCCCTGGAACCAGTGACCCTAAATTAGGAACGGGCGACTGCTTATAGCCCATTGAGTTGCTCACGGTGGTCGTTAAACCTCCAATCAAAAAAAAAAAAAAAAAAAAGGATCACAGTAGGATTATTCAAGAGGGGAAAAACATCCACATCCCTGGTTAAACAGGACATTCTCAATGAAACCGAATCTAGAGGGGTTTACTAAAATAATATCAACAACGACTACGACTGGAAATTGCGCAATGCCCCGCATGCAAATCACAGGGATGACGTCACCCATGACGTGAGGTATATAAACGCGTCCAGTACGATATTCGTTATCAGAGATTAGTGCTCTGATAATCGCGGGTGGCCTAGTGGGCAACGTTCGTGACTGACACGGAAAGGACCTCAGGTTCGATCCCCTAAATATCAGCCGTGCGTTGGATGGGCACGTTAAGCCGTCGGACCCCGGGTACTGGCCCCCGGTAATAAATAAGGGCGTCTTTTTCCCCCTTTCTGCTTCGCTTCCGTGTCACTTTCCTATCGGGCACTCTAGCCCAAATCTCCTAGCTGCCTATTTCTAAGGGTTGTTTAAGACCTGGAGTCAAACACTCCCTAAAATCCTCTACATATGATCTGATCTGATCTGATATAATCGTTATCAGATAGCTGTGCCACAGTCACAGGTGAAAAAGGTGTTCTAGAGTAATTGTAGATAATGTCAGGTCTCGGTGACCACAAAAATGAAAATACATTAGTGCACGTCTTGCAGGAGCATCAGTAAATGGGACGGCAGGAAGAGTTAGTGTAACACAAGGAACTCTATCGAAAAGTATAGTAACTTTAAAAAAGGATACCTCGAGGCCTCCAAACGTGCAAATTGTGGACGTCAGTCTAACATGTCAGACACGTGATAGGCAAACGTTGGCACGGATTGTACGATGGAATGCAAGATAGCGGCACCACAAATAGAAGCAGAGTTGTACACAAATTTAAATGATCACTTTCCCTCATAACAGTTAGCACCCCGCTACATTGTAGCTGTATTTATGGCCGCGCTGCAATCCATAAACCTCTGATTACCAATATCAGTGAAACAAAAGGTGTATGATGGTGCAAAGGACATAAAAAATGGAATGATGAAGGCCGGCCACGTGTCATCTGATCTGATGAATAATAATACTGCACATTGTATTCCACCACTTGTAGAGTGTACGTCTGGAGAAAAACTTGCCAAAGCATTCCATACCGGCTCTTTGGTTCCGATTGTGAAGCGTGGAGGTGGATCGCTGATGATGTGGGTGCCATATCATGAATTCTTAGGATCATTGTTTATTCTACATCACATCTGCAGGCGCTGACTGGGCCGCCGTAATGCGTATTTCATAAGTGTATACACGGAATTATGATTGATGCCATTTCGGACGCGCGACTGATTCAGAACTGTTTTGGAGATCGCTAGTAGGTGGTGCCTATGAGAAGAGTCACGTGACGGAGTCATGTAGTCTACACTCACATAAGTGCCGCCCCGGTGGCGCAGTGGTCTAAGGCGTTGGCCTATGATCATTCGTCCGAAGGGGTCCGGGTTCGAATCCCGGTGAGGCATGGATGTTGTGTTTGTCTTACGGCACTGGCTCTCTCCCTTCCCTGGAACCAGTGACCCTAAATTAGGGACGGGCGACTGCTTATAGCCCATTGAGTTGCTCACGGTGGTCGTTAAACCTCCAATAAAAAAAAAAAAAAAAAAAAAAACACTCACATAAGTCATTTTAATGTTCCATTTTGCGACAATGGTTACCTTCATCCAGTCGGAATTCGAAAGGAGGTAAATAAGAGAGTGTACTTTATTGGTAGGGTAACCTTTGAGTTTTTATATTAAGATGACTTCATGGCTTTTGTGACTTATCTTCTGAAGTACTCTCACTCGACCTCGTTCTCACAGAGACGAGAGATGTAAACACGTCAGCGCTCAATCCTCTGTAAGCTTCGGATCAGTACCGATGTGCTTTGTCTTTTGTATCGAGAACGCACAAGTTGTTTAGCGTTCTTTTTTAATTTTTGAGGAGAGGGGCGGGGGCGTAAATGTGGAATTGAAGGCATTTTTTATGAAGTTTGCAGGAATAAGAATATGAGGACTTTCCTAAACATTAGATTACGTAAATATATATATTAGGTGTGGAACTTAATTCTCGGCCAGAGGCACGAGACGTTGACAGCAAATCGAATACGTACCTAATTAGGGAAATAATTCCCGTCGTGTTGGATACATTTGAGCCATCGGTCAGGAAGCTGACGAATGCCACTGCGTAAAAAAGAGAGCTGTTGCGAGTTGATAAAGTAATCAATATTTGTGTGGACCTCCTAAACAGAAGTGAAGTGCGTGTCACTCAGGTGATGTTGCAGGGAGAGAAAGAGGTGATAATCCAACAAGGCGAAGTCTGGAGAATACGCCGAGTGGGACAAAATCTCTCATCCCAAATCGGTGATCGTGTTTAAAGTCGTATTCGCGGTGTGAGGACGCGCGTTATCCTGAAGCAACAGGACCGACCTTTTGCCCTTGCTGATGTATGGCCTTTCGCCTTCATTGTGTCACTCACAGGAATGAGTTGCTGACAATAACGCTTAGCATTGATTGTTTCACCAGGTTTGAGCAACTCATAGTGTTCGACACCGCGCTGATCCCACCATATGCACAGCAACTACTTCCTGGCATGTATATTCGGCTTAGTGGTACTGGTGGTAGGCTGCACTTGTTAAACCCACGATTTGCGCCGCTTAAGATTATCGTAGAGGATCCATTTCTCATCACAGGTCAAACTCTTGTGGAGGAAATCCTTGTTCTTGAATCTGGAGAGCAAGGACACAGCAACATTGTAGCGCCTAGACTTGTTCGCAGCTGTGAGTTGGTGGGGCACTCAACGGCCCTCCTTGTGAATCCGTCCAAGCTTGTGCAGGCGTTCTGCAATGAGTTGCCGTGTTACTCCGAGTTCCTGGGCGAGCTCTGACTGTGTGTGACAGGCAACCGCGTCCAACAGTTGTTCCAGTTCCTCATCGTCAACTTTCTGTTGCTGTCCCGGACGTTCTGCATCACGGAGATCGAAATTTCCCTGCTTAAACCGCTGGAACCACTTCTTACACGTACTGTAGGACACAGCAGCTTCACCCAAAGCAGCACAGATCATTTGCTGGGCTTCCGCGGCCCTTTTTTTCTGCTGAAACGGGAACAGGATGCAGTGCCTCAAATGTTGCTATTCGAACAGCTTTGCTTTCACCGTCAACTTTCGTCCGTTTTGTCACTACAGTTGTGGGCGGTTACGGTTTCCTGGAAAGATGTTGGATGGTACTGCAATCAGCCATTATCGCACACAGCTATTTGCATTTGCCTACGTTCTATGATCGCTTGCGGTTAGGGGCCGAGAATTAAGTTGCACACCTTAGGTATAAATGACAGACCCCTTACTGTTTAATCAGACACAAAATATGGCAGACAACATTCTGGAATATTTATTCGAACAGAACCTTTGTATGTCCACAAAATACTCCTTTCGGGATTTCCTTCGAGTCATTAGACAGTTCTTACCTAGCACAAAATCAATCTATCAGATTTTTTTCTGTTAGCTGGGCCTCTTCACATTCATGAAGGAAAAGACTTGAACGTCACAATGAACATTTCGGTGTGGAGATAAATGTTTCATTGTTAAATGTCCTTTTAAGGGTAATAGAGAGGATTTTAAAAAGGGTACTTCTGAGTATCCTTAATTTACTTAGGACATTCACAACACCACAAATCGTGATCGGTACTCAGCTGACGTGTTGCCATCTATTGACCCATGCGGAATCTTTGGTATTCAACTAGCTATTTATTTAAGTCGTCCTCAATTTTAATAATATTAAGATAGATTTCGACTTGTATTAATCTGAGAAAATGCAAATATTTCTTATGATACCGTACACAAACTTACTTTATAAAGTTATTCAATGTGATCATTTGTCTCTTATGTTAAGTAACCTCACAGTGAATTTCTTAGCTAGCAGAAATTCCCACGAAAAAAGACAGGTTTCCTGTTGCGTGACTCTCCTCATAGGCCACGCCTACTCGGAAACTCCAAAGCAGCTCTGAACCAATCGCTTGGCGGAAATGGCATTAATTGCATATCCCTTATACGCCTGTAAAATACGCCGCCGGGATTCCGGGAGAAAATCTGGTGGGCGGCCATATTTTGGTCCACTAGGTCTTATGCCAACTCAAAATGAAAAAAAAGTATGTGCATATACGTGCACTTCAATATTCTTGTAGAGGAAATCAAGTGGTTTTAAAAAGTGCAAAATTTTACTACTTTTACGGTTTCAGAATACACGCACACACACGTATGTAGCAAATGCCCTTTTAACACAAACATTGTTTTTTTTTACGCGTCTCCTCTTTCCCGACTTTCAAATTAAACCTTCATATTTACCTTCCAATTAAATTCGTCCATTTGGACTGAGATACTATGGGATACAAAATCAACATTCGTTGCTTATATTAATGCATTGAGGTTCACTTACAATAAACATTTCTGTTTTGGTGCTTTTTATATGTACATTCCTCCTTTTTTTCCTTTGACGACATCTACATCTAATTTACTACTTTTTGAGATTACAGTTACACGAATTCTGTTACAGCTACTTTTTCAATTTGAAAGCTATTGAATAAAAATTAATTTTCGCATTCTTTAATTTCTTTCACTTCATAAACTGGGACTGAAATTCTTGCAAAATGACATATACATTATTTTATTAATGACACGTAACTTTTGAAAACGAAATTAATTTGTGGCACATCTGAATTTCCGTTCTTACCAAAACCAAACAAACTATAACGAATTCTGAATGCAGCTATCGTAATGAAATTCATAAGAATGGAAACAAGTTTTCGACAGTTTCTCTCAAAGAACATACCTTGTTTATTTCTTCTCAGCAACGAAAGTAATTTTGTTCTTACATTAATGGTGATGCTGATATACCCTTTTTTCTTCTTGTTTTTTGGGTTTCCCCATAAGTGGAGGATTTTCCCCATAAGTGGAGGATTTTCCCCATAAGTCGGCAGCATAAAATCAGCTTCCAGGACCGTTTATGGGTCGTCAGTCAGCAATGTACAATTCACCTTTTTGAGTCCAATATTGCAGGCTTTGTCTCTGGTTTCAAACACGTAGCGCACCTGTACAATAGGTGCGAAGTGTGCTTTCGAGTAGAATATCAACAAACTTTGGTGAAGTCAATAGTTCTTCGTTTGTTTGGACTGTTTTTAAAATGCAGTTGGACTCACTATATACATTTTTTTCGGGTTTAAAAGGAGACATATTGTTAGCCATTAACGGTTTTTGTTGGATTGGATTAAACTCCTTCGTTGCTCAAGTATTTAAATAGCCGGCTCCATAATAATATTCTCAGTTGTGTCGCCCCTCGTCAGGAGATGAGGATATAGCTGAGAATATAACTCATTTGAAGAACATCATTCCGCGATTTAAGTCGCAAAAGCCACGAATGCAAAGAACCAAGACGAATACACTGGCAAGCGCGGAAGGATACATGTAGCACTTCGGAAATACTTCCGCGTTGTGTAAGAGGATGCCACAGGTTCTCAGTGGTTTAGGTGTGAGAATATGTTTGCGGTTGAACAAATCGGTGGAATGATTGACGTGTGCTCCGGCTTCCGAAGAGGAAGATCTACAGCCTGTTGGTCAGTCGTTTCGAAATCGGGGACTACATGTTTTGGAATAATACGCATAACTACGGTTAAAAACTGTGATTTTCTCGAGATCTCGCTATATTTGGAACATTTCTGAATTTCTGTCGTACACAGCGTCAGTGTTGGTGCATTAAGAACAATGAATCCATGTTATTAATCATTCCTCACATAGGACGTAAAGATGTTCTGGATTCCTATCTGATAGGTTCTCACGCTGCATTCGTAAGAATAGAAATGTAACCATTTGCTTCACAGAAATTCGTTTCCCTTTCGGTAAAGCTTTAAAATACAACACGGTAGTTTGAATTGTTCGCATTAAACTGAATGCCTGCCGGGGAGAAGACTATTGTCTGCTAGTAGAGTGAATTCGTGGATTCTACTCTTTGCTCGTAGGTCACAGGCTGATGGAATACATGGCACTTCTTTTGATGAATTAGAAAGACAATAAAAGTGCAGCCAACAGGATAAGACAATGCTGATATCACAAATGACACAACAAAATTTATTTAAGAAAATCCATCACTTTACTAACTTTAGGCGTTAACTGTTTACCATAGATGGCTGTTCTTTTGATTAAAACCCGTGTTCGTGGACTAAACATTCAGCAGCTGCTGTCTCACCAGCAATCACAAGACTTCTCACGCGAGAGATTTGTACGTTTCTGGCACTTAGATCCCCAGCTGTATCCTCTTTGTTTAGGGACAAAACAATGGATAATAACGCACCAAACGTCAGTAATAAAATTGTTTTTCTTACGGTGGAATTTTTCTTTGATTTGCTGAATGAGTCCCGTGCATTACCGCAGTGCAGAAACACTTCTGCGGTAACGCTACAGTTTACTTAGTATAGAAAATCCACTCATTCATCAGTCTAATCAGGGCCGGATTAAGGGGGAGGGGCCTATAATGACCGAGGACACAGGTGGCATGCCTATGCAAATAATATATATATATATACAATTGTATATACATGTATATGTTACCGCTAAAGTGCAGAAATCAGTTATTCTACATATTATCTAGGTAATGTGCAGATTAACAAGGGTGATCCGTTAAAGTGCCGAAAATTGTTTCATTTCTCAAATTACCTAGGTAATCTGCGCATTACCTACTAGGCACTCGTTAAAGTGAAAATAAGATCTTTGCTGGAACAACAGCAACGTTTCTGTACGCTTAAATTAACATAATGTTATTTATTTATTTTTAGATATATAAAGAATCAAGTTAATACAATCAAACAATCAACAAATTAGTTGATAGAATCAATCATCAATCAATTAAAAAAACTATAATAGAAAGAATCAAACGGTTTAAAATATTATTATAATTAAGGAAATGAATTTGCAAAACGTATGATAAAATTATGCTTACTTATTAGTGCAATCTAAAGATTGGTGACACTTTGAATTACATAGCAATTGGTTTTTGCAACAAGCACACCTATTTGTGGTACATTTAGATTTGCAGTCACATTTTCTGAAACCCTGCCCAGTACCAAGGGATTGTTTTATTGCTATTTGACGTAAAGATATTTCTACAGCAGGGACATCTTCTTTCGTTAAAAATCTCTCTTTGCAAACACTGAATTCAGATTTAGCATACAATTGCTTTAAAATACCCGTTTTAGTACCAAGTTTATAAAAGCCATCCTCTGTTTTACTAAGAACCACAGCTAAAATCGAGCGGGCATCAGTTTTTGCTCTGTCTACTTCGGGTACTTTAATTCTCACAGTCACACCTTCATCGACATTTGGGTGCTTTGCATTAGAAACTGCTAACATTTTATTTGCTTGCTTTTCTAAACCTTTCTTGGCTTCATCACGCTGTATTTTCTGATCCATATTCTTTTTACAGATGTTGCGCAATACATTCTTACCATACCCTTTCTCTTTAGGATCTATTTCACCACAAATTACGTGAACAAACATATCACACGAAACCAAACTAAAAGTGGAGGGAGAGGGGGAAGGTGCAGGGAAAGGAAATGAGAGAAACAGGCGAAACCAAACTAAAAGTAGAGGGAGAGGGGGAAGGTGCAGGGAAAGGAAATGAGAGAAACAAACTTTTGAACTTTAACGATACGGAAGCCGTTAATGTGCACATTACCTAGGTAAAATGCGGAAGACTCTTGATTCCGCACGTTAACGGAGCAAATCAGTTAATCTGCAGATTAGCTAGGCAATGTGCACATTAACGGCTTTCGATCTTTAGCGGTAACATATGTATACAAAAACATAGTAAACATAAAATTGAAAAAATATAATGCCATGACCTCGCGCTCTGTTGCAGGGGTCAACGTCACCTGAAATAAAATACATAAATAACGCAGACACTTCATGCACAACAGAACTCAATCAAATATGTGACAACCATAAATAATATAAGGTCAGCCACCGGGTGCCAATCTTCAGGGGAGGATGCACCCGACGTCTGACAGGTTTCATGCGGACGTCATGATTTTAGCAACCCTGACCGAATAAAAATAAACTGGACATCCCATCCTCCCTACCTGTCAGGAAATATACTTTAAAATCTACTTAAGTAACAAATTTAAACATTCAAAATAGATCTACCTTAACCCTGACTTGTGCTCACGACCGGTAAACACAATTTACTTAATGCGTAGGTAAAGAGTACGTTCAGAATTATATAGAAGAATGTAGTTGTCCTTCCCCATTGTAAAATATACCATGTATGCTAGGGAAGAATGATTGAATGCTCCGGGGCAACTCGGAAGAAAACACAGTTTTTTTATGTAGCTCTGAAAGTTAGTAAGGATGGGCTTCTGGTTTATTGATCTTACAAAATCTTGATCGTAATGAAGTAAGTAGTTCATGTGTTTCTAATAGTTTACTAAAATGATAGTTACAGAAGGCCTCTGGATATTCATTATTTAAACATCTCCAATATAAAATTATAAATAATACCTTGTGTTATTTATGGTTGTCACATATTAAATTGAGTTCTATTGTGCTTGTAGTGTCTGAGTTATTTATGTATTTGCTATATATCATTATCATCATCATCATTGCCAAACCATTATCAATCCACTGCTGGACGAAGGTCTCCCCAAGTTTTCTCCACAACGGTCTGTCTTGTGCCAGTCTCCTCCATGTCACTCCCGCATACTTTCGAATTTCATCCACCCATCTTCCATGTGGTCTTCTTCTGGGTCTTTTCCTGTCCCTTGGAATCCAATCTAAAATTTCGGCTATCCATCGATGGTCTGTCCTTCTGGCAGTAGGTCCAGCCCACTGCCATTTGAGGAATTTAACTCTGATCATGATGTCTTCCACTCTTGTCATTTTTCGGATCCACGAGTTCCTCTTCTTATCTCTCCTGGTTACACCAAGCATGCACCTCTCCATGTTTTTTGAGTTGTCTGCATCCTTTTTATGTCTCTCTTAGTTAAGGTTCACGTCTCTGCACCTTACGTAAGCACTGGAAGGATGTATTGATCAAACACTTTTCTTTTAAGACGTAGTGGCATATTGCTCTTGAAAATCATGCTGTTTCTACCAAAAGCTCTCCAGGCAAGTTTTCCTACGTCGATTAATTTCTTCATCAATGTGACACTCACTTGATATCTGCTGTCCAAGATAAGCGTACGTGTTTGTTATCTCCAGCTTTTCTCCATCAATCGATAAGTCTTCATTTCTTGTAAAAGCATTGAACATCACTTTTGTATTCTGAAAGTTCATTTTCAATCCCACTTCTTTACTCTTGTCAGCAAGATCCTGGATCATACTCTGCAGCTCTGATGGGGTAGTTGCAAGAATGACTACGTCATCAGCAAAATGAAGGTGGGTTAGATAATCTTTATCCCTTTGTTTTCGCAGTTCAGTGATTGAAAGACATTTTCCAATGTGGCATTAAAGAGCTTCGGAGATATGGTGTCACCTTGTCTCACTCCATTTCCAATTTTTATGTGTGTTGTATTTTCAAACAGCCGAATCTTTGCACTTGCAGTTTCATAGATGTTATTAATAATATTAATGTATGCATCTTCAATACCGCAGGATTTCAGAGCCATTGTAACTGCTAACGGTTTCACCGGATCAAAGGCTTTTTCGTAATTGATAAAAGCCATGCACAATGGAAGTTCATATTCCCTCGCTCTTTCAATTAGTTCTCTCAGTACGTGGATATGATCTATAGAGCTGTAGCCACTCCTGCATCCAGATTGTTCTCTCGGTTGAGCCACGTCCAGTGTTACCTTCAAGCGGTGTGAAAGAACTTTAGTGAAGATTTTATAAACCACTGATAGGAGGCTGATAGGTCTATAGATCCCGAGATCCTCAAATGTCACCTTTTTTATGTAGCAGGATCATAGAACGTAAAGGTGTTCTGCATTCCCATCTGATAGGTTCTCACGTTGCGTTCGTTAGAAAAGAAATGTAACGATTTGCTCCACAGGAATTCGTTTCCCTTTGTGAAAAGCTTCAGAATACAACACGGTAGTTTGAATTGTTTGTCTTCATTAAACAACTGAGTACCGGTAAGCGTTTGTCTTCATTAAACAATTGAGTACCGGTAAGCGTTTGTCTTCATTAAACAATTGAGTACCGGTAAGCGTTTGTCTTCAACTGAGTACCGGTAAGCGGCTGCGAAAAGAACTGGGTACCGGTAAGCGGTTGCGAAGAGAACTGAGTACCGGTAAGCGGCTCCGAAGAGAACTGAGTACCGGTAAGCGGCTGCGAAGAGAACTGAGTACCGGTAAGCGGCTGCGAAGAGAACTGGAGTACCGGTAAGCGGCTGCGAAGAGAACTGGGTACCGGTAAGTGGCTGCGAAGAGAACTGGGTACCGGTAAGCGGCTGTGAAGAGAACTGGGTACCGGTAAACGGCTGCGAAGAGAGCTGAGTACCGGTAAGCGGCTGCGAAGAGAACTGAGAACCGGTAAGCGGCTGCGAAGAGAACTGAGTAGAGTACCGGTAAGCCTCTGCGAAGAGAACTGAGTACCGGTAAACGGCCTCTGCGATGAGAACTGGTACCGGTAAGCGACTGTAGAGTACCGGTAAGCGGCTGTGAAGAGAACTGGGTACCGGTAAGCGGCTGCGAAGAGAACTGGGTACCGGTAAGCGGCTGCGAAGAGAACTGAGTACCGGTAAGCGGCTGCGAAGAGAACTGGGTACCGGTAAGCGGCTGCGAAGAGAACTGAGTACCGGTAAGCGGCTGCGAAGAGCACTGAGTACCGGTAAGCGGCTGCGAAAGAACTGAGTACCGGTAAGCGACTGCGAAAGAACTGAGTACCGGTAAGCCTCTGCGAAGAGAACTGAGTACCGGTAAATGGCTGCGAAGAGAACTGGGTACCGGTAAGCGGCTGCGAAGAGAACTGGGTACCGGTAAGCGGCTGCGAAGAGAACTGGGTACCGGTAAGCGGCTGCAAAGAGAACTGAGTACCGGTAAGCGGCTGCGAAGAGAACTGAGTACCGGTAAGCGGCTGCGAAGAGAGCTGAGTACCGGTAAGCGGCTGGGAAGAGAACTGAGTACCGGTAAGCGACTGCGAAGAGAACTGGAGTACCGGTAAGCGGCTGCGAAGAGAGCTGAGTACCGGTAAGCGGCTGCGAAGAGAACTGGTAGAGTACCGGTAAGCGGCTGCGAAGAGAACTGAGTACCGGTAAATGGCTGCGAAGAGAACTGGGTACCGGTAAGCGGCTGCGAAGAGAACTGGGTACCGGTAAGCGGCTGCGAAGAGAACTGAGTACCGGTAAGCGGCTGCGAAGAGAACTGAGTACCGGTAAGCGGCTGCGAAGAGAACTGAGTACCGGTAAGCGACTGCGAAGAGAACTGAGTACCGGTAAGCGACTGCGAAGAGAACTGAGTACCGGTAAGCGGCTGCGAAGAGAACTGAGTACCGGTAAGCCTCTGCGAAGAGAAGCTGAGTACCGGTAAGCGGCTGCGAAGAGTGAGCTGAGTACCGGTAAGCGGCTGCGAAGAGAACTGAGTACCGGTAAGCGGCTGCGAAGAGAACTGAGTACCGGTAAGCGGCTGCGAAGAGAACTGAGTACCGGTAAGCGGCTGCGAAGAGATCTGAGTACCGGTGAGCGGCTGCGAAGAGAACTGAGTACCGGTAAGCGGCTGCGAAGAGAACCGGGTACCGGTAAGTGGCTGCGAAGAGTCTGCTCGTAGTGTGAATTCATGGATTCTGTTCCTTGCGATTAGATCATTGGCTGATGCCGTACATGAAAATTCTTTTGATGAATCAGAAAGACAACAGCAGAAGTTCAACCAACTGCACTCCAGGGTCAAACAATGCTGATATCGCAAATGTCACAACAAAATTTCTTTAAGGAAATCGATCACGTCACTAACTTTAGGTGTCAATTGTTATCCATGGACGAGCTATTATTTTTATAATAACCCGTGTTTATGGACTAAACAATAAACAGCCAGTGTCTCACTAGCAATCCCAAGACTTCTCACGCGAAAGTTTTCTGTCTTTCTGACAATCAGATCAGAAAGAGGCGTAACTAGAGAGGGTCAGGCGGGGAGGTTGCCTCGGGCGCAGCTCAAAAGAGGTCGCAAAAATCACTCCGTACTATCTGATTAAAATCAAAATTTCAAATTTTATACCAGTTTCTGGTACAGAATTTTCCTATAACTTCTTTCGCCAGTTTGCGGTAGCTTAGGCACTAAAAATTCACATTTCTTCCTCAAAATGTGAAGGGGATGTAAGTTGCACACAATGAAAATGACGGCGTGGTTGTTCGTTCGTTACAAGTTAGGGCTATCATTCATATTTTCGAAGATTTTCTGGGGCAATTTGATCATCATTGCCACAAGTCCAAGCTGCATTCGGTTCGTTTAATGTGGCGCCAAACGTCGGAACTCCGAAGCAGTTGGAAATTTCACCGCTCTCTTCATATTTTGTATTTTACAGCTCTAAATGGCATTCCTCTGCCAGTTCTGCTTCAGCTCTCAGAACATCCTTGATGTTAGTAAGGGTAAGAGAAATGCGTGAAAACCTTTCGCTTAGTTCTGTCCCAGTTTCCTAATGTTTTCCGACGCAGTTAATGAAGGTAAAATGCCGTTCCCGTTTGGTGTAAGAAATGACACCTAGTTCCTTTATACCCTATTTACAGTATCATACCCCAATAAAAAGATTTCAAGGTTGGGTTGGTAAACTATAATTAAATTGTGGGCCGCGGGTGGCCCAGTGGGCAACGTTCGTGACTGCCACGGAAAAGACCTCAGGTTCGATCCACTAAATACCCACCGTGCGTCGGATGGGCACTTTAAGCCGTCGGACCCCGGTAAAAAATAAGGGCGTCTGCCTTCCTTCCTCCCCTCCCTCCCTCCCTCCCTCCCCTCCCTTCCTCCCTCTTTCTATTTCGCTTCCGTGTCACTTTCCTATGGGACAATCTAGCCCAAATCTCCTAGCTTCCTATTTCTAAGGGTTGTCAGACACTCCTTCCTAAAATCCTCTACAATCAATCAATCAACATAATTAAACGGTATATTTGGGGGCCGCGGGTGGCCTAGTGGTCAGCGTTCGTGTCTGCCATGGAGATAACCGCAGGTTTGAACCACTAAATACCCGGTAATAAATAAGGACGTTTTCCTTCCCTTTTCTACCTCGGTTTCGTGTGACTTTCCTATAGGGCACTCTAGCGCTAATCTCCTAGCTTCCTATTTCTAAGGGTTGTTTAAGACCTGGGGTCAGACACTCCCTTCCTAAAATCCTCTGCATATGATCTAATCTATAATTAAAATAGCACGTTTTAAAATCTGTTGCACAACAGTTCGTTACTATTAGTTATCAATTAACTGAAAGAGAATATCATAAAAAAAGTATAAAATACAGTGTTTAGCGAAACGTCAGAAGCATCTGCAGGTGGCCTGTGTTATTTCTTTTGAAAAACTGTAATTGCATATGCGAGTGGGTACTAAATAATGCAGACTTGTCCGTACTTAATCGACAAACCAAATTTATCTATCCTAAAAACACATGGAACAAGCAGGATTATAATATTTCAGGCGATAAAGCTCTTTGTCTTGACGACTTCGGGATTATACAACATTTTGTGCTTTGCTCCGTGCGCAGAAATGGCTAGTTAAGCTTCTGCGCAGCTGTATCCTCCCTGTTTAGGGAGCAATACTATGGATAATAACTGGCACCAAGCGTCACTTATAAAACTGTTTTTCTTCTGTTTTTCTTTTTTGTTGTTTTTCTTATTTCAATGCTTTTCTAACATTGAAATTTTTCTTTGATTGCCGATTAAGCCCTTTGCAATACCGCAATGGAGAAGCACTTCTGCTGTAACGCTGTTGTTTATTTAGTACAGAAAGTCCACTCGTTCATCTGCCAAATACAATCCAAGCACTGAAGAAGCCCGTGATGCAGGGACGATATTGGTGTCTCTGACGACATGGGCACAAGACAAGATGGCGCCCCCTTCCACCACCACCAAATTTGTTGTTTTGCTGAACGGTGCGGGCTCATGCTGGGCATGTATCTGTTTCCCTGGAGTATGTTTTATTGCGTTATGTTAAGCAATTTTGCAGTGATATTTATTATTAATTAAAAATATAGTTTTCATAGTGTAATAATGTACGTTCCAAATTATTGACCTTCAGGATTTTGTGAAAAATAAAAGCATTATGATAATAACATTTATTGATGTAAAAGCAATATAATGCACCAGAAAAGACACGATGACGTGGGGAAAAAATCAAATATTAAAACAATCTTAATGAACAGTTCCGATGCAAATGGAAATTTAATTAACACTTATGTAATTTTCCACTGTTCCTCCCAATGTCTGACTGTGTCATAATTATGGCATGATCATCGTTTTTTACGGGCCTTTGCATGGGCAAAATTGTCAATTACAGAAAAGTAGTCTATACTCAAGGTTATGTTCCTTTTCTACACATATTAAGACGAGTGAGTTAAACTTTTTTCTCCAAATAAAGTCCTTTTTTTCATTTTTAGCACGTCTTTTGTAAAACAAGTTAGTAAAATCATGCAATGCATTGATTATGATACGCTTTCCAACATACCAGAAATCATTACTCAAGTTATCACTCAAGTTATGAAGATAAAGGCTGTGGAATAAATCTCGGTCCTGTGCCCTGACCTTTGATCCCATTTCAATGATATTCTACAGAACCGGTTCAGTATACCTCCGAAATAACATGATAAAGTTTTGTCGGAATGGAAGCATTTTTACGTAAGTTATGATGCATAAGGACTATGCAAGAGATTCCGCTCCTGTTTCCTAACCTTTGACCCCATTTCGCCCATTTTCAATAGGATTCAACATTTCGCCCATTTAATAGGCAATGCACCTACAACATTCTAACATTTCGTCCAGATCGAAGAATTTTTACGGAAGTTATGACGCATAATGGTGATTGAAGTGATTCTATTCCTATGTCCTGACCTTTGACCCCATTTCGCCCATTTTAAATAGGATTCCCCATTTCGCCCATTTAATAGGAAGGCACCTACAACATACTAACATTTCATCCAGATCGAAGAATTTTTACGTAAGTTATGACGCATAATGGCGATGGAAGTGATTCCATTCCTATATCCTGACCTTTGACCCAATTTCGCCCATTTTCAATAGGGTTTGCCCCCAAGTGGTCCCCTATCATATACTAAAATTTCATGAAAATCGAACCTTTTTTTACGTTAGTTATGAAGCATAAGATCAGTGGAATGGATTCCGCTCCTATGTGCTAACCTTTGACCCCATTTCGTTCACATTCATTAGGGTTCCTTCCTAGGTGATCCCTTTCCACGTACTAAAAGTTCATCGAAATCGAACGATTTTTACGCGAGTTGTCGTGCGGATGAACATACGTACACAAAGCGTGACGTAATGAGGCAGATGAGAATCGCGACCATCTGCTCGCAAGAGTGTGACGTCATAAAACTTTAATAGGATCCAAACACAACGCGTGACGTAATGAGACAGATGGCGTGACCGCGCGCCAACATTCTCAAACGCGAGATTGTGACGTCATAAGATTTCTAAGCATTGGTAACATTAATGGAACGTCGCCATGACACCAAAAAACGTTATAATTCGGGGTGGTTATTTTACCCACTGAACGAATTTTCCTAAAGTCGAGATCAAGCTAAATCGATTTCTAGAACCAGAAAACGGTAGGTTAACGACTTTCATCAAAATTCTTAGAGCTGTTTTCAAAATAAAATGTACATACATATGTACAAGAATTGCTACTTTAAGGTGGACGTCAAGTAATTTTGCTTCCTATACTTCCAATGGAAAAACTTCTGTTCACATTTTCTTCACAATTAATGCGTTCCCAAAGATGAAAATTTGAACATCGATTTAAATAGCTTGATTTCATAACTTGGAATACTTAATATTTTCTAAAGCATGACCGTAATTATGCAATACAACATTTATTTGTCTACTGACGTCATCAAAGTACAGGTCCCGCAATGCTTTTTTTGGTTTCAACAACACCAAAGGAAACGTTATTGTTGTTTAATATAATTATGCTTATGTTTTAGAAAATGTTAAGTATTCCAAGTTATAGTATGAAGTTAGTTTAATCGATGTTCAAATTTCCATCCTTGGGAACACACTAATTGTGAAGGAAATGTGTACAAAAGCTTTTCAATTGGAAATATAGGAAGCAAAATTACTTGACGTCCACCTTAATAGTGTGGGATAAGGGCGATGGAATGGATCCCGATCCTATGACCTGACCTTTGACTCCACTTCATCCATTTTCAATAGGGTTCGTCTCCAAGTGGTTCCCTACCACATATTAAAATTTCATTGAAATCGAACCGTATTTACTCAAGTTATGATGCATAAGGTCAATTGAATGGATCCCGCTCTTATGTCGTGACCTTTGACCCCACTTCACCCATTTTCAATAGGGTTCGTCCCCAGGTAGTCCCTTACCACATACTAAAATTTTTTCGAAGTCGAACCATTTTTACGTGAGTTATCGTGCCCACAGACAGACAGACGGACGGAAAAAGCTGGAGCATATACGCTTCCTACGGTTGGAAAGCGTAAAAAAAGATCGTGCTTATGTTATCGGTTTGTCCGTCCGTCTGTAGGCACGATATCTGTGCAACTATTAGCCCGATTTCCAAAAATTCTTTTTTTTTTGGGAAGACTGAAATATACGAATGATGATCCTTTATTCCCTTTTTTTTTACGATGAACAATTTTGCCGCTAGAGGGCGTAAGTGCACATGATGTCAATTTAAAAATAAGTTTTATTCCACATATTTGCTTCTAAACGTCCGATTGAAAAAATTATTGTATCTTTCGATTTCATTTATGTCGAAGAGTATTTTAGCTATAGTTACTTTTCCACATTACGCATAGATTTTCCGCTAGGGGGTGTAAAAATAAATACCGTTTTCCCCGATATCTCTTCTTCTAAAACTCCGATTTGAAAAATGTTTTCTTTAGGGGATACAGTGTCTGATGGAAAATATTTTGCATATAATTTCAAATTTTTGGTAAAGAATACTTTGGCCACCAGGGGGAGTAAGTGTTAATTTTTGCTTTTGATGTATTTGCCATAAAAAATGAGCTTCTAAGATCTCGATTGAAAACATTTATTCGTGGATCGATACTACTCACGTCGGTAAACCTTTTAGGAACATTTTCTTCTTAAAATAATGCATGGTTTCTACGCCAGGGGCGTAGATGCATAACTTATTTTTGTCAATATCTCTACTTCTAGGAGTCCGATTTAAAAAAATCCTTCTTTGTTGGATAGTGTTTTCAGTGTGACATGCTTTTCATATAATTTCAAAATTTTCAAGTATTTCAAAGACTTTCCGCTAGGGGCGCATTGCGTTTTCTGCGTTATTTCTGCTTCTAAAACTCGGATTTGAAAATTTCTTCCTCTATCTCATACAACACCTGATGGAAAATCTTTTTCATATAATTTCTAATGTTTAGTAAATAATGATTTGGCCACCAGGGGGCATAAGTGTTAATTTCTGTTTATGTATTTGCAGCAAAATCTGAGCTCCTGAAAACTTGACTGAAAACATTCTTTCGTGGACCTATACTGCTCAAATCGAAAAACCTTTTGAGAATCCGTTCTTCTTAAAGTAATGCATGTTTTTCCCGCCAGGGAACATAGATTCATGTGTTATTTTTGTCAGTATCTCTGTTTCCTAAGAGTCCGATTTGAGAAATTATTTCTGTGTCGGAAAGCGTTTCCAGTGCGAAATGTTTCTCATATAAATTCATATTTTTCTTAACGCACACGTCTGCAACCAGAGGGCATAAGCTCACGATTCCGTTTGCAGCAATATCTGAGGGATTCAAAACCCTATTGAAAAACTTCTTTCTTCAGTCAGATACTATTGTTTTTCCATAGCGGTTCCATTGACTTTGAATAGCTTTGATAAATTTTAATTTGAGTCAGAACGGATTCAAAAGACGTGCTTATTACACCCGAAAATTCGGTGTCATTTTTCTTGTTTATTCTTCAGACTGCTGAAAGTGATCTTTCAGCAGAACAATTCGTGACAGGTAAGGTTAAAAACATTCTCAAAGCTATTTCAAAGTCTGGAAATGTACTGTGAAGATTGTTATCAATGATGTAAATGTACATATCCCGTGGTGTGTTCAAGTCTTTCGCATTCATATATGACTGCAAATGTTGATATTCGTCGCTTAGAAAGTTTTCAAGGCCACGCTCCACGTGTAATACACATTATTGTGGCTAATCACTCTATTGCTTATTCTTTCATATTACTGCAGTTACGAATTAATGATACAGTTTGACCTTTATTTTGAAATACCTTGCTATTCTCGTTCTATTCTCTAACCACACCCAATTTTATTAAGAACTCCTTTTTTGTATTAAATAATAAATATTAATTTCTAGATAATATTACAAAATTTATTTTACACGCCCTTAGGTGAATTAATTTCTATATAGCATTCATTTCGTTTGTGTATGATCGAGTTTGTGAAGAACAATCTCAACATTTAGAAATATAAACAATACGTGAGGCTCAGGTCCTCTAAAGTAAACGAAGTACAATAATTCTGCCTAGATGCACGATTAAAACTTGCAAGAGAAAATAAAGTGTTTATTAAAAGTAAAAAAAATGTAAATTAAAAAAATTAATACTTTTTCCAAATTATTTTTTTAAATATTATTAATTAATAATTAAAATTAAAAATTAAAAAATAATATTTTTTTAATTTTAATTTTTTAATTTTTAATTTTAATTTTTTGACTTTTAATAAACACTTTGTTTTCTCCTGCAAGTTTTAATCATGCATCCAAGGCAGAATTCTTGTACTTCGTTTGATTTACAGCACGAATATCCTGCATCCTCTAAAGTAGTTTTGGAAGGGAAGAACTTGCCCTACGCAAACAATAATTGTAATTGCTTCCACATATTACTATAAACTAGCATATTATTACATGTCAAAGTAAGATGGACACCCATCGATCTCTCTTTCCCTCCTCCTCCAAACCAGCACATAACAAGTTTCAATGGCAGACTGACCCATTCAACAATAAATTATTATATCATTTTAGCTAGCCCCAATACATTCGTCAATCGACGCTCTTGCTCATTTAATGCTCTCTGTCCACACATATGCAGTGACAATTACAAAGAATGCTTGAAGTTTTACAAATTAATAAATTTTGTAAAATTATTTAAGAACATTTTTTCTTGATTGGTGGTTCTCAAATATTCATAAAACAACTTCCAGCTTGGCACCCCTCTAAATCTGGCGTCCTGGGCCCGTTGCTTAAACCAGCCCTGCAGTTACTTAAAGTATTCCTCCTCCCTTCATCATTGGCTCAAACAATTTTCTAGCGGTCTTGTAGATGTGTCGCCATCTATCGTCATTCTGAGACGTAAAATAGTTGAACTATACTCGGGGCAAACTTAACCTGTCATTGGAAGGAAGGCTACAGAATGTATACTTCCACTGCATAAAATAGTTCCGGTCTAAAAGCTCGTACTCCAGCTTCAACTGGCACTTAAAAAGGACACAGATGTTCAATACGTTGTGTGTGTGTGCATTTAAAATATTCAGATCTCAGTTTCAGCGGCATTTCTAAAAAATACAGATATTCGTGTTTTGGTGACGTCACTGATGGTTCTCTGTCACAGCATTCTTGTTTGGGTCAGAGTTAAGCTGTCAACCCAGGGGATATTTATTGCTGTGGGGGTGGGGTGTCATTAGCGGAAGGATGAGGGCAAAAAAAGTGTTTCCGAGAGCATTTCGCGTTACTCCCCCTGGTTTCTCCTTCTTGATTGTTGTTTTAAAACACTCTTCTGTCTTTTCGGTTTTTTCGAATGGCATCTGCCGGTCACTCGAGTGTATTTCAGCCGCATAAAACTGGGAAACCATTACGAAGCTCGGCTAAGGTGATCGTTATGAATGTTTTCACTAAATTGATGGAAAAACACTCACCGAATAAATTGGAAAATGAAATAACAGTTCTTACGGCAGAACTCACTGGTGTTTCAAGTCGCACCATTACGAGAATGAAGGTTGAATTTAGTATTGAAGTACCTCAGATCCATCGGCAATTTATTTCTTTAAATTAAAATACAATTTTCGCTTGGCTTACATAGAACGTTTTCTCGAAATTAGTTTGGAGTTCCCAATTCAGTTCTCAATATAGGCCAAGAAACGGCTACCTTTTCCTTTTGAACTTTTGTGCGCAATTGCCTTAAACGCGTATGAACCGGCATGGAAATTCAGACAAATGAAAGAGTTCCTTCCACTGCCACACATAATTCGGAAACTTGGAAAACTGCCACACATTCAAAGTGTTCCTCGGAGGAACAGCAATTTGTGCCCGGCCCATCAATGAAAAACATGTGGCAATTTTCCAAGTTGCTGAAAGATGTGTGGCAGTTTACTGTGAACCCTAAAATATCATTAACCACAGAGACGGGCTCTTGTCCATTACTTATGGCAACTTAGAGTAGTTAAAAATGCATACACATTTAACGGGTGTCTGTTATAAAAAAAAAATCTAATCAAGGCAAAATTTTTGAAAGAACGAAATTTTACGCATAACTGATGACATGGTAAAAATACTTTTAAATAAATCCCACAGTTGGTATTCTTCAAGCAGTAAGTATAAATATATGAAATATATATAAAAAAAAAAGAAAAATATGTGTAAACAAAATTAGGCCACTTAAGACTTCTTCCCGTGCTTAGCAAAGATAATTTCATTTTAAAAGAAATAAACCTTACACGTTCTGTAACATCTCAAAAAAATAAAAATAAAAAGATAAATAGAGAGAGAGAGAGAGAGAGAGAGAGAGAAATAAACTGCTTGTCTACCGGTCTGCAAAGCGCGCGGGGGTGGGGTGGGTGTTAAAATAGAGGGGTTTGGTAAGGGATCACGGTGACAGACATCCCGCCCTGAGGGCTTGTGGGAGAAGTTTTCCGCGTGAAGGCTAATTACACACCATTAGTGCGGAGTAATACTGGAAGCGAAAAGGTCACCGTAGCTTCGGTCTCATTGCCAGGATAGCTTTACCCCGAGTATAGTCTAAGTATAATTTTAAAATTTACCAATAGGTGACAAAGCTGTGGATATAACCTAGAGAAGTTTAGAAAAATACCATGAGCCACGGATAACAATAGAACAGTCTAGGGATCGCGGAACACATGGTGCCAGTAGGTGGCAAAACAAAAGCGTGATGTAATCCAATTTACTGTCGTCGTTTCATCCTCCAACACGAATTATTTAACAACCATTTGAAAGAGGAAATTGAAAATACTGAAAAACATTATTTCAACAATCATTTCGAAGAGGAAATTGAAAATAGTGAAAAATATTATTACAACGATCATTTCGAAGAAGAAATTGAAAATACGTTGGTAACTCTCCACAAAAATTCATGGCGAGGGCAACTTGAAGTGGCGTCATATGGTGTTATGTTTAAAGCACTCAAGTATTTTCTTTTTTTTTTTAATTTAACTCTGTTACAATCAGATTCTGAACAAATTTCGATTTCGGAAATTATTCGTGCTGCTTTACCGAAAGCTTTTACATTTGCAAATTGAAATTTCTTTGTCCAAAACACAGTGTGACACTTTCAATACTTAGCCTTCTACAGAAAGTTTAAAGCTCAAATAGAGAATGCCGCAAAATTCACAGTTTTTGGTCATGGCTTTAAATTCCAAAGAAGGTTAGTCATTCTTGTGGCAGATGGTTTTCGTGAAATACTCAGAAATATTTAATTCAGTCCATTCATAAAAATAGAGGAATAAGGCAAGTATGTAACTGAAATTTAAAATATGGTAGAAATGAGTAACACTGTTTTATTTTGCTTGTTTTCACCAAAAATTAACTGAAGTTATTTGCTAACAGTGATCAGCACTATCATTTCGTTAATGTTCTAAATGCCACCCAACTCTTTCGCTCACATCTATTGTTTTTTAGAAATGAATTAATCAACAACTTAAGGATTATACACAAGTATGTGAAAATGCGTGTTCTACTCAACATGACTGAAGAAAAATGGACTAAATATTACGATATCAACAAATGTCAAAAAATCAAATTTGTCTGTGAAACAAATGTCTGTCTTTCGAATTTGTATTGATGAGAATATATGTTGAGAAATTACCTGTCGACCATTTGACAAGAAAGGAAGAATATTTTACAAAGTATTTATGTGCAGTTTAATAATGTACACATTAAATTAAAAATTTAATAACAGCAATGTGTGTTACATGCTATATACAAATGCTGACGTATGCTTAATAGCTCTTTTCCAATTATTTTGGAAATGGAGCCGGGAATTGAAATCTTTAGGTTTGTGGGTTCCGTAAAAGTCAACTTCTTACAGTTCAAACAATCTTTATTAGTCTAAAAACAGTACAGATTCATACACGCTGTTAAAACATGAGAAATAACTGGAGAACAAACATGAATAATTACAAATGCCGGAGCAGGACCCCCATCCGGAAATAAACCAGAAAGTTAAAACGGATGAGAAACTATCACAGTGTGTACAATTGTACACATAGAAATCAAAACATTAAGCTAAAGGAATAAGAGCACATAGCGTACCTCAAGGAGTAATGTGATAACAATATATGAGAACGACATATGTCGGAGCAAACTAGCCTCCGGAAAAAACACAAAGTTAAAAGATTTAAATGGCGATACATTGTCAACAATCTCTCATGAATAAACCAAAACATGGTGCAAATTTTACAGGAAAATATAGTGGTCGACATAGGTAATCAACTTATAAAAAACATAATGCAAAATCACAGGGAGGAAACACAACAAACTTATACACTATAAAAAAAAAACGAAACACATGTGCAAATCTCAAAAAACACCAGAAAAATAAAAAATGCCACATGCAAGGAGCTATGCAAGTGATTAACAGATAAAACACGTGGGCACTAAAAAAACTCTTCTGCTATACAAAGCACTGAAAGTTTGCACATTACGCAACATAATCAAAAAAACAAAAACGGCGGCAGAACAGTACATTAAAAAACAATATAATGAAAACACTAAGGAAATAAGCAAAATGCAACAATACGGTAGAGGCAAACAACAAGACAGAAGTACTAGGAAATCAGCAATTAAATTCTCATAACAAACCCTGTGTTATGTCATAGTGAGAAACATAAGAAACAGCCGATTTCCATGGCACCAAACAACTCATCCAGAAAATGCACAATGTATAAACAATAATCATATACACATAACAATTCCTCCATTAGCACATGGTACAATAGAACATAAGAATACTGAGGCAACTCAATGGTTCAGCACAGTACAAAGATACAATACAAATTGCTCGGGATTACAGCACCATCACAAATATACTACAGAACACATACACAGAACAGCAATGAAGAGGGTAGAACACGTCGTAGAACGCATTCGAAAAACAAGAGTCCTCAAACTCATGAGGACACCACCATAATAGAACAACACATGGTGGATAACCTGTGTCAGGAGGAAAGATACAGAGACACAATAGTCAAGCTCCAAAATGATTATCCTCAGAATGCAATTCAAATGTAGCACAATAATCGCGACAATGCGAGGAAGAAACAACAAACAAAAGGCTACAGAACAAAGAAAACTCCTCACGTTCCAACTTGCAAGGAGTACTGAGTGGTTAAAACGATAGACTAATGGTGGTACCATCAATCCGGAACCAACCGGCATCCTGCGCCCAGACTTGACGAAACCGTGCTAAAGAATTAGTAGATTGTGCTTCTGCATATTCGAGGTGGAGGCGAGCTGTTAAACGGCTGCGAAAATAGGTGAGGATTCTGTCACTCGCAATAAGGGGATTAGCAGAGTCTGCGGCATTCCGGAGATAAAGATGATAGATATATATTGCTTGTTTCACCAAAACAAAGAGAAAGGCGCAAACGTCCGGTAAACGAGACGGAGGGTGCTTCGTTAAAAGCAACCAGGAATAGGCGAGAAAAGGTAGATTGCGAGAAGTGATATGGTTCACGAAACGAAATACACAATGCAAAACAGGAAACAGGATGGGACAATGCCAGTACATATGGACGATATCTCCTATGGACTCACAAAATGGGCAAACGGAGGAAGAAATTAGAGACATACGGGATAGAAGAAGAGGGACAGGAAGCCGGCGGTGGATATATCGCCAGTGAATGTTAAACTCCAACGGTGCAGAAAGAGGAGAAGAAGAGGCAGACCAGATGGCCTGAGAGAGGGAAGAAGGAACATCAGAAATTGGGTGCGGAGCTGCGGTAGGTGTACGAAAGAAACGGTAAAAGGAAACAGTGGAAACTGAGAGAATAGGGACAGAAACGCCTCTAATAGAGAGAAAAAAAGGAATAGGGAGACTGGGACCAAGGACAGAGACGAGGCCATGAGAATTGACGAGAGATGGATAAAGAAAACCGATGGAAGAGCAAAGAAGAGCATAATCAGTAGCATGGGAAGGTGAAGGATCGGAAAATAAGGAAGTAAGGGGTTTCCAGGTCAAGTCGGGATTAACGAGTGCGCGAACAGTTAGTATACCGGAGCGGATCCAGGAAGGCAAAAGAAAAAAAGGCTGTCTGGAGGAATGGACGAGGGTGGAAAAGAAAAGAGGTTCATCCAAGAGATCAAGGGTGGTGGTCGGAGGGGCCCGGGAAAGAGGAAGAGCATGGAGGAACGTCAGAGCTTCAGAAAGAACAGAAGGAAAATTAATGGAAGAAGAAGAGAAGGAATCCATCTTAAGATAAAGGGGAAAGGAGAAAGATGGATCGTGAAGAGAGAGAAGAACATCAAGGGTAGAAGAAAGGGACGGAGTGGGAGCAACCGAGATCCGAAGAAAGGAAACAAGTCGGTGAGCACGATAATATATGTGCACATCCGGTAAATTGATGCCGCCGTGCTCCTGTGAAAGGTTGAGCGTCGCCGCCGCGACCCAGTGCTTTGTGGACCAAATCATCGATGTACACAGACTTTTGATATGATCAAGACGATACGTAGGCAGTACAGTAGAAGACCAGGTAAAGAAACAAAGTGGCAAGAGGTAACGACGTACAATGGCAGCACGCTGATGGTAAGAAGTGTATGAGTGCGTTGATTTCCAGAATCCCACCGTACGGTGAAGACGTGGGCGTAAAGCATCCCACGAAGCAACTGCTGCCGTAAACGGATGCCCAATATAAGTAGCAAGGATTTTCTGAGAAGAAGAGGACCACACCGCACCCCATGGGGCATCAGTACGGCCCACCCACGATCCACACCATAAGCCGGTGCTTTTTGCAGCATTAAGAGTAGCACCAGATAAGTCCGCATAGGATTGATAAACTTGATATAAAACATCAAAGAGGTGGTCGGAACGCAAGCAGAACGTAGCATCATCGGCATAGGCAGTATATACACAGCAGTGATGCCTAGTGCTAGCGACTGTGGGTGGCATAGCAGAGAGAAGGGATCGTTTCGCTGCAAGAAGAAAGGGCTCAAAGGCCAAGGCAAAGAGTTGTCCCGAAAGGGGACAACCCTGCCGGATCCCACGTTGGAAAGGCACAGCCGCCGTCAAAAAGAAGGCCGTTCGAACGTGAAGACGGGCACCCCGGTAGAGACTGAGAAGGATAGAAACGAAAGAAGGAGGAAACCAAAAGAAGTAAGAACAGTACAGAGATAATCGTGAGAAACGTTATCAAAGGCAGATTTTTGATCGATATTAAGGAGTGCCAAAGGTTCAGAAAATTTACGAGCAAGGAAGGTAAGAAGAATTAGAAAAGTGGTATTATTATTAATGGACCGACCAGGCACAGTGTATGACTGATCGGGAGAAATAAGAAAAGGAAGGACAATATTAAGTCGGCGAGAAAGTAATTTAGTGTAGAGTTTATAATCTAAGTTGAGAATTGAAATGGGGCGCCAATTCGTCAAATCCAAAAGGTCTCCCTTTTTAGGCAGGAGAGTAATATGTGCTACAGTGAAGTCCGGCGGTAACACAGAAGAAGAAAGAGCACAAGAAAACTATGCTGAGAGAAAGGGTAGTAAGGACGGAAAGAAAGCACGGTAAAAGGAAAGTGGAAGACCGTCAGGTCCTGGAGAAGCATGCGGGTTAAGAGACGCGAAAGCCTCTCGGAGTTCAGAAGGGGAAAAATCCGATTGTAAGAAAGAGCAAAGGTGAGCTGGGACCTGAGGGAGATTAGAAAGAAGCGAAGAAGAAGAAAGATCAGTAGTCTGCGGTACCGCTCGGTAGTTGTCCACAAAGGCATTCCGAACATGGGAACACACGACGGATTGATCATCGGTAACGGTACCATCAGCGAGGCGGAGATGTCGTATGGAGGATGAGGCTCGCTTCTTAGACTCCATTTTAGCAAAGTATTCATACGACTGCGCAGACGAGGAGATATGACGCCATCGCATCCGCCGGACAGCTTGCCGTGCCAATGGTTTAAGAAGTGCAGAGAGATCACTTTGATACACGGTATACTGAGGGTCTGCCGGAGTCAGAATTGACAGATGACCTCGTAGATTGGCAATTTTCTGGGAACGTTCGGTGCAAACAGTAAAGGAGTAATTGCGAACAAAGAACTGCAGATCACTCTTAACCTTCAACCAAAGATGCAGAGCACTCGGTGTGGAGTCTAAAAGACAACGCCTATCGGCTAGAAATTGGTTGACTACGGCACAAAATCCAAGGTCCGTGAGAAGCTCATCATCAAAAGTCCACGTGCGATGTGTACGGGAAGGTGTAGAAGTCTCACAGACAGTGAGACATACTGCACAGTGGTCGGAGGAAACCGTAGGAAGGTGTACCACGTCTGTAATGGACGGAGTCATCGTCGTCGAGACATACACACGATCAAGTCGTGCCAATGGAGAGCCAAATGTCACCGGACCATGCCACGTGTAGGAAATGTCAGTTGGTCGTAAATGCCGAAAAGCGTCAACAAGCTGAAAGTCATGAATGATAGGTGAAAGCAAAGATGTAAGATTTCGACGGTATTCACCTCTGGATGAACACCTATCGAGGGAAGGCTCGAGAGTACAGTTGAAATCCCCACCCAGGGTAACAAAATCCTGAGCGGGGAGAGCAGCAAGGGCATCTCGAAGAAATGAGGCATCCCACGAATATTTTATTTCATCACAGTTTTTAATAGAAGCTTAAATTTACTGGTTGTGCAAAGAAATATTGCAGTACTTTGAACACTTTTGGCATTTTGAATAGTGGGTTTCTTAAGGTATATCTCCAATTTAGCTTCACGTTTTTTGAGCATCTGTTCTTATAATATATTATATAACTTCTCCATTGTAATATCATACTTTACGAACAGAAGATGAAATTCTTCCAATTTCCTTATATATATATACAGTATATTGACAAAAGTCACCGGACACCTAGAAGAGAAAGACAACATAGCATTTATTGACATACATTAGAACGGTGTCGGTCCACCTTTAGCCTTAATGCATGCACTGACACTTCGGGACATGCTTTCGATAAGGTTTTGGAACACAGCGATAGGTATGCGCTCCCATTCGGTACATAATGCTGCCGCTAAGTGTTGCTTAGTTGTAGGCCTTGGTTCCAAACTTCTTATGCGGCGCTCTAATTCATCCCATAGGTGCTCTGTGGGATTAAGATCAGGGATGTATGCTGGCTAGTTCACACACGATACGAAATTATCGTCAGACCACACCGTAACAGTCCTTGCTTTATAAGACGTAAGTGGTGTCAGTTTTGAGCTCCGTGTTTAACCGTCTACTGAGTGTGTTTTGTGTACTCTGTCGTTATAATTTTGCTCATGCCTTCAAGACGAAGGTTGTATCTTTGATTTAAGACATCTTCCGAGTCGGTGAGTATTCTTTTCATTTAGCTATCAGCATTTTATTTTCTCGACCAGTTGGTCGTTTTTACTAAATTAGGCCTCGCCAGTAGCTTCTCCTACTACTTCGATCCTTATCTCTGAAGGAGCAAACCAATCAGCGTCCGTCCTTAATGATGAGGAATCTCGTCCTCCTCCTGATGCCTATTGCTCTCTTCTTCGACTCACTGACCCCACCCCTCCTGGTGGTGATGGTACGTCGTTCGCTTCTGATACTGCCGATGACGTAATGGATATCTCTGAGGGCGTTGCTTCTCTGCCCTCGGTAGCCTTGCCCAGCGTTGTGTCAGCTCCTTCATCCAGCGCTGCACCTCTGCCTTCCAGTGGAGGATTGCCTTCCCGCTCTTATTCTAAAGTTACCTCAGGTGCGTCCCTACCGACGCAAGCGACCCGCCTTCCCCTTGCGGATGCCCATGTCCAGATACATGGTGACTCACTTCAATTGGACGTTCCGCACTCCTCACCGGCTGCGCAGGAAGTTCACTCCACCCGCGAGTTGGGAGTGTGCCTAGATGCTCTTTCGAATACACCGTTGAATATCTATTGCGATACGCTCCTTGCTTTTCTTCCAGCCGGTGTCATTACTCACCTCACCAGCCGGCCGCGGACGGTGATTGTTTATTTCACATCCAAAGAGCATGCAGACACGCTTCTAAACTTTGTTCTTGACCTGGGTGATCACCACCTCGAAGCTGAACCGATCGCCAGGCGCCCTGTTCAGGTCTTCTTGCATCCGGTGCTCCCCGAAATCTCGGATGCGATGATATGTACTGCACTTAGTAAGTGTGGTAAGATTGTTGATCCTGTTATCACACATTCAGCGGAGCCCAAGGATATTGCAAATAAGAATGTTCGTAGTTTTCGCCGTAGTGTTCGACTCATCTTTTCATCAGAGGAGCACCTCCGTAAGTTCCCATGGATCCTAAACGCCCGGTGTGGGCAGCTCCCCTACAGAATTGACATGCTAACATCAGAACACTGTGCTAATTGCAAAGAACTTGGGCATCAGCGTGCTTGGTGTCCCAACAACGAGCGTCCAGCTCCCACGGCTTCTAGATCGACTCCCGCCTCTAAGCAACCTCCTGCTACATCTCACTCTACACCTGCACCGCCTCACAGTGTGCCAACTGCCCCTGGGCCGAGTTACGCAGAAAGTATATCTAAAGCCTCTCGTCAACGAGCGTCTTTTGATGCCGACCTCACCTCCCACCTTAATCATCCAGTGCTCGCCTCACCCATTACTCATCATCATGTGGCAACATAGGGAGACCTCGCCGCTGAGTTCCCACCAGTCTTCACTGTTGGTGTCTCCGAGTGTGACGGCGGCGCCGATCCCTCCTCTGACTCTGCGTCTGCTTCCCGAGCATTGTCGCTCCCTGGAAAACGAACTTCTGGCACTTGTACAGGTACCCGACGTAAGAAGAAGATGAGGAAACATCCCCCCTGCGGATGGCCGACCGCTCCGTGCTACCCAATCTTCAGGAGATCTTTCTCCCTCCCCTCCGCCAACAGGAATTGAAAGGGACACTGATGATGATGGGTCTTCGTCTTCGTTTGAGGTCTTTTCCAGTGTACTCTCCAAATGTGGTGCTCCTTTAGCACCTCTCAATCTTGGAGATTACTATCAGATTTGCACCCACACTACGAACCTGGAGTCGACGTATGACTACCTCCGAGAGCGCGAAGACATTCTTCCCGCGCTGCTCCTGCAAACTGGATGCATTGCTAAGTACCTTCGTGGGTTTGTACATGACCTCCTGCACCAGTCCTGGACCCTTGGCTGCGTAAACCGATTACAACAACTCCTGAAAGTTGCTCCGCGACTCCTTCAATCAACGACTGACCAGTTCATTCAAGGTCACGACCCTTAATTACATAGGGTTCGCTAGCCCCCTAGCGAATACTCTTGTAATAGAAGACCTTTCGCCCCTCGGGGCCGATCTGTTGCTATTTCAAGAAACCAACTGCCATTCCTCCACTCTGTTTACTCGCTGGCGTGCTAGTGATTATGTGTTCCATCATGCATTTCGCTATTCATCTCATGATGGGCTTGTTATCGGAACACATCAGCAGTCCCTATCCACCTTCACTGCACTCTCAGTGCAGAACGTATGCCGGGATTTACTCCAGGAAGTCTCCTTCACAGTTGGCGGAGCTCGATTTCGCATTTTTAACGTGTATATTCCGTGCACCTCTATTCATTTATCCATCTTGTTCACCAAACTGCGTCAAGCTCTCTCGAAAGTCTCGCCTTCGGATCGTGTGATCTCGGGTGGAGACTTCAATTGCACCCTTGACCCGGTACTGGATCGCTCTCCTTCGTCACGAGAGCGTCGTACGGATCTCGCCGCACTACTCCATGACCTTGTTGCTTATTCCTCCTTTACCGATGCTTATAGGCGCCTACATCCACAAGAGACCTCACACACGTGGTGCTCGTCTGGGAGTCAGCTTCCATCGACTGCACGCCTAGATCGGGTCTACGTTTCCACACCGCTTCTTGCGTCTATTACCGAGTTGCGACATCAACCTACTGCTTCCTCTGACCACTGCACGGTCACCTATACAGTGTTTGCTGTGGCGTCACTCCCTCGGACTGTGCGTCCGTGGACGTTTGATTCCAATCTCCTCACCGATCCGGACTTTTGTGCCTCTGTCCGTTCTTTCCTTGCTGCTCGTCACGCAGGGTTGCATTTCGCACCCTGTACCTTGACGTGTTGACTTCATGTCAAGCATCAGCTCTGCTTACATATCAAGCAACTTTCCTTCTCCATGAAGACTTCCAGTCAGATGCGCCTCGATCACGGCAGGCAGATGCTCGCACTGATTGGATTGTCAGATCCGCTGTTTCCAGCATATCAGGCGGAGCTCCATGCTTTGCCGAACCCTCTAGCGCAGCAAGCACTTTTACGTCTGCGTATTAAACATCTCAATCCGGAGGAATACACCTATGATTTTCTAACATCAATGGAATCTGCACGCAAGTCTTCTACCTCGCTTCGTCATCTTCGCCTCCCCTCTGGCGAAATCACATCCGATTCGGCGGCGATTTGCTCTCACGTTCGTCAGTTCTGTACCACCAAGTTCCGTGAAACTCCTCCCCTTCTCCCTCTGCTCTCTCCCATCTTCTCAATAACCTGCCTCACGTTCCGTCTCATCTTGCTTACACCCTGTCTCTCTCCCCACATCCACGGAGGTGTCCGACACCTTCTCTTCCCTTAACCCCCATGCCGCTCCGGGTCCGGACGGCCTCTCTTTTCCTTTTTATCGTGCGTTCTTGCCTCTTCTGTTGCCTTTTCTCCTCTCCGCTTTTCCTTCTGCATTTAACTGGTCCCCCCTCCCGAAGAGTTTCACGGACGCACATGTGGTCCTATTTCCCAAGTTGAGTGACCATCTTGACTTGAGAAATCGGCACCCCGATTCTCTTCTCAATCAAGATTATAAACTCTTTACTAAGCTTCTTTCCCGTTGACTAAACTCTGTCCTTTCTCACATCCTTACTGACTCTCAAACCTATACTGTTCCTGGAAGTTCTCTTTCCTCCAATGTTCAACTTCTTCGCGATCTCATTCATCTTGCCAAGACTCATTCTGAACCTCTTGTTCTCCTTTCCTTGGACCTTCGTTCCGCTTTCGATAATATCTCACACGTCTATTTAACACAAACCCTGCTGCACTTTGGCTTTCCTCCACATTTTGTCTCTGTTCTTCTCTCCCTTTACCGGAACGCCGTTTTCCAAGTCAAGACCGCATCTTTTCTCACAGCGCCTGTTTCCTTTAAGCGGGAAGTTCGTCAGGGCTCCCCGCTTTCTGGTCAACTGCTTGCGATTGCCGTCGAGCCCTTCCTACGCACTCTGCAAACATCTCTCCTGGCACAACTTCCAACACCAGTTGCCAGCACACGGCATCACTCAGTCATTTACTCTTCCTATGCAGATGACATTACCGTCTGCATTCGTAGCGACTCACAGTTCCAACTGCTTCGTCGTGTGTTCTCCGCATATGCTTCATGTTCTGCAGCTGAACTGAATACGTCTAAGAGCACCGGATTGTAGTGCGGGTCGTGGTTCAATCACATGGATGCTCCATGGGGGGCCACATGGTCATCCACTGCCCAACGCTTCCTGGGTGTGCACTTAGGCGCACCGCAAGCTACATGCAGTGCAACTCGCACCGAACTCCATCCTCGCCTCCTCCGCACAGCTGCGTACTGGCGTCGTACGCAGTTCTGTACGACCTACTACCAGCGTGCAAATCTTACCAGGACATACCTTCTGTCCATCTGCAAGCATTCTTGGATTGCATCTACGACCCCGCTTTTCTGTCTCCAGGATCTTACACGCTGCCTTACTTGAATAATATAGGCTTGCCATCACTGGATTAACGTCCACAAGCTCTGTGCTCCTCCCTCTTCTGGCGGTGCTGGCCTACCTGATGCCCCGCTGCGCTACAAAGCAAGCCGAGTGATCAACTTCATTCACCTCTTCACGGCTCCAGTGGCTTCCGCAGTTCAGGTACGTGACGTTCTTGCCTCCTTGCGTAACCCAAATTTTCCTTTCTTTCTTTGGTTCTCATGGATTGCTGCCCTTTCCCCCTCCAAACTCCCACCTGCACATTCAGAAGCCCTTACTCACCTTCGCTCTCTACTCCCCTTTCACTCCCCTCCCTCTTCAACTCTAGAGCTTCTTTCTGAACCCCTCTTCTTCAACTCCCTTGTTCATCCCACCACCTCCCTTGCTTTACATTCCCGTCCTGGCTCCGAGCAGGTGTAGTAACCGTACAAGACCTCACTAACTCGGATCTATCCTGGCGCCCTTTCTCTGGCCTCCCCTCTGCTATTCTCTCGTCCCCATCCGCCCGTTTGGTCTATGAATCCCTGTTTACTGCACTTCTTTCGCTTTTACCTGATCTCGTCTCCCCCACCAGTCTCGTATCTGTATTTTCTGCCCCTCTTCCGCTGCCGTTTTTCCTAAGACTCTCGGACTCGGTTCTTCCCCTCTCCTCTCTCTCCTGTAAATATCTTTATCGTTTTCTAGTGCACCTTTCCACCCCTTCACCGCTTTCTATTCTCGAGATTCCCCCTGCTTCTCTTCCTCTTGTCTGGGCCGCTGCCAGCTCACCCTTATCCGCCCCTCTTGAAATTAATACCCACTGGCTCTTTTTGCATAATCGCCTCCCTGTCCCGTATTTTCTCTTTTGCATGTCTCTTCTCTCCTCCCCTTTCTGCTCCTTCTGCGCACAGGAGGCAGATGTTTCTCACGTCTACCTTTACTGTCCCATCCAGATGCCTCTCCTCCACCAGGCTTTCCGGATTGCCAGTCGCTCTTGTTCTAAAGATCTTCCGTTCACTGCCTACAGACATCTTCTGCGGGCTCATCCACCTACGCCTCTTCCGTCAGTATGTGCCTATCTTTTCGTGCTGGTTGAGCACGTTATTTACGCGTACCTTCAACAACTCCGCAGCGTCTCCTTGCTGGTCTCTTTGCGCAGCAGTTTTGAGCCATTTCCGAGATCGATTGCTTTCTCGACTCCGCCTGGAGTATCAGTCGGCTTCTTCCAATAATCGAGAAGCCACCTTCTATGCTACCTGGGCGCCGGTCGCTCCATGGTTTGCGCTTGATTCTGGACTGCTACACCTTACAGTACCCTAGGATATTCTACACCTACTTTGCTGAGTTCCGTGGCACCCTGGTGCCCCTCTTCCACTCTACGACTCGTCTCCATGTATATCATGTGATCGTGCTACAGCCTGTGCTGTAATACATAATTTTTTTCTCGTTTTCAGTGTGCATATGATTCTGATCTTGTCATTTGAATTGCTCTTCTCCGTGTCGTACTATGCTGTACCATATTTACATTGTTATCAGTGTGCCCTCTGATTCCGTGACCTCCCGTCACTTTTATGTACTTGTGGTTGTACCCTGGTCACCGTAAGTGCTTTCTGTTTATGCACCAAGTGTATTACACCATGTTCCGGTAGAGTATTTTACTTTGAGATGTCATGTGGTATACGTCTCTATCTCCCATATGCTATATTTGCCGCACTCCCACAACTTCTTAGTGTTTAGCTATTTTCATTGTACCTGTTTGATTTTTGTAAAGTACTATGCTTCCACATTGTGCACATACTACTGTAATCCCAGTGTACTTTCACGTTGTTGTTTTTTGCGCATCTTTTGTACCTCTTGCATTTATTGTGCTGTACCGTTATTTCACATTGTCTTACTGTTTTGATTGAGCACGTGCAAATTTATGGTAAATTCTGTCATCTCTCAGAACCTATGGCTCTTCCTGTGCTTTCACTTTATGCATATACCCTTAACATCTCGGAGTGCACTCATGGTTTATCGTGTGCTTTTTACTGTACTTGTAACATTTCTTGCGCTGTATCGTGTCTTCACATCGTGTACTTTATTTGGTCATCCCTGTGTACAATATGGTTCATCATGTCTTGTTAATGTACCAGTTACATCTATTGCGTCGTACAGTGCTTTCATTTTGCGTTAATTCCTCTTGTCATCCCAGTGTGCATTCCTAGTTTTGCCCTGTGATCTTACCGTTCCTTCTGCATTTTTTTCGTGCAATCCGCGCTACCTTTGAATTGTGAACACTAATGTCATCTCAGTGTATTTTCATGCTTACTCCTATAAATTAATCACCTTCACCCCGGCTGTATTATGTTGCTTTGGTGCCCACGTTAAATAACTTGCGCAATTGGGCACGCTGTGTTTTATCTTATGTCTGTAATGTTTTACATTCACGGTGGTGTTTGTGCTGTTCTTTTTTTCATTTTGTACTATTGTTTCGCCTGTATTATCCTGTACATCATGCCTAGCCAATGTCTTGTGACACGATGTGTTTCTCTTTGTCACTTCTCCTGCAATTTTTTTGCAATAAGTCGTTCGTCTAGGTCGTCTGGGCCTCCCAGATCCTCGCATGCTGGACAACCTGTCGGTCCACTCTCTCTGTGATTTGTCTAGGTTTCTCAGATCTTCGCATGTCGGACAACCATTCGGTCCACTCTCTCCGTGGTTCATCTAGGTCTCCCAGATCCTCGCATGTTGGACAACCCGTCGGTCCACTCTCTCCGTGGTTCGTCTAGGTTTCCCAGATCCTCGCATGTAGGACAGTCTGTCGGTCCACTCTCCCCGTGGATCGTCTAGGTCTTCCAGATCCTCGCATTCGGACAACCAGTCGGTCCACTCTCTCCGTGGTTCGTCTAGGTCTCCCAGATCATCGCATGTCGGAAAACCCGTCGGTCCACTCTCTCCGTGGTTCTTCTAGGTCTCCCAGATCCTCGCATGTTGGACAACCCGTCGGTCCACTCTTTTCGTAGATCGTGTAGGTCTCCCAGATCCTCGAATGTTGGACAACCCGTCGGTCCACTCTCTCCGTGGTTCGTCAAGGTTTCCCAGATCTCGCATGTGGGACAGTCTGTCGGTCCACTCTCCCCGTGGTTCGTGTAGGTCTCCCAGATCCTCGCATGTCGGACAACCAGTCGGTCCACTCTCTCCGTGGTTCGTCTAGGTCTCCCAGATCACCGCATGTCGGACAACCCGTTGGTCCACTCTCCCCGTGGTTCGTCTAGGTCTCCCAAGTCCTCGCATGTTGGACAACCCGTCGGTCCACTCTCTCCGTGGTTCTTCTAGGTCTCCCAGATCCTCGCATGTTGGACAACCCGTCGGTCCACTCTCTCCGTGGTTCGTCTAGGTTTCCCAGATCCTCGCATGTTGGACAACCCGTCGGTCCACTCTCTCCGTGGTTCGTCTAGGTTTCCCAGATCCTCGCATGTAGGACAGTCTGTCGGTCCACTCTCCCCGTGGATCGTCTAGGTCTTCCAGATCCTCGCATTCGGACAACCAGTCGGTCCACTCTCTCCGTGGTTCGTCTAGGTCTCCCAGATCATCGCATGTCGGAAAACCCGTCGGTCCACTCTCTCCGTGGTTCTTCTAGGTCTCCCAGATCCTCGCATGTTGGACAACCCGTCGGTCCACTCTTTTCGTAGATCGTGTAGGTCTCCCAGATCCTCGCATGTTGGACAACCCGTCGGTCCACTCTCTCCGTGGTTCGTCAAGGTTTCCCAGATCTCGCATGTGGGACAGTCTGTCGGTCCACTCTCCCCGTGGTTCGTGTAGGTCTCCCAGATCCTCGCATGTCGGACAACCAGTCGGTCCACTCTCTCCGTGGTTCGTCTAGGTCTCCCAGATCACCGCATGTCGGACAACCCGTTGGTCCACTCTCCCCGTGGTTCGTCTAGGTCTCCCAAGTCCTCGCATGTTGGACAACCCGTCGGTCCACTCTCTCCGTGGTTCTTCTAGGTCTCCCAGATCCTCGCATGTTGGACAACCCGTCGGTCCACTCTCTCCGTGGTTCGTCTAGGTCTCCCAGATCCTCGCATGTTGGACAACCCGTCGGTCCACTCTCTCCGTGGTTCGTCTAGGTCTCCCAGATCCTCGCATGTGGGACAGTCTGTCGGTCCACTCTCCCCGTGGTTCGTCTAGGTCTCCCAGATCCTCGCATGTTGGACAACCAGTCGGTCCACTCTCTCCGTGGTTCGTCTAGGTCTCCTACATCCTTCTTGTTGTTGCTGCGTGCCGTATTCTATCCGATGCCACCAACCGAATGTTATAGTGACACCCGCACGACCGGTATGACGCACAATGTGGCGATAAGAGCATCCCGCTTTTCGGAGCTCAACGACGCGGCTCCTGTTGAACTCCTCCAACCGCTCGAATGGATTCCGAACTTTACCCCATGGCGTAGTTCACTTGCAAAGGATGCAACCAACACAGCAGCATGAGTCAGAGTAGCAAGCACGCGCAACGCGACAATCTTATTTAGCAAGTCAGGCACAGCACTACGACCCCTCCTTGCTAGAATCACATGTGCGGCCGAGCGTGATACTTGAATCATTTGCATGTCTCACGATGTCAAACCCACGCACCAAGGTTAATTCCTGTCGGTTGCTTCCTTTTGGGTGCAACTATTTTTTTGACGATGTAGGTATTTTTCTCCTCATTATACCAAAAGCGATACAAACATTATTATAATATTAATAGCGATGTAAATTACATTACATCAAGAGTGTTACAAGTGTGAATAAATAAATATAACGTAAAGAAGATAAATAAGGAATTCAGTTTCTAACGCAGGATTAACGCAGGATAAATAAGGAGGCCGGTTTTTAACGAAAAACTCCTTCTTATCATTGCAGAAGGAGTTTTTCCACTGCTTCTTCGAATATTGTAATTTAGGTAACACAGAACAGCTTTTACGGAAAATATTGGGAAATGGCCAGGCAACTACACATAGGTGGGCTGTTGCTCCCACAACCAGCACGCTGTGTTCCATTTACCACTGTTCACCGGAGACACCGTTTACAGTGATCCCGAGAACAAAGGAATTGGACAGCAGAACAGTGGAGTACGGTGCTCTTTACTAATGAGAGAAGATTTAGTCTATCTAGCTATTCTGAACGTTAACTAATCTGATGGTATAGGTACTCGGTATCTCCCCGAGAACATCAATGAAAATGATAGATATCATGGCCACAGTGTTTTTGTATGGGGTGGTAATGGACGTACTGAACTTCAGATACTGGAACGAGTTACTTTAACTGGTGCGCGCTACTGTAATGACGTAATCCTTCCACATGTTCGTCTGTTCCGAGGTGTCATTGGCTCACATCGTGTTAATGGACGATTACGTCACACTCCATGGTACAGTGGCTGTTGATGAGCTATTGGAAGGTGAAGACATTTAGCGGATGGATAAGCAAGCACGTTCCGTCCGACCTAAATCCCATAGAACACGTGTGGGACGCTCTGTGGAGACACATTGGGGCACCCCAACACACACACCGGAAACTATCCAACAGCTGAAGACGGCGCTGACGGAAGAATGCGCGATGTTACCACAAGAACACATCTACAATCCAGTGCGAAATATGGGATGACGGTGCTCATCATGCTTTGATATTAGGGATGATCATATCCCCTACTGAGGAGCTCCTCTTCCCTTCGAACCATCTCTAGCACTGATGCATCTGTATCATGGCACCCAGTGCTATGTAGCCAAGCCGAATAAATTTATATCCCTTGGGATATTGCAGTAGTGTCGTTGTTTCCGTCATCATTTCGGAGTTCCTATGATTTGAATTTCACATATCCAAGCCACTCCTGTGAGACGCTACAGGTCAAAAGCTGGCTCATCCTTGAGTTTTTCACACCCATGTACGAATTTCATAAAATTAGATCACGCAATTAGCGAGAAAAAGAAACTGAAATACGTACACTGAAGTCCCAAAAGACATGGAATACGAACCTAGTATCGTGCGAACCTCTTCTAGCCCTGAGAAATGCGTGCAGCAACTCGTCGTGGCATTGGTTCCACAAGTGGCCGGAAGACTTCTGCAGAGATGTCGAACCATGCCGTCTGAACAGCCTTCCACAGTTCCCACACCGAAGTAATGACGGAAAGGGAACTGAACCGTAGGTGCGGGATCTTGGGATCGAATGGACCTTTCCCCCACGTCCCATATGTGCTCTATTGGGTTCATGTCGGGCGAACGTGGTGGCCATACCATCCGTAGGAACTGTCCAGAGTGCTCTTGGAACCAAGTTTGGACAACGTGGGCCCGATGACATGGTGCATTGTTCCGCCTAAAAATCCCATCGTTGTTAGGGAGCATGAAGTCCACGAAGGGCTGTAAATGATCACCCAGCACAGCGAAAAAGCGATTACCGGTTAACGACGTGTTTACGAGGACCAGAGAACCCAAATCGTGCCACTTAAAGACACTCCACACATGTATCGAACCACCACCAGCTTGCAGAGTGCCTTGTTGACAGCTTGGGTCCATAGTCTCATGGGCCTCTGCGCCACACCCGAATCCTACCATCAGCTCGTAACAACTGGAAGCGTGACTCATCGGAACACGTCACATGCTGCCAGTCTTCCAGGGTCCAATTACCGTGTTCACGAGTGAAGGTGAGGCGCTGTGTCCGATGTCGTGGTGTTAATAAAAACACTCTGGTGGGTCTTCTGCTCCCATACCCTACGGACGATAAACTACGCTGCATTGAACTTATGGATATATCTCTAGTACCTCCTGCACTGAATGTGAATGCTATTTGAGCGAGTGTCGCTTGTCTGTTAGCATGGTCAATCCTGGTCAGACGCCGCTGGTCACCGTCATTCAGCATCCGTAGTCGACAACTGCGCTCTCCTCAGTGGGTTGTAATGCCTTCCATGAGGTATTCTCGGTGCACACGTGACACCGTAGATCGAGGAATATTGAATATTCGCACAACTTCGGAAATTGAATGTTCCACCCCTCTGGCTTCCACTACCATACCTCGTTCAAACTCCAATACTTCACGTAGGTTTGCCATAATCGTAATGGCGGTTGTTCAACCTGACTACATTTTTATCATTTGCGAGATTACACCTGGCAAATGCTACAAATCGTAATGTGCGTCAAAGCCTTTATACGATGACAGTGCCAGTTAAAAATGTGCATATTGCTATCCCACGACTTTTGGCATTTCAGTTTATATTTTGCACATTAGACAAGCCACGTTTCAGTTTAGTTGATTGATATCCTACAAAATTACGATTATGATATTTCGTTTAATGGTAAATTAAACAGTGTAATGCCCAATTTATTCGTTCTTGAAAAACAATAATACACAGTATTACACTGAAGAGCAACTGAATTTGAGATACCTGTCTAGTAACGTGTAACACCAACTTTCGCCCTGATGACGGCGGCGATTCGTCTCGGCATGGACTCGACAAGACACCGGAAGCGTTGGGAAGCCATACGGATCCACGACCCATGAACAAGCTCCTACAGTTCACGAAGATTTGATGGAGGGGGGGGGGTCAGAGCCTCGAAGATATCTTTCGATGGCATCCCAGATGTGCTCGATGGGATTGAGGTTAGGTGACCTAGCTGGCCAAGGAAGTGAGGTCGCGTTGGTGGAATGTTCATACAACCATTTGGATACAATTCGGGAGCTGCACTGTTTTGTTGCAGGATGAGGTCCCCAGTGGGATGTTGAAGACTCACAAACGGAAGCAAATGGTCGTCCAGGATATTCATGTAACGTTGACCTGTGAGGGATGATGTCACATGTACCGGGGGTCCGATTTCAGTCCACGTAAACAGCCCCCTGACGAGAATGCCACCCCCACCAGCTTCAAGAGTACCCTGCTGGCAAGAAGGATCCATCGCTTCATTTGCGCCGTACTCGTATCCTGCCATCCGCATGTACCAACGTGAATCTTGACTCATCAGTTCATACAACATTTTTTCCACATGTCGAGGGGCCAGTGGCGATGTTCCCGCCCCCATGCTAATCTTTGCACCCTGTGATGTGCGGTCAGCAGCGGTACCCTCGTGGGACGATAGCTCCTGTACCCCATAGCGAGGAGATGGTTCTTGATGGTGTGGCTGCTTTAACGTTTTTGTGCGCCAGAGTTAAATTGCCGAGTGATTTCTTGCACTGTGGCCCTTCTATCCGCTGTTACAATGCGAGCTATCCGACGATGACACCGCTCATCCACACTCTGTTGTCCACGGAAGTTGGCCCTTGCAGTAATGGTTTTGCCGGATTCGATGTACTCACGGTGCACCCGTGACACAGTAGCTCGTGGAACTTCCAGTGCCTGCACGACTTCCGAGATAGAGTGACCCACTCGTCGGGCCCCGACAATTTGCCCACGATCAAATCCCTTAGATCCTTCGTCTTACCCATACTGCGTCCGACTCTTACAGATTCCCGTCGCATCACTCCTTATATTGTCGGATCGCTGCTACGTCATGTCGTTTCCGTTTACAGGGCAGCCCACGGCGCCATATTTGCAAAACGCCAGCTGTCTTTAGTTCAATTGCTCTTCAGTGTATAACAACGGAAAATCCCTTCTTTCTTTCGCACGCGTGAACGAGTTCAATTAACATTGTTTACATAGCAGACTTGTTTAAAAATTCTGCGATCAAATGTTGCTAGCTGCTGCCACTCATTTACAAAAGAATTTTCAGTCAATGTGTCTTAAAGGAGTATGGGCCAAACAGCGAATCATTCGTAAAAAGAACCGAGTGGCGCTGTTCACTGCCCAAACCACGAAAATCTTCATCTCTTTTGTGTGTGTGGTATCTGGTGATGTGATGAAACGGGAACACACATATCAGTCGCCTGGCATGCAGTGCTCTGTGGCTGAGCCGAAATACCGGGCATTTTGCGCTGCTGTAGAGGTTGAAAGATTCTGTACTCGTCTATTTAGCACGTCTTTTGTAAAAAAAGATCGTGCTTCTGTTATCGGTTTGTCCGTCCGTCCGTCTGTACCCACGATATCTCTGCAACTATTAGTCCGATTTTAAACATTATTTTTGCATTCGATTCCATTTATGTCGAAGAGTATTTTAGATATACTTACTTTCTCAAATTACACATAGATTTTCCGCTAGGGGGCGTAAAAGTAAATTACATTTTTCCCGATAAATCTTCTTCTAAAACTCCGATTTGAAAATTTTTGCCTTCAGCGGATACATCTCCTGATGGAAAATATTTTTGCATATAATTTCAAGTTTTTGGTAAAGAATACTTTGGCCACCAGGGAGCGTAAGTGTTAATTTTCGCTTCTGATGCATTTGCCATAAAATCGGAGCTTCTAAAATATCGATTGAAAAAATTCTTTCATAAACGGATGCCACTCACATCGATAAACATTTTCGGAATAATTTATTGCGCAGTTTCTCCGCCAGGGGGCGTAGATGTACATCTTATTTTTTTCAATATCTCTACTTCTAGGAGTCCAATTTCAAAAATTCCTTCTTTGTTTAATAGTGTTTTCAGTGTGACATGTTTTTCTTATAATTTCGAAATTTTCAAGTAATTGATAGACTTTCCACTAGGGGGCGTAAATGTAAATTGCGTTCCCCCCTATGTCTCTGCTTCTAAATCTCCGATTTGAAAAAAATCTTTCTGCACCGGATACAGCTCCTGATGGGAAATTGTTTGCACATAATTTCTAATTTTTGTAAAAAAATAGTTTGGCCACCAGGGGGCGTAAATCTTAATTCCGCTTCTGTTGTATTTGCAGCAAAATATGAGATTTTAAATTCTCGATTGAAAAAAACGTCGTCTATTGACCGATACTAGTCATGTCGACAAACCTTTTAGAAAAATTTTCTTCTTAAAATAGTGCATGGTTCCCACGCCAGGGGGCGTAGATGTATAGCTTATTTTTGTCAATATCTCTACTTCTAGGAGTCCGATTTGAAAAATTCCTTCTTTGTTGGATAGTGTTTCTAGTATGACATATGTTTCATATAATTTCAAAATTTTCAAGTAATACATAGACTGTCCGCTAGGGGGCGTAAATGTAAATTGCGTTCCCCCCTATATCTGTTCTTCTAAATCTCCGATTTGAAAAATTCTTTCTGCACCGGATACAGCTCCTGATGGGAAATCGTTTGCACATATTTTATAATTTTTGTAAGTAGTGGTTTGGCTACCAGGTGGCGTATGCCTTAATTTCCGCTTCCGTTGTATTTGCAGCAAAATATGAGCTTCTAAAATCTCGATTGAAAAAAAAAGTCGTTTGTTGACCGATACTGCTCATGTCGACAAACCTTTTAGGAAAATTTTCTTCTTGAAAAAATGCATGGTTTCTACGCCAGGGGGCGTAGATGTATATCATATGTTTGTCAATATCTCTACTTGTAGGAGTACGATTTGGAAAATTCCTTCTTTATTGGACAGTGTTTCCGATGCGAAATGTTTTTCCTAAAAATTCAAAATTTTCAAGTAAATTATAGACTTTCCGCTAGGTGGCACAAAGGTAAATTGTGTTTTCGGCGTTATTTCTGCTCCTAAAGCTCTGATTTGAAAAATTCTTCCTGTATCTCATTCAAGACCTGATGGAAAATATTTTTCACATAATTTCTAATGTTTGGTAAAGAATAGTTTAGCCACCAGGGGGCACAAGTGTTAATTTCTGCTTCTGAAGTATTTGTTGCAAAATCTGGGCTCCTGAAAACTCGACTAATTTTTTTTTTCTTGGACCGATACCGCTTACATGGATAAAACTTTTGAGAATACTTTCTTCCTAAAATAATGCATGGTTTTCCCACCAGGGGACGTAAAGTCACATCTTATGTTTGTAGATATCTCTGTTTCTAAGAGTTCGTAAGCTCACGATTCCGTTTACAGCAATATCTGAGGGATTAAAAACCCGACTGAAAATCTTCTTTCTTTCGTCAGATCTATTGTTTTCCATACCGGTTCCATTGGCTTTGAATAGCTTTGATAAATTTAATTTGCGTCAGAACGGATTCAAAAGACGTGCTTACTACACCCGGAAATTCGGTGTCATCTTCCTTGTTTGTGCCGTTCAGGTCTTTTCAAAACGTTTCCACAACCTGCTGATGAAGGTTTGATATACTACAACCGGATTTTCTACTACCTTTTGTGTGTGGAAGCTTCTGGTCTTAGCATTGCTTTCTAAGCTATCGATTGCGGCAAATCTCATTCCTGAGACATCGTTCAACCGAAACGCACTTGCACCTGAAAAGTCCTACCAACTGAGAACTACTCAGCAAGCTCAATATACAGGTGTTTCAAAAGTGATGGTCAAAAATAAAAGGATGAATACTACACTCTAAGATGAGCAAAAAGGTGCTACACAACATGGGTCCGGAAAATGAGCCGTTTGCCAGATAATGCAAATTGTATCTTATGACTTGTTTGTTTCACCGCATGCTAATCTTCGCCTTTTCTCTTCCACAGTGAGCAGAGACTGAAGTAGCCGGCATGGTGCCTGCCCAAGTTTAGTTTATATCGTACTGTTGTAGGAATACGTCGCAGTAGAAGGTAGTTACGGAAACGAAGAGTATGCGGACATGCATTTCATGTACGGTAAAGCCAGCGGCAATTCACTCCAGTCTACACGCTTGTACCAAGCAGCTTTCCTCCACCAAAGGCAGCCCGACAGACGCACAATCAAAAGGTTACATCAACGCCTCAGAGAAAATGAGAGCTTTGATACTTTAATACGAACTGGTAGGTGCATAACACCTGATGTTGAGGAGAGGGTGTTACAAACGGTAGCACAATGTCCAGGAACTTCGACGAGGAGAATTGCTGCGCACGAGCGTGTACTGAGTCATAGCAGTGTGGGGAGAATTTTGCATCGGCATCAGTTGTACCTCTACCACCTGCAGCTTGTACAAACGCTCATCGATAAGGATTTCCTTCCCCGAATGGACTTCAGCCGGTGGATTCAGCCGCAGTGTGCCGCGAACAACAGTTTTGTAAGCAACATTTTGTTCACTGACGAAACTGAGTTCACTCGTGAAGGATATTTTAATTATCATAATTATCATGTTTAGGGCGTAAACAATCTACATATAATGCGTGAGTGACGACATCAGCAACGGTTCTCATTGAATGTTTGAGTCTAGGAGATCATCTAATTGGATCACATATTCTTCCAAACCAGGCAGACAGGAGAGCTGTACCTCCAATTCCTGCGGACTGTTCTTCCAGACCTCCTTGAGGGCGTTCGCCTTTCTCAGGGCCGGAACATGTGGTTTATGCATAAAGGTGCACCGGCACATTTTGCCAAGCCCATGATTCAGTATCTAACTGAAAAGTTCGGTCAACGATGGATTGATCAAGGTGGGCCTATACTTTGGCCTCCTAGAACACCAAACTTAAATCCTTAGGATTACTGTATCTGGGGTCATATGAAAAGCTTAGGGTGCACATCGTCGTTGACACCGTTGAAGATTTATTTGCAGCATCGCGTTGAAGGTGTCGTTCAGCAAAACAGAAATGAACCAGGACTGTTTGAAAGGATTCGCGACTCCTTTCTCCGAAGGTTACGAAGCTGTATACAGATGCACGAACAGCATTTTGAACACCTTCTGTAACATCCGGTAACATGTAACAACTGTAACTGCCAGTGCTGTTAAAATTTTCATACTGCATCATCTGATGTTTCAATAAACTATTCGTAGCAAGGGTTACATCGTTTGGCTCAAGAAATGTACCTCCGTTGTCATTGGTGGATGGTAAGATTCAATGTGCATTACCTCGCAATCGGTTCATTTCCGGACCCATGTTGTCTAAGACTTTTTTGCTTATTTTAGGGTGTAGTATTCATCCTTTGGTTTTTGACCATCACTTTTGAAATAGCTGTATGTAGATGCTTTGCGCTGCGACAAAGCTTAGAAATGCGAGGGTGCTGCAAACCTACATGTTCTAATCCTCTTCGTGTTGACCTTTGCGGCACAGTGGTTGACCTTTCATTTCAGACTCGCAGTACGTCGGATTTCTATTCATTTCATGCTGACATCCCTAAGTTCTGTATTTCCTTGAGCAGTGTATATTTCTGAGATTCATGGTAAATGTTAGGTAACCTTCATGAAAATCTAAATGTAAGGAAAAGGTTTTAGCTATGAAAAAAGTTTTGTGCACAACTTGTTAATTTTCGTAACATAAGTTTCAGCAGCTGATGGTGCAAGTACTTATTTCTATTTCTGAATGCTACTGCATATCGAAATCCGGTTCATATTTTTCATCGGTTCCATTAGCTATGAATAATCCTGCGCACATTGCTTATTTTGAAGTATGCGAAGTTTTTACACAGGTGCTGTAAAGGCATTTTCTTTTCTTCTGAAATTTTAGATTTTCTAAAAATCTCGTGTGGGAAAGGATTCAAAAGACATGCTCATTACAACCAAAACTTCCATATCATCTTTCTTGTTTATAGTTTTAGCAACACTGGCGACACATTTCCCAAAACAGGGGTAGCTTTGTACGTATGCAAAACACCTACTTTTCTGGAATACCACATCGAAATCTTTAAAGGGTACTATTATATCTTTTATAAAAATACTTTGTGGTGTCATTAAGGATTTTGCTAGTTCCTTTTGCATGTTTGAGTTACAAAAGGTTAAGACCTATATATTGTTGCGCCTTTACTGAGCTATACTAATTTATTTTAAATCCACAAGCACTAAATCTAGGTTCTTGGCGTAAAGACTGTAATTTATGGGCCAACGCTTGAACAATCATAATTAAACATACACAACCACAAAAATAACGTGCCATGAATCTGCCATCAGTGCACTGAACATAAACATTTAATAGGCTATTGGTATCGGCACGAATACGCTTAACAATGAGTCGACTACTACACTGCTGGCCACCCAAAATGCAACACCAAGAAGGACACGAGATAGCAAAGCCAGATTTACTGGACACATAACAACAGATACAAAGATGAAACGATTGAGCTTACAGGCCCGTGCGACTTGCGGAACACGCAGACATCAATAGTTCGTGTGGCCCCCATGGCCGGCAATAACGGCTGCTACACGCCGCCCCATCGAACTAAAGAGGCTTTGGATGTGGGCTTGAGGTATGTCGGTCCAGGCTGCTTCCACACGTTGCCACAGTCCATCAGGAGTATCCGCGGGTGGTGCTTACCGGGCCACGCGGTTGCCGATCAGCTACCAGACGTGTTCGATGGGCGACATGTCGGGAGAACAGGAGAGCCACGGCAGCAGTGACACCTGGTGGGCCGTGAGGAATTATTGCACTATGCTTGCCACTGCGGGCGCGCATTGTCCTGTTGAAGCGTGGCCGCTGGCAGGTCCTGCAGGTAAGGGAGGACTACAGGCTCCAAAACGTCGGAGATGTAGTGGCAGCTGTTGAATGTACCGGCGATGCGTACCAGAGGGGTGCGGGTGTCATATCCAATTGCGCCCCAAAACATAACACCAAGAGACGGACCAGAATGGCGATGCATAATGCAGGCGTCATACAGTCTCTCGCTGCGGTGCCGCCACACGCGGATCCAACCATTGTGGTGTTGCAGGCAGAAGCGGGATTCGTCGGAGAAGACAATGTTGTGCCATTCCGTTGTCCAGGTCCGGCGTTCAACGGCCTACTGGCGCCGCACTCGCTGGCGGTGTAACGTCAATGGTAATCTGCGCAATGGGCACCGTGCGACAAGTCCCCGCTCCTGCAGACGACGTCGAACGGTACGTGCTGACACAGGTTCTTGCGCAACACACCCTAATTCCTGCGCTAACGTTCGTGATGTGGCGGTGCGAGCCGTCCATGCCCGCCGCACAACATGCCGGTCCTCTCGTTCGGTGGTGTGCCGCGGCTGCGGCAATCGCTGACGTCGGTCCGTCCGTCCCTCCTGCACCCACCGAATACATACTCGCCTCACTGTGTCTGGATGTCGTTCCACACGGGCGCCGATGTGTCGTTACGATAAACCGCTATCGCGATAAGCCACTATTCGTCGTCTGGAATGACTGCCGTATTCTGCGACGAGGCATCAGGAAGCTTCCCACGCACAGGTCCGGAAGCACAACGCACTTCCACTACTTACACCCCGCATTCTGTGCACCCTTTTTATAGTGCTTCTCGGTGGCATACCGGGCGCACATGATTTGCATATGCCCTGAAATTCTAATCGTTTGCATGTCCTCTCGCAGGCGACGCATGCTGCGAATTTCAGGTCAATCAGATGCTTCCTTCTTGGTATTGCATTTTGGGTGGCTAGCAGTGCATGTACAGTTTCTGGGTCGTTTTGATTGAAATTAAACTTCTGTTCTAGAGCTTTTCGTTTTAAACTCACAGTTCAGTTCACTGAGACATGCAATAGTTCAGTGGATATTCAAGCTCAGTTCCTCAGCAATTACTTAGCGTATCGGAAATATGAATAAATAGAAGTACTGAAAATTTGATGCCGCCGAAGATGTATCCAAAAATCATAAGATGCTTCCTTACCAGATCGGTGATATAACAGTCACCCACACACACTATGAAGTTGACAGATAAACACACTTCCGTTCGCAGAGATACCTTTTCCTCTTTGGCCTCTCCCCGCTGCTGTGGTGGGAGGGAGATAACAGCAAAAGGTGTGCTCTCGTTGCACGTTGTTCCGCTTTACGCTTTTCTCTCCGTTAGATTAGGTTCGATGGCCTACTCAGCTGAACATCTCCGTTCCCTCGCCTACCTTGTTCCTCGAAATGCTAGCTGCCTCTAAACCATCAATTTCTGTAATTCACTCAGGCATTCCATTTCTTGGCTGTATCTTCGAGCTCTACACTTTCTTTTCATCAGCTTTCTTAGGCCGCCACAAGCATCCTGCTTTGCTTTACGATAAACTTTTCATACTTTTGCTCTACCGAGTTGATCATTTCCATTCTTCGAACAGCAGAGGAATCGCTGGTGTAGAGCCTCAGCTATCAGGTCTTTCCCGTCTGAGAGCAAAAACAGCAACTGCTTCATTCTTCTTTTCTCGGCAATGCCACGCGTATGGAGAACCACAGGCACAAAGCAATAATACTCGAGATACACTTAACTTGACAAATTTACGCTAATGCATTCACCTTTGCAACCTACTTACATTAAACGTCAGTCAGTGTTTACCATGGCTCGCTTAAAAGTTCCTTAAAAAAGTTTACTCTCCGACAGACATTCCCTCCTCTTTATGAGCGGAACGCATTAACGAAATGGCCCACAACGCACGAGTGACGCTACCAAACTCTTATGACACGAATAACACCTTATCAGCTCTTCTGTTGTTTTCCTTTTTTTAAAGCTTCTGACCAAGCCCCCGCAAAACACAAGTTAATTAATCACTACCGAATTTAAAATTTCCACCACGCCTATTAATTCCAGAATTAATTGGGGATGGGGGGGGGGGTGCTAACGATATATACTCATGGACAATGAAATTTGCGCACCTAAAAGAAAACATGCTACAACCGCGAGACTTTGCAAATAGCTACAGTGCCTTATTAGCCGGCGTGCAGTCGATGCCCCATGAAAGCGAAAAGCACCGGCCGACACAAGCAAGAGTACAGAGTGATATGAATGCCTGGTAGACGCTAGAGACGTTGATTTACGGGACTTTGAGAAAGGCCGGATCATCGGGTTGAAAACCGCAGGATGGTCGGCGCGCAGTATAGCCCGCCGCGTGGATCGTTCTGACCATACCGTCCGACTGCTTTGGTAGCTGTGGACACGTGACGGCACTGCCACACGGCGGAGCGGCTCCGGACAGACCAGGAGGACCACCGGTAGAGAGGATCGCTGGATCGTGCTCCAGGCACGAACGGATCCCACTGTGACCCGGTCAGCTACACAGACAGATTTAGCGGCTCTTGTGTGTCCACGAACCATTTTCCGACGCCTCGCGGAAGCGAATCTGCGTTCCCAGTGGCCCCTTACGTGTGCTGCTATTAACACGGGAACATCACCGGCTCTGTGTGCAAAGGTGCCAGGCCAGAGCGAAGTGAAACTCCCCAGACTGGCGACGTGTGATGTTTAGCGATGAGTGCCGCTTCGTTTTGGGGACAGATGATCATCGTGTCCGGGGGTGGAGGTCCCCGGGTCAACGGCACAATCCCAACCTCGCTATTGAGCGCCACACTTCCACCACTGCAGGCATTATGGTCTGGAGAGCCATTGCTTACGATAGAAGATCAGCTGTAATAGTGGTACGTGGATGGGAGCACATGGGGCGGTAGAATCTCATCCACATACAGACTTATGTGGATGAGATTCTACGGCCCCATGTGCTCCCATTCCTGGCCGGGATTCCAGGTGCGCTATACCAGCCGGAAACTGCCCGCTCGCACACGGCTCGGGTCGCACAGGACTACCTTGGTCATGTCCAGACACTTCCATGACCTACCCGCTCCACGGAAATGTCTCCTATCGAGCATGTGTGGGACCAGTTGAAACTCCGGCTGCCGCCGTGCCGCACTATCAGGGATTTGTAGCACACCGTCCAACACGTGTGGGCCAGTCTACCGCACGACAACATCATGTGTCTGTTCGCCTCCATGACGGACCGTGTTGCAGCATGTGTCGCCGCACGAGGCGGTGCGACGCGCTATTGAAGATGACCGGACGGCGTGCCACATATCCCTCTCTAATTGTCCTGCAGCTCTGTTTTTGCCATCTTGTGTAACATTCATATGTATCATTACGTCCATAAAATTTCAGTTCAATCCAATGCTTCCTTCTTGGTGCGCAAATTTCGTTGTCCGTGAGTGTATTTAACTTATATGCTGTGCAGGACTCTATGTGTTGCTCGTTAACTATTTGAATTCGAATTCAATTCACAATTGTCATCCAGCGTGCAAGATGGCGATTATGTTATTCTTCTACTGTTAGGTTTGGAATCTAATCTGCATAGGTAACGCTGAGAATTGTATTATGCCTTGCGACCCTTGTTCTCTCCTTTCCCTAAAACCAGGGATTACAAATTAAGTATCGATGATTCCTGAAAAGTAAAATGAAAATCCAGAATCCAGCGCGTTTTTTTACTTTGTTTTTGGTTTTTTCAAAACCGTAAGTGCAGCGGAAGTTTTGCTTCGAAGATGGCTTTACCACAAAAGAAAGACATAATAGTGATGTATTTTTTACTAAGTTGTTATTGTTCCATTTATTAACAACGAGTAGACTTCTATACTTCGCGGTTTAGGAATATTATCTGAAAATAAACAAAGAAGGACGACACACACATACACACACTTTCAGAAATTGCAAAACGTTTTTCCTATAATTTATCAAGCAGATGTAGGTGAGGCTTGGTTGCGTGCCTGCTGGGATCAACAAAAGCACCTCTAAAACATTGTGATGTTCTTCAGTAAGAAAATCATGGGTTTCTAATATGACAATGTGCTGCACTACCTAGACGTAGATTAAATTTTTTAGTGAATGTTGATGTTTTTGCGTCGTGGTTCCCAAGGTGATCACTTTGAAAGTGAATCATAAAACCCAAGCGTTTTTGTTGTTTGGTGTAAATGAAAAGTATTTGTTCAGAACATTTGTTCCACAACGTAAAGTTCCCTAGCTGTCTCAAAAATCCGAGTTGTCACAATTTCAATTTTTGGACATTGAGAAGCAGAGTTAAAATTCATTCAGCCTCGTCACCTGAATATCTATATAAAACATTTTTAGTGCTATATATAACGAAATCTTACTATTGGGGAAATGTGCGATAAAATAATTTTTAAGATATGTTCTTATCCATAAGAAAATGAAATGCATTGAGAGTGCTTTAGCAACATCTCTGTAACCCAAAAAAAAAAAAAATAGTTTTATTGGAAGGCATAAGTACTTTCAGATAACCATCAACGATTTATTTCATCTCTTCTTTACGTTTGTCAACAAACAAATGTATTGACGATTTGTGTGACTGCTCGAAATTCTTAATAAAAAATGTTTCGAACTGTTCATAAGAGAGATCCTGAAAGTAATCTGTGGATAATTACTGAAGCAATGAATCTATTTGGAATAGACCTCGTTGATAAAACACGTTCCGTACAGGGGAAAAGATTCAAGATTTGTCTAGTGTTATGCAGAACACTGAATTATATTGCTTTTTTATACATGGTGAGCACAATAGTCTTTTCAATAATATTCCTAAATGAATTATACTCATCTCCTTTAGCAATCTGTTATTTCACTATTTTCTTCCAGTGGCTTATCATCCGGAAACGATGCCCTCAGTTCGTAGCAGTGATTAGAAATATCAAGCAAAGGGAAGAAGCTATGCGAAATGTACTCAATAAAGCAAAAATATCCAAGTGTAAATGCATGATATTCGCTGCATACGTAATTCCTATTGCTTCACCACCCATCTCTGCATTTATGTTCACAGCATCTTCACTCTTCATGCATGATGACATCTTGCCATATATAGAGATCTATACTTTCGGTCACAGTGCTGACTTTAAAAACAGCACGAAGTTTCTTTGTTTATTTTTATTCTCAGTAATAGAATTTTATGTATGTATTAATCTGAGTTATTACGTATGTTTATTTATTTCTGTCCTTTGCTCAGAAGTAAACGAAGTGTTCGAAATCTTATCATCTTACTTAAGTTCGCCAGTCAGCACTGAGATTTGTCAGGAAGATATCTCCAATTTACTGAAGCATTACAAGGCACTACGTAAGCTTGTAAAGGAGATTGACGCGGCTTCATCAGCTTCTGTGCTTCTCGTACTTTCGAGTCAAATAGTCACAATACTGTTTTGCATTTTCATGATAATACATTCCTACAGAGGTGACAGAAATATTTTAAGGCTTTTCCCGCAAATTTGGTTGATTTTGCTAAACGTGTCGTTTTGCATGAATTTGATTCTTCCGGCATCACGATTGTACGAAAGAAACAAAGAGTTGACAAAGAAGTTTGTTAAACTATACGAAGATAATATAGGAACTCCAAATATGGAGGTGATAACACTTCAAAACTATCTCATTTGTCCAGAGGAACATGGATTGACTGTGTATGGAATGCTGTCCATAACGAGAAATTTCATCTTGACATTGTTTAGTCTTTTTCTTACGTATGCTCTGTTACTCGTACAGTTGCTGCCTGAATAGTTTCCTTACTGAAGTGTATATTGCATACACGGAGACAGGTAAGCAAAATACAATAATGAAATCAAGTCAAATCGAAAACTTTCGGAATTGGATTATCATATATGGCTGATTCAAATCTACTGCTATTTCACCACAAATCCGTAACAATTTCAATTAAACTTAAAAAAAAGGAATTTGCAGATGTAGTAAGCAAATGAACGTGTCAAATTATTGACCGTTTTCTTGATGAAAACGTTAAAATTTACAAAGTAATGAATGTCTTATTTTATAATTTGTATATAATCGCTTCTGGATGTTTATCAGGTAACGCTCAAAAAGAAAAACTCATTGCAGAAATAATACTTTTCCTGTTGATAAATTTTGTTTTTCTCTTGTGCATAATTCAACGCTATATTGACTATTTAATAATGATCTTTGTGTATGAAATTCGATAAAGGCTTATATAGAATGCAATAATATTTTTCTCAAGCAAAGCATGTTGACATCACGCAAAATAAAGAGTTTTCCTTGATGAAATACAAATTTAGAAGCTGTGAATCAGTTTATTAGTGTAAATCTGACATGATCGGTAAGTCAGATGACATCCGAAAACTTGGGAAATTCGGCGTCGTGGAGAGGGAATCGAACCCGCGTCTACCCGATAGCGCAAAGCATGCTAAACACTTCACCATCCAGAACGACCAAGTTTCCGATTAATTTGAATATTACCATTACAGGACTCGATGGTTATATTCAAATTTCATTTATTGATATTCATTGAGTTTTCCTTGTTTGATTCTCTAAGATGGCTGGCTTTACCGTCAGTTTTCTTCACACATAATATTTTTAGGTACACTGTCAGAAATAAGCTGTGTGAATTCACGGAAAATTTCTGAAACTAACGTGCAGCAAAGTTGCAGGTAGGTGTCCGTTCTTTAACGAAATTTACGTTTTAAAAAGCATCCGTTCTTTTTAACTTCCGTTTCACAGATTTTCCGTAGTCAGTAATTCCGTTTATTTCAGAAAAATCTCTTTCAGGTCTTTTCCAATTTGTACAGACATTTCGCAAAGTCGAGAAGGCTGAATTATTCAGCCCTTACGCTAGAGAATCCTCTCACGCCAGTGGTACTCGAACCGATGTCGTTTGGGTTGGCTCAACAGAAACTGCGCGTTTAAACCACTGAGTCAGAAAGACTCAGGGCTCACACACACGTTTAATATTAACTTCTAAATACACAATGATGACATTTTTTGCCATTAATGCGAGTGATTTAGTCATTTTACTGTTTTGAATACGTAGTCATTACTTTTTTTAATACTTTTGTAATACTTTTATTTTTCTGCCGGAGGGTATTTTTTTCATCGTGATTTTTCAAAGCAATAAAATGCTTTGGAACTTGAGGTCTTTTTAAACTGACAATGACTTTCAATTATCTTTAAGAAAAGTCGAAATGTACTGTTTTATAGCCTTATTTCACGAAACTGCTAAGTATGAAATTTACTCTTGACAGCTATAATAGACATCGTACAATCACCTGTACAATAACTTAAATACCCGGTTTCTTACGGCAGCACAATATACAAGGGGCATCCTGAAAGTAATGCCTCCTTTTTAATAACTTTTGAAATTTTGAAATGATTTTCACGAAATTGCATTGACATGTACTACGATATGTTACGAGTATGGGAACATTTTGTTTTCAGAATCGGAAAAAAGATCCTGAATGACAGAGAAACGCAGTGAACCGTACTTGAATTCCTGGAAAAAGAGGAATGTGAGACTCCAGAAATTCAGAGAAGACTTCTGGAAGTGTATGGAGCTCGGCGTCGTGGAGAGGGAATCGAACCCGTGTCTACCCGATAGCGCAAAGCATACTAACCACTACACCATCCAGAACGACCAGGCTTCCGATTAATTTGAATATTACCATTACAGGACTCGATGGTTATATTCAAATTTCATTTACTGATATTCATTGAGTTTTCCTTGTTTGATTCTCTAAGATGGCTGGCTTTACCGTCAGTTTTCTTCACACATAATATTTTTAGGTACACTGTCAGAAATAAAATGTGTGAATTCACGGAAAATTTCTGAAACTAACGTGCAGCAAAGTTTCAGGTAGGTGTCCGTTCTTTAACGAAATTTACGTTTTTAAAAGCACCCGTTCTTTTTAACTTCCGTTTCACAGATTTTCCTTAGTCAGTAATTCCGTTTATCTCAGAAAAATCTCTTTCAGGTCTTTTCCAATTTGTACAGAAATTTCGCAAAGTCGAGAAGGCTGAATTATTCAGCCCTTACGCTAGAGAATCCTCTCACGCCAGTGGTACTCGAACCGATGTCGTTTGGGTTGGCTCAACAGAAACTGCGCGTTTAAACCACTGAGTCAGAAAGACTCAGGACTCACACACACGTTTAATATTAACTTCTAAATGCACAATGATGACATTTTTTGCCATTAATGCGAGTGATTTAGTCATTTTATGTTTTTGAATACGTAGTCATTACTTTTTTTTAATACTTTTGTAATACTTTTATTTTTCTGCCGGAGGGTATTTTTTTCATCGTGATTTTTCAAAGCAATAAAATGCTTTGGAACTTGAGGTCTTTTTAAACTGACAATGACTTTCAATTATCTTTAAGAAAAGTCGAAATGTACTGTTTTATAGCCTTATTTCACGAAACTGCTAAGTATGAAATTTACTCTTGACAGCTATAATAGACATCGTACAATCACCTGTACAATAACTTAAATACCCGGTTTCTTACGGCAGCACAATATACAAGGGGCATCCTGAAAGTAATGCCCCCTTTTTAATAACTTTTGAAATTTTGAAGTGATTTTCACGAAACTGCATTGACATGTACTACGATATGTTACGAATGTTGGAACATTGTGTTTTCAGAATCGGAAATAAAGATCATGAATGACAGAGAAAAGCAGTGAACCGTTATTTAATTCCCGGAAAAAGAAGAATGTGAGACTCCAGAAATCCACAGAAGACTTCTGGCAGTGTATGGAGCTGCCAAAATAGATATCAGTAATGTCCGAAAACGGATGAAGAGCTTTCGAAAGGGAGAAAGTTCAGTGTCGGACAAACAACGGAGTGGAAGAACCACAACTGCAGTGACAGATGCCAAAAGGCAAAGAGTAAAAGACCTCATCACAGCTGATTGTCAAATCAACATCCAGGAGTTTCAACAATAAACAGTGCTCACTATGTGCAAACATGGAACAAGCTAAAGGAAACTATCAGAAGGAAAAGACGTGACATTCCACTTCATAGTGTTGTTTTATACCATGATAAAGTACGTCCCCACATCTCAACGGAGAATTCTCAGGCTATTGCCAAATGGGGTGGACGGTGATGTCCCAATCCACATACAGTCCTTATTTGGCTTCCTCAGACTTTTTCCTGTTTGTTCCTTTGAAAAACACCTTTCGTGGGGAATGTTTCGACAATGTGACAGACGTTAAACTGGCTGTAAACTCATGGATGAAACGACAGCCTCAGTAATCTTTCCAAAATGGATTTTACTAATGGGCTCAAATGTGGCGGAGATGTGTAGAAAGTGATGGGCAATACTTTGAATAGGCTAGCATTATTAACAATATGTACAAGTATTTTGACACCAATTTTCACATCTTTGCTGCTACAAATAAAAATCTGATGAGGGACGAGGCATTAATTTCAGGATGCCCTTTGTAAAATAGCTGCTGACAAAACGGGGGAAAGCAGAAGGAATATCCGGTGTTAGAAATGTCCAAAATTCATATGATATTGTAACGGACTTCCCCCTCCTCTCGCATAATTAATTTGCGAGAGGCGTGGCTAATGAATGGTAATTGAAACTTGATTGAGGGTTTAATTAAGAGGGAATTATACTTTAAACCCTTGCAAGGGGCGGTATAAAGAGAAAAGATCTTCTAGCACTTTGAATTTGAGTGGCGAGTTGCAGGTGTTTGCCATGAGAACAAAAGCTCATAATCGGAAATGGGGCAGGTCAGAGTTTAAAAGCATTTTCCCATAGCTCAAAAGTTGTTTAAACGGCAAGCACTTTTGAAGATTTTGTCTGTGCCGCGCGCGAGACAATGGGAGAGCTATTGAACTTAAGCTTTTTGCAATAAACATCCTGCGTTTTTCAAGTGGTGGAATACACTGCGTACCAACTCTGGGAGACGAGAGAATTGTTTTTGAGTAGCAGAATCCGTTTGATAGCCGAGAGAAATAGGATGGAGAGCTTCCTCGCGCTAGAAATTTGTTGTCCTCTGCTGCCGCTGTTAAAAAGCTAAGCATCGGGAAAACCAGCGAAGGTATACGCTGAAGCCAGCACTAATTTCGACTTAAAACTTGCATCAACTCGCCGGACAGCCGATACCGAAAGTGCCGTAAAAAGGAGCCATTTCAGGTGAACGGCAGAGAGAAAAGAGACACGGAACCGCCGCTCAAAATCCAGAGAGAAAGAGAGAGAGAGAGGAACGCCTGGCTTCAGGAACTAAGAAGCCTCCCTGCAGAGAAAGAGAGAGAACGCGAAGCTAATCTCTGCCTCTGTTTGTATGTGTTCGGAGGAAATTCGTCTGAGCGTTTGAATGCGTGCCTGCTTTGTCCGTAAGAAACGCCGACTCCTCCAAGAGGGAAAGCGAAAGTGCTAACCGTAGTGCCAACATATCAGGGTGTGTGTGAGTGTGTTTGTGTTCAAAAGTTGCACCATTATTTGCATACTCGAGGACATACGTAAGTTCTTTAGTAGCATTTCTTTGAGGCCCTTTGTGAACGAACAGACTTTTCGTTACGACATATTTTCGAAAACATTAAAAAGAGACAAAGCTGACCGGAAAAAATAGCCTTCACTATTACATGAAGTATCCAGTGTAAATTATGCCTGTATCCATTAAATCCCTGTTTTAATTGTTATACTGTGACTCCGTTGGTTTCTTGGTGTACTGTGCAGGCTAATTGACTAACGAGGTAAATTTGCGGATCCAGCGATCGGATTGCAGTCCGGAAATATTTTGGCATCCTGATTATCCGGGACTCGATTGAGCCCGAAGTAACAATATGCTATCCAAAATATCCGATCTCGCTACATAATTGTAAAACCAGATTCTTCGACAAACGCTTGAAATTTAACAGGTAATAAAAAATCAAGTATTCTCGGAAATCGCTTATAAATATGTTAATGGGAATTTGTCGTCAAATGGACACGGAGAAAGAGAGAACGGAGTTTTCCCGTTAATCATCATCATCATCATTGTCAACCATTATCAATCCACTGCTGGACGAAGGTCTCCCCAAGTTTCCTCCACAACGGTCTGTCTTGTGCCAGTCTCCTCCATGTCACTCCCGCATACTTTCGAATTTCATCCACCCATCTTCCATGTGGTCTTCTTCTGGGTCTTTTCCTGTCCCTTGGAATCGAATCTAAAATTTCGGCTGTCCATTGATGGTCTGTTCTTCTGGCAGTATGTCCAGCCCATTGCCATTTCAGGGATTTAACTCTGATCATGATGTCTTCCACTCTTGTCATTTTTCGGATCCACGTGTTCCTCTTCTTATCTCTCCTGGTTACACCAAGCATGCACCTCTCCATGCATCTTTGAGTTGTCTGCAGCCTTTGTATGTCTCTTTTAGCTAAGGTCCACGTCTCTGCACCATACGTAAGCACTGGAAAAATGCATTGATCAAACACTTTTCTTTTCAGACATAATGGCATATTGCTCTTGAAAATTATGCTGTTTCTTCCAAAAGCTCTCCAGGCAAGTTTTGTACGCCGATTAATTTCTTCACCAATGTGACCCTCACTTGATATCTGCTGTCCAAGATAAACGTACGTGTCTGTTATCTCCAGCTTTTCTCCATCAATCGATAAATCTTCATTTCTTGTAAAAGCATTGTACATCACTTTTGTCTTCTGAAAGTTCATTTTTAATCCCACTTCTTTACTCTTGTCAGCAAGTTCCTGGATCATACTCTGTAGCTCTGATGGGGTAGTTGCAAAAATGACTATGTCATCAGCAAAACGAAGATGGGTTAGATAATCTCCATTAATCTTTATCCCTTTGTTTTCCCAGTTCAGTGATTGAAAGACATTTTCCAATGTGGCGTTAAAGAGCTTCGGAGATATGGTGTCACCTTGTCTCACTCCTTTTCCAATTTTTATGTGTGTTGTATTTTCAAACAGCCGAATCTTTGCACTTGCATTTTCATAGATGTTATTAATAATACTAATGTATGCATCTTCAATACCGCAGGATTTCAGAGCCATTGCAACTGCTGATGGTTTCACCGAATCAAAGGCTTTTTCATAATCGATAAAAGCCATGCACAATGGAAGCTCATATTCCCTCGCTCTTTTAATTAGTTCTCTCAGTACGTGGATATGATCTATTGTGCTGTAGCCACTCCTGAATCCAGCTTGTTCTCTCGGTTGAGCCATGTCCAGTGTCACCTTCAAGCGGTGTTAAAGAACTTTAGTGAAGATTTTATAAACCACTGATAGGAGGCTGATAGGTCTGTAGTTCCTGAGATCCTCAATGTCACCTTTTTTATGTAGCAAGATCATTGTAGCGTTGTTCCAATTCTCAGGAATTTTCCCTTCATTAAGTCATCGAGTGAAAATTTGGGCGAGTACTGTTTCGATTTCTCCACTTGCTTCTTGTATGATGTCTAGAGTAATTCCATCTTCTCCTGGAGCTTTTCCCCGCTTCATGTTCTTGATTGCATGTGCAACTTCTGCTGGAAGGACTGGAAGAACTCTGGTACTGGTACCTTTCATGATGTCTGGAGTACATGTATCCTCCCTTTCATATAATTTGGAGTAGAAATCTTTCACTCTTGTCAAAATTTCGCCTCTATTTCTTGTTACAGAACCATCTTCTTTTCTCAGTGCCATAATCTGTTTTTCCCCTTACTGAGATGTCGCTTTGCTATCTTTAGGCTTTGGTTGTTGTCAATTGCTTTCCTTACTAGTTCACAGTTGAATTTCCTTACGTCTTCAGTGATACTTTTTCGTACTGTCTTGCATAGCTCTATATATTCCACTTTGGAAGTCTCATCTTCTTTGGTTGTCCTCATCACTCTTCTTTTTGCATCAACATTTTGGTTTTTCCTGATAATTTGTTCACATGCAATTTGTTCTTAGACCCAGCTAATTTTGTTGCTGTTTCCATAAGAGCTTTGGTTACTTTTCTGTTAACTTCAGAAATATCCACTTCTTCCGATGTTAGGCCTTCTAAAGCAGAGAATCTGTTCTTCAGTTCCAATTTGAAGGTATTATGGTGTTTTTTAAGGTTGGTTATGTCAATACATTTTGTTTGTCTTATGAGCTTGCTACGTTCGAGTTTAGTGTTGAGGTGCATCTTACATCTCACCAATCTATGGTCACTGCCTGTGTTGAACTTGTTTATCACACTGCAGTCTTCTATGACGAATTTTTTGTTACACATAATAAAATCAATTTCACTTGTCGTCCCATTTGGATGTCTCCATGTCCATTTCCTGTGTGCCTTTTTCTTGAAAAAGGAGTTCAAGATGAAAAACCCTTCTGCCTCTGCAAACTCTACGAAAGTATTTCCACGCTGGTTTCTGTTGTCGTGACCGAATTTACCTACTGAAGTTTCATTCTGTTGCCGTTGCCCTATTTTTGCATTGAAATCTCCCATAATTATCTTCAAGTGCTGCTTACCTTTATTATTTAGATCACAAATTTCCTCATAAAATTCTTCAATTTCTTCTTCAGCATGACTTGTGGTGGGTGCATAAGTTTGAATAATCTGAGCCTGGTATCTTCTCGAGAGTTGGATAACGAGTCGTGCAGCTCTGTCAGAGGAACTTTCAACTTCTACAACTTTATCCTTCAGTTTCTTGTTTATTATAAATCCAACACCACTAGTTCTGCCAGTATCTGTCCCACGATAGTAGAAGAGATGTCCACTTTTCAGTTCAATGAGATCTTCTCCTTTTCTCCTTACCTCACTTAGCCCGACGATGTCCCACTTGATCCTTTGTAGTTCCTCTTCCAATTCAAGAAGCCTTGAATCAGAAGATAGGGAGCGTCCGTTATACGTAGCCAAGGTCAGCATCAGATGGCAGCCTAGTCCGGTCCTCCGGGGATTTTTAGCCCCCTCTGCCTTCATGTCGCACTGGCCGCTGCCTTGGCCAGGTACATTCCAGCTGCCGGAGACTGAGGGCCAAGATTTAAGTTGTGGAGTCATTTTGGAGGGGTTTAGCCATAACTCACCACGCTGGCCAAGCGGGTTGGTGAGTGTGGGATAGCATTTCCTCTAATCCCGATGGTATAGTTATACCGCTATTGGCGGTCGTCAGAGCCCCTTTAGTGGGAACAGGATGTACCACGAGAAGGCGGGGTTGACATTTGTCAAGGAGAGGCTGTGATGTTACGCATCACCTGACCTTACATAATATACAGAAGGAATTACGGAAAGTTTTTCTCAAAATTCAGAATTTTCCGTTATCTCATCTTAAAAATGGCAATTTACCTTCAATATAAGAAAGGAATTGTAGAAACGTTTCTGAAAATTCAGAATTTTTCTGGCCTGCAAAAAATTCGTGAAATTCCGGTTTCTTTCCGTGAATTCACGGAAAAGATTGTACCAGAAATATACTTCATTAACTCACGAAAGAAATTATCGCAAGTGGATCGTGAATTTCAGAAAATGTTTTACAATGCATGAAAACATTATCCAGAATGAGATGAAATAAACTTGGAAGAAGTTTTTTTTTAACTCGAACGGATACCCTTAAACGAAGTAACGGCTTGACAAATTATGTAAACAGATGAGATTTATGTATACTCATTTTGTACGTACACAATCTCTTACGACTGAGGTTTAGTGATGCGCACACAAAATGAGGCAAATTATAGCTAATCATGAAACTTCCTTAGAAGTTATTTAACAAGAAGTACAGGAAGTATCATCAAATTCTTGAAAGATTGTTTATTTTGGTGTTTTACGACCCTATTTAGACATAAGTATATAAGGAATCACCCGTCTCTAATTTTGGGTCAGGGCCAAAGCAAGCACACTACGCCTGCCTCATACGGAAGCAACTGATTCCGGTTGTAAGAAGTACGCCTTTAGATGAAAATTCCTGTAACCGGGTATATTATATTATTAAACATCTAACAGATAGCTCCTTAAAAAGACTGAATATTGTTCATCAGCTTCATATTGCGTATGATATCATATTTCTTCCAAAATTTCAAAGCAGAGTGTAAAACTGATGCAAAACTAAAATATGCGAATGAACTTGCTTTTGTTTACGTAGCACATGAAGCTTATTTTTCTTTTCACTACATCATGAGTGATACAAATGTGATTAAATAAATATAGTCAAGAAAATCACCAAATTATGAAGTTAATTTTAGTCGTAGGATCAATTCCTTATTACGGAAGGGACTTTTCCACTTCATCTTTGAAGACTGTATTTTAAGTAACACAAGTAAATTTCTCTGACAAATATTGAAAATATTGGGATAACCTGAAAATCAAAGTGAACAACTCCGACCGTGTTTGTAGATACCCAGTGAGAGAAGAATTATTCTAGTCGGAATTTTTAGGATCTGATGTAAACCACGAAGAGAAATTTAAGTACACGACACCAAACACGTGACCGATTCATGGAAAATATTTAGCTTTGTTTCGGCATGAAACTAACTACCCTTTTATTGGCCATCTGGCTAAGATATGCAGAACATTTATGGAATTCCGAAACGCAGCTTTAACCAAAAACCTGTGGTCATAAATAAAGATATTAAATTGGAAAACACGTTTTCCCCTTCAAACTATTACTCCATCTTAGAGGGAGAACCATCAATGAAACCAGGTAGAAATTACGGTAACCGTTCTGATTTTCCCAGCTGTCAAAAGCAAAAGAAATTTTCAATCCAGTCCATAGATTTGCGAATATTGTATCTATAGACGAGAAGGGTGAATGAAGTACATTATAAGCACATAGTTTTATTTGATATCTACTGCCATCATTTTTGTTTATGTTCTCTTCTGCTCTGAAATACTAGAACAAACTCTGAAATCAATGCTATATGACACTGAACAGAAGCAGAAGTTGATAAAAGCACTCCAATTTATCTTAACCACAGTTGAAAAGCGTTTCACATAATTCCGAATGAAAATTAAACATTTCTATACACGCTTCAAGAAAGTGCTAACATATTGAAAATGATAGCAATTTTTCCAGACTTTTCAAGCAAATTTGATTACAACTGCGCATCTAAACGAATATAATTTCCTTTATCTGAACGTTTGAACGTTTGTCCGATCTTGTTGGCGCCTCTTGGTGCTTGACTGTTTTAAATGTCAGATGTCTACCTCAAACAGTATATTATTTTTTTTGCTGTAATGTTCATGTTCATTTTTGTAATGTTCATTGTTACATATTTGGAACACATCTGTTTCACTTTGACTCAATCTTGTTCCTGTAATTTTATGGCACTCCGTATCAAGGTAAGATTCGTACAGCAATAAAATGTAACCAATCAACACAGCGCGCACGTGTACCACTTTGCTTTGTTGTCATAGCAACGAAAACCGATTTTTCACAGCTTCTGGTGTGACATCATCTCATCCAAATCATTCTGGTCACATTATGTCAGAGATGCGTTACGTCACACGATTAAAATTGTTTCAGCAACTCTTTAGCAACAGGAAAACGTTACGTCAGGAATTTTTATTCTACTTTGTATTTCACAAACGATATACAAAATTTTTCATTTGGAATCCTATCGTATGAAATTTAATCTTAGATTCCCCTTGTGAACGTGAAGTGATTATTTTAGATTATCAAACCAGTTTCTTTTCTCATTTAAGCCTAAGAATTGAGAGTTCCAATACATTAAGTAACAGTCTGCTATTATTAGTTCATGCGTATGCTGAAGAAATATAATTTGAAAACTTTTTCTTTATCCTTAAACCACGAAATTCTCAGAAAAAAACTGAATTTTTTTTCGCAGAATTTAACCAGGTGCTCATTTATTTATATTTGTAGAAGAAATGGAAAAAGAAAGAAAAAAGAAAAAAATGCTGTTTGTGCTTCTACGCATGGACTACACTGTAACACTTGAAACTGCGCAATTATAAGTTTAAAAAAAGTACCTGGTTATTAAAAAATTACTCTACAAATCTTATTTTCCTCCGTCATTATTAACGGGTTTTCACCTGGCGAGGAGCAGGAGGCTGCGATATTTTTTTCAGAGGTTGCGAAATTTATTTCTTAATACAACTAAATGTGTTATGAATGCATTTTTAAAATGAATACAATTCCTCTCACATTACGTGAAAAATTCAACATGATAATTAACACAGAAATGAGCTATCTTTGAATTGACTGTATTTACTGTTCTACATGTAGCAGAAAACTTAAATTTCATTGCCCTAGAGGATCATCCCGCTCCAGGGCGATGAAATTTTCAAGTTTTCTGATGTGATTGATATTATGTGTGAAACAGTAAATACAGTCAATTCAAAGATGCCTGATTGCTGTGTTAATTATCATGATCTATGCAACATCCGAGCAAAATTATTCAAATAAATATTGCTGAAAATTATTATAAGTATTACCTATAGTATTATCACCACATAATGGTTGACCACTTACATGGGCGCCAACTTTGTGGGTTCGAAACACGTTTTGAACAACTAATGGTTTCATTATGGGTTCCTCGAACCCCTAATAGTTTTGCTCGTATTTCGCGGGGAAAATACACGTGCGCATATGTGCATAAATTTTGTTTTTCGTTATCAATTCTTCAAGGTTTTTTATTATTCATTCCCCGTTTATTATACGTATATAGAAAGTGTGTATAGAAATTTACCCCTCAAACTGTTTATTGTGCCTCAAAAAAAATATTGTTCGTTCGTGCTCATCAAATTTGACGAGTCAGACAAATACTGTTGTTTAAGAGCATTTGAAACTGCCTCCTTTATAAAAGAAAATTCCTCGGTTTTTCTGGGTTACCACAAAATACAAAAGTATAGCTCTACATTCGGAGACGAGAACCTATTCGAGGTCATAGTGATAAAGGCGGAAGTATGTTGTGCAGTCAGTTGACAAACCCTATCTTCGGGCAGTCGTAGACCAAGAAGGTTAGGAGAGAGAGAAGATGGCGTCAGCAGTCGCCGGTGAAGCCAAATCTGATCATCTGGTCTCTTGCGTCCTCCGGGTGGGAAGGTTCAGTGACGTGACGTCACTTACTGAAGTCCTTTGCTGGAGCACAGGTTGATAGCGGCCGTCTCTTACCCTCTGCAGTATCCCTGAAGGTCAACAAGGCTCCCACAGCTTTAGCAAGAGGGTTTTTGGTTAATACGCAATTTGCACTTCCGGTCGACGAAGCATATTTGGTGTAACTTTTTAAGAAAATACTAAACAATATTTCTGTAACTTTTTGGCAAATTTTTAGTTATGTGCATGTGTATTTCCGTCTTATTTTTTCCTGACTGTACATGCTGCACAAGTGCCTCTAAAACCTCATCAAAGTCAATGATTTCTTCATAGAGAAGTACAGAAGCAGCCCAAGTTGGGTATACACAGCAGATACGAAGTAGAGCCCACGGAAAACTCAGGGCGTGCGGCCGATGCCATGTTCTCTTCCTTCTAACCTCCTATTTTAACTCGGAAATTATTTGAAGAAAAAAATTGTTGGCATTTTTAAAATTGGTAAAACAACCTTAAAATAAATTTTACATGTGTTTGTTACTTTTATAAGACAAATTTGTTGGAAATTCGCTCAGTATTTCTGTATTGTATATAATGATGTCGCGCCTACAAAAGCAAAATAAATGAAATAAATAATTATCTAGAGAAAAACAAATTCTGTAATTAACTATAATTTGCTTCATTGCAGCATTTCAGGCGTCTTATTGTACCAGATAATCTGACAGAATGAAATTTAAATTAGACTTAAATACTTGGAAAAATACATGGGTAATTCGATTAAAAATTTCCGGACTCCCTAATAATTTTTCAAGTCGACGCCTATGAAAACTTATATTTTGGTATTTATCTGTACAGAAAGCAAGTTGGTAACAGTTACTGGAATCCTGATAAGACCAATTTGTGTGCGAGAAATCTATTTGCCAAAGCATTAATAAATATGTCTAAAGCTGGTACATAAATTAAAATCCTGTGCTTGCCTTCTGTGTTTTCTGTGTTTATATTACAGCGATGGTTTTGTTTTGATGTGATTTTTCGTATTTTAATCAAAACTCCTTGCTTTTCAGCGTGCTTTAGAGCAATCGAGAAATAAGTCATGGAACTCAAATTTGGAATTACCTCGTACTTATACAGATACTTTCAGTATACCCATCATTGCAACCGGACATCCTGGTCCTTGGCTTTTTGCCACTTGATAATCTTCATGGAGAAAACACGTTCAATTGTTGCCATAAGACAAAAAAAATTTCAAATACTATCAAAACTTTGTCCTTTGAAATTGCGTTTTCGAAATATCGAAAGGTTCCATTCCTAACTCCCTTTGTTCCCCCCCTTGGGACGAAAGCTAACTCCCCTTCCTCACAACTCCCCTTGTTCACCGGATCCCTCCTAACTCCCCTTTCTTCAACCCCTTTGGACGAAAGCTAATTCTACTGTTTTGCTTTTTATTGCACTGGATTTGAAAGGAAATGAAGTTGAAAACTTTTTGCCATCCTCGGTCAGGGTGCACAAGATGTGAGAATATATTTAATGCTATTGTTTGTTATTTCAAAGAAAAGAGCATTAATTGGTCTAATTGTTGTGCACTATGCGCTAATGGGGGCAAGTCTGTGTTAGGTTGTTACTCCGGTCTTCGCGCTCGTGTCATGAAGCTAAGGTCAACGAAGTCGGAGCAATGGACGGCGAGTGACGAATCCAGCCTGAAGCAAACGGCGTCGGACAGAGCTCGCACACAACCCTTGGTGTGATACGGACCTCCATTATTCTGATAGTTCTCGACACTCTGCTCTTTGATCTGCCAATGCTGTACGGTGGAAATGACGGTCTTCGTCTCTCCAGTGCGTTCCTCCGATGCTGGATTCCAGACCTCTGACCTCGGTGCGTCAGAACTTCCTCCTCACACATACGCCATATTTGCATCATTGTGCCCTGTATCGTTTAATGCGAGCGGTGTTGTCGCGTAGGAAAAGTCTGCTTTACCGCAATCCAACTTATCTACCTCGCTCGAAGTCCGTCAGTTCCACGTATGCGTATCCTCTGCTGCGGAGGGTCATAATCCACTACCTTACTGCAACAATTCTTGCGAATCCGCTATGGCAACTTCCCTGTGCTTCCTACCATACGTCCTACTTTTGTAGTTCCTGTGGGATACCTACGAAGGCGTGGCTGGTACAAATCATTTGCATGTGCGCTGCTATTGCAATCATTTGCACATCATTACGTGACAGTCCAATCCTGCTAGTTTCAATTCGACCGCTCACGTTTCTCCTGGTATTGCATTTTCAACAACCAGCTGTCTATATATATCCCCTCTAAATTCAATTTACCTGAATACTATAGAATACACTGCACATTTTCTGGTAATGCAGCGATGTTGTTTACAACGCTTAAACTCTACAGGGCGAAATTTCGCGTACAGTGCATGATCAAAAGTATCCGGGCACCATTTGGAGTAGTGTACCTGCACATGTACGTCACAGCCATGACACACACAGTGATGAGCCATCACATTAAGACCACCCACAGCCTAGAGAAATGTGCGCGCCTGGATACCGAACAGTGGCGCAGGTGAAGTTCATAGAGCTATATACAACCCGAGGACCGGTTTTCGGTTAGCAGAGTGTCCGCATCCAGAATGGAAAAAGCTGCCAATTTATCAGAGTTTGATAAAGGACAAATTGTGATGGTACGTAACCTTGGAACTACGATATCGGACACGGCGCGGCTTGTGCGTTGTTCACGTGTTGCTGTTGTGAGTACGTATGAAAAATGGTGCACAGATGGCCAAACGACGAACCGTCCAGCCGTGTGTTGTCCGCAGCATACTGATGCCAGAGGGAAGCGGCGGAGACTGTCGCACATTGTTTACAGCGGCAACAGGGCCACAGTGCGACAAATCACTCAAAGCTACAACAGTGGTGATCAGGGCAATGTGTCACAACACACAGTTCATCGCAGCCTTCTGCGCATGGGCCTGCATAGCCGAAGACACAGCCGGGTTCCTATGCTCACTGCATGTCACCGCCAACAACTCATGAAATGGGCCCAAGATCATCGTGATTGGATCGTGGATGATTGGAAGAAAGTGGCCTGGTCTGACGAATTAAGATTCGTGGGGCATCACGTAGACGGCCGAGAGTTGGTACACGGATTACCAACGAAGGCTGTGGCGCCTGGATGCACTGTTGGGCGGAAAAAGGCCGTCGTCGGCGGTGGTATGCTGCGGGCGATGTTTTTCTGATACACTTCAGGCCCCATTACCTCAGTAGCACAATTCCTGACACATGTGAGGTATCTGAACATCGTTGCGAACCAAGTTCACCTATTCATGGCAGCTGTGTTCCCTGCTGCTGATAGCCATTACCAACAGGATAATGCGCCGTGCCAGAATCGTCCAGGAGTTGTTCGAGGAAAATGCTGGTGCCTTTCTGTTAAAGCCTTGGTCTCTAAATTCACCTGACATGAACCCAATCGAACATTTGTGGTTCGACTTGGAAAAGCGGGTTAACGCTAAATCCCCACCCCCTGAAATGTACGGGAACTGGTGGACCTGCTGCTGACATTATGGTACCAGATACCCCAGGATACCTATCGCCACCTCATCGAATCGATGCCTCGCCGAGTGGCCGCTGTTTTGCGGGATAAAGGGGGTGCTACAGTTTATTAGGTAAATGATCATAATATAATGGCTCGTCGGCGTGAAGGCAAAAGAAAGCGCATGTGCCCTGGAAAACATCATAGACAAGCATGAGCAATAAAATGGGCCCAACTGTAGAGCTGGGTGACATTTAACGTGGCATGGTAATTGGATGTCATCTTAGCAAGAAGTGAGTTCGGGAAATTTCTGCCTAGCTGCCTCGATCAACTATAAGGATGTTGTTGTGAAGTGCAAACACCTAGGAATAACAACAGCGCAATCGCAACCTCGTGTGCAGCATAAAATGTCAGAGCGGACCGGCTGAGTGCTCAACCATGTGGTCAGAAAACATCGCCTATCCTCGGTTGCATCACTCACCACCGAGGTCAAAAATGTCTCTGCAAGCAACACCAGCACCTTGATGGCTCGTCAAATGCTGAAGGCAATAAGTTTTCGTGGCCGAGCCACAGCATACAAACCTTGCATCAGCAACATCAACGCCAAGCGTCGGTTGGAGTGGTGTATAAGTCGGCGAATATGGACTCTGCAGCAGTGGAAATACTTTAACGTAGGACTAGGTCTAACTCCGCGGATAGTATGGGGCTACTGATGGCCCATACGCCTGTGACAAGAATGGGTCCCAATTGAAATCATTTTAGCGTTAAAAATACGTGCCGCACACTAATCGTGTTAGCACATTCGTAAACAGCATGGTGTCCAATTCACGTACTGCGCAATACACTGTGCGTGCGACGCTCTCCTCGCTGCCTGTGAGCGGGGAAGATGATGCAATATTTCTGGGGGTGCCGCCACTTTTGACTCAATCTATCTCGGCAACCGTGAGCGAAGCACGACAGTGCGTGGTATGGTTTCAAAGCTCTCGACGAGATCTATTCAAATATACCAAGAACATTTCGCAGTAGTTTGAATTGAACATTTTAAAAAATGTTTTCCTATGAATCGGTGAACACTTTTGACAACATCGCGGTTTATTTGGACAACCGTGAGTGCAAACGACTGTGCGTGGCATCGTTTTAAAGCTCTCGACGAGATCTATTCTAAAATATGAAGAACATTTCGCAGTGGTTTGAACTGAAACTTGTTTTCTTGTGAACCCGTGAACACTTTTGATAACATTGCGGTTTATCTGGACAACCGCCAGTGCAAACCGACTGTGCGTGGTATCGTTTTAAGCTCTCAACCAGATATATTCAGATATACTGTATAAAGAACATATCGCAGTGTTTCAAACTAAAATAAAAAAAAAATGTTTTCGTATAAATCGGTTAATATTTCCGACAATGCCGTAGAATTCGCAGAATAAACGCAAGCAAAGGTGAAGAAAATCAAAACGAGAGGCAAGAGCAAGGGATGAGGAATGTAAGAAGCCCAGGAAGACAGAGCACGACGTTGGGTAATTCGTGTATTGATCTGCTTTGTGTTCACAATCTATGCAGCATTATTTGTAAAAATTATGTAAGCTACTTTCATATCATACACCTTTGTTGGCCATAACAAATTAAAAAAATGCTTTGAAGCCATACTCGACTAGCTAATTTTAACTCTTCGATCTGCAAGTAGTAGTTCTACGTACCAAACTGACGGCTCAATCAGAAGTGAGTTTACCTGTATTTTTTTCTGGAGTAATGAGTCACGCTTCATCATCTGAGAGTCTAACGAACGATTCTATGTATGGAGAGTGCCAGGTGAGTGCTACCTGTCGGACTGTATTGTACCTACTGTGAAGTTTGGTGGAGGAGGCATCATGCTTTGGGGCTGTTTTTCATTGTTTAGGATTGGTCCGCGAGCTCCAGTGCCATGGGGATTTCAACGCTACGGCCTATAATGACATTTTTCAAAATTTTGTGCTCCAACATTATGACTAAATGTTCGGTGAAGGCCTTTTCCACAGCACAGTGGCCCGTCAACAAAGTGAGATCCGGGCAGGGATCGTTTTATGATATACGTGTGGAAGAACTTGACTTTCCTTCTCACAGAGTTGCGATCACATCCCCATGGAACACCTTTGGGGTGAATAGAAATGCCGACTGCGAGTCAGGCCGAACTGCCCGACATCCGTGACCAACTTGGCTAACCTTCTTTTGGCAGAATGGAAGGCAGTTCCAGCAGCAACGTACCAAAATCCAGTGGAAAGCCTGTCCAGCAGAGTGGAGACTGTGATAGCAGCAAAGTCTGGACCAACTAAGTATTAGTTCCTCTCCTATTTCATGGAGTTTGTAGATAGGAAATTGTTCACATAATTTTGACAAGGTAGTGTATTTTGGAAATTTGCCATTTGAAGTTGGAAGTCAAAGAGTACCCTATTTCTTTCACGGAGGGAACCGAATTATGTTTTAGTCGATTAAATACAGTCACTGAGTATCGCGGTAATTAAGTATTCACTCCTAAATGATGCAAAATGCATTAAGTAAAACATAAGGCACTATTACACATTTCTTTTTTGAGAACTAAACGAAGTAAGTTAAAAGCTAGAAAGCATACGATAATCATTTTATTTCGCAACGAGATATCTTTCCTAAACAGGTTGTTAAGCAGGAATGAATAATTTATCATGTGTTGCAATCAGTTAGTCGGGACTGTTATCGCTTTCTACTTTCAGTTTAGGGTAATTTTGCACACAAAATGTTTATATTTACGTGGACGGCAGAAATGGTATTAACGGAGATGAGATTTTAATGCTTGATTCGACAGAAGAAATCTGCTAGCGATGCTGTTGTTGTATTTTTTCATTGCTTTTGTAGCCAAGACTTTTACGCAGGAAACGGGCATAATAGAAGCCAGTGAGTATTAGTTTTTTTTAAGACTTCTAATTTTTCAGCTCACGGTTAGAATAAATATTGAAATCAGAGGTACAGAATTACATTTTGTTAAAAAGAAAATAATTTTTTTTATAGATATAAATGCGGGAATAGAACATACATTAGAGAATATGAAAAAAATACCTTACTGAATGAAAAAAACATAGAAGTTTATTCTTTCTGTAAAGAAATTGTCGAATTTCCGTTCTTCAATTTTATTCAGTTACTACAAGGTCAAAATTGTTTCACTAAGGAAATAAATGCAGAATTGATTTTGTATTCAAACCCTAAATCCGCGAGCACAGCTAATTACCTGGTCCTTTTTTATCAATATTTAATGACCTGACTTAAGCTCGGACTGCCCATATTTTAACAAAGCTCTTGTGAAGCCTAAATTATGATGGCATACTAAATGAAATTAACAGGTGTTAAGGTATATAGGAATTACGATTCTTGAGAATTTTACAAAAATGAATAATAAACTACAGGATTTTATAATATTCGCAAAACCCTTTCGCTAAAACGTTCTTTGAATAACACAATTTTTCGAACATTTCTCAAAGTCAGCATAAAGCTCAAGTTCCTGTCAGTACAGCTCGAGTGCATAGTAATACAAATTCACAAGGTCGAGAAGTATACTGAAATAACATGAACAAATAAATTAACCAAGCTAGATTATACTTCGGTACTAAGTGTAAAATTTGGTTATATTTCACAGCGAGTATTCAGTTTGTCTTTTTCAGATTTTTTAATTAATATTTTTTGTGCGAAATTACAACTTTTAGGGGGATAAAATATGCTATAAAGAAATACACTATACGTTAGTAAGCGAGGAAACTTTTCAAAGAAAAAATAAAAGAGAACGAGGGAGAAACGAACGGATATTTAATACAATAATCTGTATTTATAAAATTGAGTTTTTTTTTGTATGTCTGCTATACAAATGTACAGTTTTTGATTTAGAACCACCTAATTTGGTATACTATTTCATGGTACCCTAACTTAGACGGTAGACGGTTTTTGGAAGGAGGCGGAGCCCGTGGTCAAGCCCCCCCTCCAAACAAAATTTTCATTAAATCGAGAGTTTTCAATTTAGAACCACCAAATTGGGTATGCTATCTCATGGTACCCTAACTTAGACCGTAGAGGGTTTCTGGATGGGTTCGGAGCCTTGGGTCGGTCGGATCCCGGTGTCAAGGGGCCCTCCTCCTTCAAAATTGTCTTTATTCGTCATTAAGAGTAACACTTCTATGTACAGTTTTCAATTTAAAACCACCAAATTTGGTATGCTATCTCATGGTACCCTAACGTAGACCGTGGAGGGTTTCTGGAAGGGTTCGGAGCCTTGGGTCGGTCGGAGCCCGGTGTCAAGGGGCCCTCCTCCTTCAAAATTGTCTTTATTCGTCATTAAGAGTAACACTTCTATGTACAGTTTTCAATTTAAAACCACCAAATTTGGTATGCTATCTCATGGTACCCTAACTTAGACCGTAGAGGGTTTCTAGAAGGGTTCGGAGCCTTGGGTCGGTCGGAGCCCGGTGTCAAGGGGCCCTCCCCTCCTTCAAAATTGTCTTTATTCGTCATTAAGAGTAACACTTCTATGTACAGTTTTCAATTTAAAACCACCAAATTTGGTATGCTATCTCATGGTACCCTAACTTAGACCGTAGAGGGTTTCTAGAAGGGTTTGGAGCCTTGGGTCGGTCGGAGCCCGGTGTCAAGGGGCCCTCCCCTCCTTCAAAATTGTCTTTATTCGTCATTAAGAATAACACTTCTATGTACAGTTTTCAATTTAAAACCACCAAATTTGGTATGCTATCTCATGGTACCCTAACTTAGACCGTAGAGGGTTTCTAGAAGGGTTTGGAGCCTTGGGTCGGTCGGAGCCCGGTGTCAAGGGGCCCTCCCCTCCTTCAAAATTGTCTTTATTCGTCATTAAGAATAACACTTCTATGTACAGTTTTCAATTTAAAACCACCAAATTTGGTATGCTATCTCATGGTACCCTAACTTAGACCGTAGAGGGTTTCTAGAAGGGTTTGGAGCCTTGGGTCGGTCGGAGCCCGGTGTCAAGGGGCCCTCCCCTCCTTCAAAATTGTCTTTATTCGTCATTAAGAATAACACTTCTATGTACAGTTTTCAATTTAAAACCACCAAATTTGGTATGCTATCTAATGGTACCCTAACTTAGACCGTAGAGGGTTTCTGGAAGGGTTCGGAGCCTTGGGTCGTTCGGAGCCCGGTATGAAGTGGTCCCCTCCTCCCACAAAATTTCCGTTAAATCTACATTTCAAAATTGTCTACATTCGTCATTAAGAATAACACTGCTATGTACAGTTTTCAATTTAAAACCACCAAATTTGGTATGCTATCTCATGGTACCCTAACTTAGACCGTAGAGGGTTTCTAGAAGGGTTTGGAGCCTTGGGTCGGTCGGAGCCCGGTGTCAAGGGGCCCTCCCTCCTTCAAAATTGTCTTTATTCGTCATTAAGAATAACACTTCTATGTACAGTTTTCAATTTAAAACCACCAAATTTGGTATGCTATCTAATGGTACCCTAACTTAGACCGTAGAGGGTTTCTGGAAGGGTTCGGAGCCTTGGGTCGTTCGGAGCCCGGTATGAAGTGGTCCCCTCCTCCCACAAAATTTCCGTTAAATCTACATTTCAAAATTGTCTACATTCGTCATTAAGAATAACACTGCTATGTACAGTTTTCAATTTAAAACTACCGGATTTGGTATGCTATGTCATGGTACCCTAACGTAGACCGTAGAGTGTTTGTGGAAGGGTTCGCGAAGCCTTGGGTCGCTCGGAGCCCGGTGTCAAGGATCTTTCAACCACCCACAAAATTTCCGTAAAATCTACAGTTTTCAATTTAGAACCATCAAATTTGGCATACTATCTCATGATACACCGTAGACGGTTTTCGGAAAGGTTCAAGGGGCCCCTACACAAAATTTCCGTTTAAATTTAGAACCACCAAATTTGGTATACTACAGTATCTCATGGTACTCTAACTCAGACCGTAGTCGGTTTTCGGGTGCGTTCGGAGCCCGAGGTCAAGGAGCCCCCATACGAAATTTTCGCAAAAAATTTCATTTTTTTATTTTTAAGAACTGCAACACAATTCAGCACTCCAATACTTGAACTACGGTCTTAGTTAGAGACCGTAGATAACAATAAAGTGCAAAAACATCCGTTTAATGGTGTATTAAAAACACAAATGAATAAAAGTTAGCTTTCACGGCCAACGGGCGGCTTCATCAGGCAGAAATACAATGTAATGTAAACAGAGAGTTCCAGATATTCAGAATTCAAACAGTAAACAAAAGGATGGTTAATGCCCATGTCAAGTCGCGCGCGAAACGACATAGGTACATTGCATCTTAGTGTCGCGGGATTCTCTAGAGCGCACGCCATATGTACGGCAGTTGTATAGACGTCTTCTCGAAGGTAAGTATTTTCATGCTTCTTAATTTCTTTTTAGCATGTCTTTTTCAAAAAGAGATCGTGCTTATGTTATCGGTTTGCCCGTCCGTCCGTCAGCCTGTACCCACGATTTCTCTGCAACTATAAGTCCAATTTGAAATTTTTTTTTTTTTGCATTTGGAAGCTTGAAATATGCGAATGATGATCCTTCATTTCGGTTTTTTTAACGATGTACAATTTCGCCGCTAGAGGACATAAATGCAGATGATAACGAATTCAAAAATACGTTTTATTCCACATATTTGCTTCTAAACATCCGATTGAAAAAATATATTTTATCTTTCGATTCCATTTATATCGAAGAGTATTTTAGATATAGTTACTTTCTCAAATTACTAATAGATTTTCCGCTAAGGGGGTAAAGGTAAATTACATTTCCCCCGATAACTGTTCTTCTAAAACTCCGATTTAAACATTTTTTTCTTCAGCGGATACACCTTCTGATGGAAAATGTTTTGCATATATTTTAAAATTTTTGGTAAAGAATACTTTGGCCACCAGGAGGCGTAAGCGTTAATTTTTGCTTCTGATGTATTTGACCTAAAATCTGAGCTTCTAAAATATCGATTAACAAAATTCTTTCGTGAACTGAAGCCATTCACATCGATAAACTTTTTCGGAATATTTTCTTCTTAAATTATTCCACAGTTTCTGCTCCAGGGGGCGTAGATGTATATCTTATTTTTGTCAATATCTCTACTTCTAGGAGTCCGATTTAAAAAAATCTTTCTTTGTTAGATAGTGTTTTCAGTGTGATATGTTTTTCATATAATTTCAAAATTTTCAAGTAATTCATAGACTTTCCGCTAGGGGGCGTAGAGGTAAATTGCATTTCCCCCTATATCTCTGCTTCTAAATCTCCGATTTGAAAAATTCTTTCTGCACCGGATACAGCTCCTAATGGGAAATCGTTTGCATATAATTTCTGATTTTTGTATTAAAAAATGGTTTGGCCAGCAGGTGGCCTAAATCTTAATTTCCGCTTCTGATGTATTTGCAGGAAAATATGAGCTTCTAAATTCTCGATTGAAAAAAACGTCGTTTGTAGACCGATACCACTCATGTCGACAAACCTTTTAGAAACATTTTCTTCTTAAAATAATGCATGGTTTCTACGCCATGGGGCGTAGATGTATATCTTATTTTTGTGAATATCTCTACTTCTAGGTGTCCGATTTGGAAAGTTCCTTCTTTGTTGGAGGTTTCCAGTGTGGCATGTTTTTCATATAATTTCAAGATTTTCAAGTAATTCATAGACTTTCTGCTAGGGGGCGTAGAGGTAAATTGCGTTTCTCCCTATATCTCTGCTTCTAAATCTTCGATTTGAAAAATTCTTTCTGCGCCGGATACAGCTCCTGATGGGAAATCCTTTGCACATAATTTCTAATTTTTGTAAAAAATGGTTTGGACACCAGGTGGCGTAAGTCTTAATTTCCGCTTTTCACGGATTTGCAGCAAAATATGAGCTTCTAAAATCTCGATTGAAAAAAAGTCGTTTGTTGACCCATACTACTCATGTCGGGAAAGCTTTTAGGAACGTTTTCTTCGTGAAATAATGGATGGCTTCTACGCCAGGGGCGTAGACGTATATCTTATTATTGTCAATAACTTAACTTCTAGGAGTCCGATTTGGAAAATTCCTTCTTTGTTGGATGGTGTTTCCGATGGAAAATGTTTTCCCTTTAAATTAAAAAAATTCAAGTAAATCGTAGGGTTTCCGATAGAGGGCACAGAGGTAAATTGCGTTTTCTGCGTTATTTCTGCTCCGATTTGAAAAATTCTTACTGTATCGCATATAAGACTTGATGGAAAATATTTTTTACATAATTTCTAATGTTTGGTAAAGAATGGTTTGGCCACCAGGGGTCATAAGTGTTAATTTCTGCTTCTGATGTATTTGTAGCAAAATTTGAGCTCCTGAAATCTCGACTAATTATTTTTTTCTTGGACCGATACCTCTCATATGGAAAAACCTTTTGAGAATACTTTCTTCCTAAAATAATGCATGGTTTTCCCACCTGGGGACGTAAAGTCACATCTTATTTTTGTAGATATCTCTGTTTCTAAGAGCCCGAATTGAAAAATTATTTCTGTGTTGGAGAGCGTTTCCGGTGCGAAATGTTTCTCATATAAATTCATGTTTTTCTTAACGCACAAGTCTGCAACCAGAGCGCGTAAGCTCACGATTCCGTTTACAGCAATATCTGAGGGATTACAAACCCGATTGAAGAACTTCTTTCTTCCGTCAGATGCTATTGTTTTCCATACCGGTTCCATTGACTTTGAATAGCTTTGATAAATTTAATATGCGTCAAAACGGATTCGAAAGACTTGCTTAATACACCCGAAAATTCGGTGTCATCTTTCTTGTTTCATGTACAATTAGTCGACTGGAAACACCTCTGTGGGCAACACGTTTTTATTTCCCGGTCAGTAGAAATTAAGTTAACTAGATCAATACTTTTATTTTTTTATTTTTCGCATTTGCAGCCCCGGTTCCTTTTTTTGTTTTTTTTGGCAGAAATATTACTGCATCAGCCAGTCATTGGCATTGGCTAACATTAATTTGGAGGATCCCTGCTTTTCACACGGTCAACTCTATGTCGCCTGCTCAAGGGTTGGCAATGCTAAAAAATCTCTGCATTTTTTCTCCAATGGAAAAACAAAAAACATAGTTCACCAAAGCAGTAACCTAAAGGGATTAAAATAAGTTTACTGGAAAATTAGAGAAATATCTTTTCCATTCATTAACTTTCACTAGCTGAACTTGGTGATTCCATGAATAGTAATATTTATCTGAGAAATACTGGGCACCCCTGCTAGTTGAAAATAAAATTAGCGCAAATTTAGTGACCAAAAACAGATAACATCGAAATCCAACAAGAGCAGTTTTTTTTAGTTAACGTAGAAGTTACTGATTTATCATATCGATAAAGAACTACTAATACAAACCTGCAAATTAAAATACGAACATACCAGAATTTTAATGTCTCACATTTATCCGTGTTTCCTAAAAACGTGGATGTGTTTGTTTAACGGTGAGACATTAAAACATTAAAATCTAAAAAAAAAATATTTTCTTCCTCGGTCAATTACTAGGTCAAAAAGGTCAGAGATGGGAAATAGTTTGTGCTCATTGTCCACACAAGTACAAGGGCTATTGTTAATGTCCTGTACTGAAACGAAGCTTGACTGGTGGAACTTTCGAATAATGATTCTGTACAACATTAAATGTTTTATAAAAGAAATCTCTAAGTGAATTTTTCGCTTGCAATCCGTCCTTATTGTTCTGCACTATTTCTTTATTAATAAACCCAAATACTAATATCCAATTAAGTAAAAAAACAGCTACACATGCTAAAAATAAATAAAATTTATTTAGTGAGAGAACTTAGATGTCAGTGCCCTGGGCTCGAACCCTGCTGAACCACTGGCTAAGACAGCACTGCCTAGTGATGCTCACATGCAAGAAACACTAGTCCTGGATGAGGAATGGGCGCTGTGTTTGTTTAACGGATCCGCTTCTGCCCTTCTTACCCTACAGCTAGTGTACCCAAGTTAGAAAAGAGGTGCGCTTTATAGCTTTATATATTCGCGAGTGTTTTTAAAATCCGATTTAGAGAAGCAAGCAAAAAAAAATACATGATACTAAATGTTTCATATAGTGTTTCACTCCAAAATTTAAATAAAACTCGTACATTCAAAATTCCAAAAATAGATACCATTAGAATTTAAAACTACAGAAACATTAACACTAAATCTTGCACATGGTTGCCAGTAAGTGACTGATGTAACATATGTTCGTTGCAGTATAGCAATATACACTGAAGTGCCAGAAAAAATGGTGCAGACGAGATTATGTAAAATACATAGCAACTTTAGCTATGCGCGTACTCGGTTGCGTCCGCCAGTGCGTATATAAAGCGGTAGACATCCTTGCCAGCTGTCAGAGCTGTTTTTGGCATGAGAATGACAAGTAATAACGATTTAAGCAATTTTCAACGCGGTGTCATAGTTGGCACTCGTGAAATGGGTCATATAGTATATCGGAGGTAAAAACGAAGTTCCGAATATACGGACGACCATTGCAAGGGTGTACCGTGACTACGAGAATTCCGGTAAATCCTCCAACCTACGACACCAGTGTGGCCGTAAAAAGACATCGGGTGAACGTGACGATCGTCGGCTGTCAAGAATCGATTCACGCGATAGGCGTGCAAAACTCTCGCATTTATAATCGGAATTCTATGCTGGAGCTTCAACAAGCATCAGCGTCCGGACTGTGCAACGTACCCTGCACGATATGGGCTTTGAGAGCCGACGCCCAACTCGAGTCCCCTTATTGGGTGCACGACACAGAGCTATGTGCCTCGCTTAGGCACGGCAACAGCGCCACTGGTCACTTGATGACTGGAAACAATTAGCGTGGTCTAACGAGTTGCGTTTCCAACTGTATCGGACAGGTGGAAGGATTCGTATGTGGCGCAAACTCCATGAAGCCATGGATCCCGTATGTCAACAGGGAACTGTACTGGTTGGGGGGGGGGGTCCATAATGGTATGGGGTGTATTTAGCTGGACTTCCCCGGTACCCCTGGTACGTGTACAAACGTCTGTGACCGGCCAAAACTACGTGCGCATCCTTTCTGACGAGGTACACCCGTTCATGTCGTGCATTCATGCTGATGGGTTGGGCCTGTCCCAACAGGACAATGCAAGTTTCGGGAGGCCACATTATGGTTAGAGGAGGATTCATCTGAGTTTGGGGTGTTGCCATGCCCACCCATGTCCCCAGATCTAAACGTGATAGAAGACATTTGGGATGCCATGAAATGCGCTATCGAACACAGGAATCCGAAATCTCGGAATACATCTGAATTGTGGAACGCTCTGCAGGTAGCATGGTGTGCCTTGCCTGCAGCATATTTCCAGAAGCTAGTGGAGTCCATGCCCCTGTTGTAATTCTGCGGTCCTGCGCTCCAGTGGGGGACCTACCAAGTATTTGACTGGTGTACCAGTTTTTCTGGCACTTCAGTGTACACTGAATGGACGAAACGTTAGAGATACTTGCCCAACAGCATGCTTGTCCTCATATAGCGCATTTATATCTCGAGGTATCGATACCACCAGATAACGGAGGGTTTCTGGAGGCAATGTCAGCCATCTCTGTTGCAATAACTCCACAACGTCCGTCCAGGGTCTTTAGATCTGATGTTCCGCTCCACCACAACCCAGATAGCGTAAATAGGGTTTAAATCCGGGGATCTTGAGGGCCTCAGGATGGTTTGAAACTGAGATGGTTTTTCCTCAAGTCATACCTGGATGTTTACAGCCCGGTGAGACGGCGCATTGTCATTCTGAAACAGACCATTGGCCGAAGAATGCACGAAGGCCATGAAAGCGTGCATGTAATCAGCCAGCACATGTTAGCAGCACGCAGCGGTTAGACACTTCTCCAGACAAATTAAGGACTTAATGCATCCATCACAGAGACACTACTGCCTTGAACAGAGCCGACCTGACAAGACGGGCCATTGGCTAATTCTGTCGACGCCACACTCATACTTTCTCTTTAGCTTGGTACAGCTGAAAGCGGAATTCATCTGACCACACGACACAGGGCCACTCTTCAGCGGTCCAGTCTTAATGTTGCCGGTACAGGCGAGGCGTAACGTGCGGTAACGGGAAGAAAACAGTGGTACACGCGTAGGGCGTCCGCTGTCAACTCGTGTGCATGCACTGCCCAGCACCTTTCCTTTCCTGACGCTGCTTGGGCCTGCGATAGTTAAGCTGGATGTGATTCCCCCGGAGTTACCAGGCGGTCAGTCGGCACGAGCCTGGATAGTTTACGTCGACCCCGGTCATCAATGGCGCGTGGTCCCCGCTTGCTCTCTGGGCGCTGGTACGTCCGTGGATGGTATATTCTGGGTAAACCGTTTATAGGGTTGCCCTCAGGAACACTACGGTTACCACTTGAGCGATAGGGTGATCCATCTGCCTTGGGTCCTCAATGCGTCCACGATCAAAGTTGTTCAGACTTCCACGCTTACTGAGGTTCATCGAAAGCGATACACAATCGGGAAGCTATGCTGTTCACCTATGTAACTCCTGCGTTCGGTTTGGGTCAGTTTCACTTTGCGTGGCGGGTGCCCATGTCAACTGCCCACACTCCTATTTCTAATGTTTTGGCTGCCGAGTGTATACACCTATGAGTCATTACATTATAACCACCCCCAGCCTAGAGAAGTACGCGCTCTTGGAGACCGAACGGTGGCGTTGGAGAAGTTCACAGAGCAGTATTTATACACCCTGTGGACCTGCCTTTCGTTAGTGGAGTGTTCGGAGTCTGAATGGGAAAAACTGCGGAGTTATCGGAATTTGATAAGGGAAAGATTGTGTTGGCACGGCGCATCGGAACTACGATCTTGGAAATGGAGCGGCTTGTTTACGTGCCGCTGTAGTGAGTACGTATCAAAAGTGGTGCACAGATGACCAAACGACGAACCATCGTCCATCCATGTGTCGTCCGTAGTTCATTGATGCCAGAGGGGAGCGGATACTGTCGCGCATTGTTCACAGCGACCGCAGAGCCACGGCGCGACAAATCACCCGCAGATACAACAGTGTTTATCAGGGAAATGTGTCACAGCACACAGTTCATCGATGCTTTTTACGCATGGGCCTGCGTTGCCGAAGACCGAACTGGATCCCCATGCTCGCTGCACGTCATCGCAAACAACGCATGAAATGGGCCCAAGATCATCGAGATTGGACCGTCGATGATTGGAAGTAAGTGGCCTGGTCTGGCGAATCAAGATTCCTGGTGCATCAGGTAGACGGCAGAGCGCGGATACGCCGAATACCAACAGAGGCTATGGCACCTGGATGCACTGCTGGGAGCAAACAGGCCTGCGATTTTATGCTGTGAGCGATGTTTTCTTGGGAGACTTTAGAATCATTATCCCAATAGCACAATCCCTGACAGCTGTCAGGTATCTGAACATCGTTGCGGATCAAGTTTACCCATTCATGGCAACTGTGTTCCCTGCTGGTGATGGCCATTACCAACAGGATAACGCGCCATGCCACACTGCCGGAATCGTCAAGGAGTGGTTCCAGGAACCTGAAAGTGACTTTCTATTAATGCCCTGGCCTCGAAATTTGCCTGATAAGAACCCAATTGGACATTTGTGGTTCGACTCGGAAAAGCGGGTTCGCGCTAAATCACTACCATCCCGAAATGTTCGGGAAGCAGAGGACCTGCTGTTGACATTATGGTACCAGATACCCCAGGATACTTATCGCCACCTCATCGAATCCATACCTTGCTCAGTGGTAGCGGTTTTCTGGGCTAAAATGGGTCCTACAGCTTATTAGGTAGGTGGTCATAATGTAATGGTGTATATCTCGTTGCTGAAGATTTCGTAGACAAGACATGCATAACAACTTCATCTTCCTAAATATATCTTCATTCCTCGTAAGGAACACAGAAATCTTATGCTCGTATAGCTTTAACTTTCAAAAACACTTTATACCGCGTTACCATTATTATTCGAAATCTCATCTCCTCTTATTCGATACTTGAATCTAAATGGGAAGCAACTGATGCATCCAATATTTTTCGACATATTGATGGGACGTTTTTCAATGATTGATTAATAAAGGCTTGCTGATATTTTCTGATATATATTGAAATTCAGTTTCCTGATTCACATTGGAGCTGAGATAATTTTTTACATGAAACAGAATTTTTCAAACAATATTAGTAAAGGAATGAAGCACGCACCAGCAGGGATTGAAAACCTTTAGCTGCTTCTGTCCTCAAACTGTTTAAGTAACTTTCCTCGTAAAGAAATAGTTTAGTTACTTTTTACCTGAATGAACCCGGTTAGGCTAATTGATAGAAGAATATGTCTAAGAGAAAAAATACACAAATTATCAATCATGATTAGGCTAGTAATTGTTTCGTGGCGCTAATTTCACCGATGTTTTTGCGAATTTTATGTTGCTTTTTGTAATTTCACCAATATTAAGTATATCCGCGAATTTCAGATTTTTTTCTTATTTTTTGCAGGAATTTCTATTAGAATTTTTAGATTATCTTTCACGTATAAATAATTTTATTACTGCCTTTATTAGAATTTACGCAAAAATTACACCGCAGAGTAATTCTACTCCAACGTCCAAACCAGAACTTTAAACCTTGAATTATCCCTAAAGACTCTTCGTTACGAATAGACTTATCGACCAAAACTGGCGGGTTATTCCAGGTCACATGCACTCTGCTGAAGAATGCACGTGTAGTCTTTCGGGATTTCCCCAACCCGCTACTGACGAATGACCTTGGCGACTTGTCGCACTAGTAAACCGGATTTCGTCAATTATATTAGTAATTTTAGCTGGGAAAAGCAGCTCACAGAAAAGAGTGTTTGAGTTTCGCAGACGTTTAGCTCAGAAAACTTCTGTGCTTTCGTGTGAATATTTAGGTTATAAAGTTTCTAGATATTGTATTTTAATTTTGAGAATGAGACACGCGAGTAAAATGCGTGCATCTGAAAGATGCAAGCAGTACAGCAAGGGAACGTTTCATGTGAACAAAAATCTATTGTTCTGTTCGTGTTGCAACATACCAGTGGAATTTTCAAGAAAGGACAATTGTGAAGAGCATTTAGCAAGCCAGTTGAATAAAAAAAGGTGTCTGGACGGTCAACCGAATATAATGCAGAAATGTGTTGATGAATTAATTGAGAAAGGATCTGTACAAGAACAGCATAACTCAATGGAACTTTCGAAATCAGCTGGTGCCTTTTGTGCAGCTAACATCTCACTTTCTAAACAGGATAACGCTATATTAAAAATGTACTTGAACAATTCGCTGAAAGATATTGCTGCTATTCCAAATGCAAATTGGATGCAGAAATGTTATTTGCCGAAAATATGTGATATTCACAAGCAACAAGTGAAAGATATTTTAAAATCGGTATCCGGTGTAAGCTTCGTAGCAGACGAAACAAATGCTTCAGAAGATAGGTACATTTTGAATATTCTTGCTGTTCCGTCAGCTAAAACGAATGTTGAAAACTGTAATGCTGAAACCTCTTTGAATGCAATCTTCCTCCAATGCATCATTTTAGAATCCGTAAATTTTAAACAGTCAGTAGGGCAATATTGCAGTGCCTTAATAAGTATGAAATATTTTTTGAGAATGAAACCGCTTTTGAGGCTGACAACGCATCTTGCATATCCAATGCGTGGGGAAAGAGCCTCAAAGCCGAATTTTTTTATGATTGTATTTCGCGAAATTTCGGGGTAAATCCAGGAATTTCGCAATTTAACGCGCGACCGACCCGCGAATTTTGTCCTTTTTTCCCGCGATATACCCTTATCATGATAATCATATGACATTACAGATCAACAAGTATCTTGCCGTCACCACATCTGTCCCCTAAATATCACTCTGTTTCAGCTTCATTTCTCCACAATTTTCAATTCCTAATTTTTCAAGGTTTTATACAGATCATACACCCCTTCCTTGGTCTTCCCTCAAGTCTCGTTCCAGTGGTATTCCATTCCAGTATCCCTCTTACCAGCACTCTGCCATTCCCTTTCATCACCTAGCTATCTTATTTTTTATTCAACTTTAGTCTGCACATCCATATCATTAACATCCGAACATCCCTCAATTTTATGAGTTACGTCAAACACATGCACCACGTCATAGACACAACTACAAATATGCTCGTATAGCTATGGCAAGAGAATTGCAGGACTGTGAATGCAAGTTGCTCCCATCAAAGGAGTTCATTGTCTACCAGCTCGGATTGATAACGAGATGTCACACAAGCAATCGCTACCTAAAAGAAATTTCAAAGGTACTGAAGATTTCTAGGTCGACAGATTAAAAATAAGGAGTCACATAAGCAATATCTCCCTACATGACATTTCAGATGCACTGAAGATCCCTAGGTCGATATATTAATGATAAAGCATCACGTAAGTAACCCCTTCGTATGCTACATATCAGGGGCACTGAATGTCCCTAGCTCGATTTCGATGGATTGATATTAAGGGGTTACAAAAAGCAATCTCTACCTACGCGACATTTCAAAGGCACTGAAGATCCCTAGGTCAAGGGACTAATGATAAGGTGTCACTAAGTATTCCCTTCCTTTGCAACATATCAGGGGCACTGAAGATCCCTAGCTCGATATCGATGAATTGATATTAAGGGGTTACAAAAAGCAATCTCTACCTACGCGACATTTCAAAGGCACTGAAGATCCCTAGGTCGATGGACTAATGATAAGGTGTCACTAAGTATTCCCTTCCTTTGCAACATATCAGGGGCACTGAAGATCCCTAGATCGATATCGATGAATTGATATTAAGGGGTTAGAAAAAGCAATCTCTACCTACGCGACATTTCAAAGGCACTGAAGATCCCTAGGTCGAGGGACTAATGATAAGGTGTCACTAAGTATTCTCTTCCTTTGCAACATATCAGGGGCACTGAAGATCCCTAGATCGATATCGATGAATTGATATTAAGGGGTTACAAAAAGCAATCTCTACCTACGCGACATTTCAAAGGCACTGAAGATCCCTAGGTCGAGGGACTAATGATAAGGTGTCACTAAGTATTCCCTTCCTTTGCAACATATCAGGGGCACTGAAGATTCCTAGATCGATATCGATGAATTGATATTAAGGGGTTACAAAAAGCAATCTCTACCTACGCGACATTTCAAAGGCACTGAAGATCCCTAGGTCGAGGGACTAATGATAAGGTGTCACTAAGTATTCCCTTCCTTTGCAACATATCAGGGGCACTGAAGATCCCTAGATCGATATCGATGAATTGATATTAAGGGGTTACAAAAAGCAATCTCTACCTACGCGACATTTCAAAGGCACTGAAGATCCCTAGGTCGAGGGACTAATGATAAGGCGTCACTAAGTATTCCCTTCCTTTGTAACATATCAGGGGCACTGAAGATCCCTAGATCGATATCGATGAATTGATATTAAGGGGTTACAAAAAGCAATCTCTACCTACGCGACATTTCAAAGGCACTGAAGATCCCTAGGTCTAAGGATTAATAATAAGGTGTCACACAAGCAGCTTTTCTCTACATGGCATTTCAGAAGAACTGAAGTTCCCTAGGTCTATGTTTGAGGACTCGATGCGGAAATAAAACTACGTGGAACTGTATCTACCGAAGAACAACTCGGTAAATCTCCGAAGCTAACAGAACGTGGCAAGAGATCTAAGCAAAGAACTGTCAGCTCAGAACTCCAAACAAAATTGTTTCAAATCACACGAAATTTATAGGAGGTTATTGGGAGCACCAGTACAGTACATAGGGCGCTGCATCATACAAGTTACTACGTTAGAGCGGCCATCCACATGTCCGCTAATCACTTCGACTAATGCCATATGACGATTAATGTAGTGTATGGAACGTCGACTTTGGACAGCAGATCAATGGAAAACTGTACTTTGCACCGACAGTCTACATATCGGAGGATCGTTTGTTGATGTGGTGGGTTCCGGAAAAAGAGTTTTTCCGGAGTGTATCGTCCCTACCATGAAGCTTGGTGTAGGCAGCGTGGTGGTATGGAGCTGTTTCTTGTGGTTCGGTTGGGCCTCATTAGTCGTTTCGGGCAAACCCAGGACTTTACCTAGACGTCCTGAGCAATTGTACAGTACCACAGTTTTGGTAGTACTTTGCGGAAGACCCATCTCTCTATCAGCACGACAGCTCACCATGTCGTACCGATGGCGTACTTCATATTTGGTTTGAGGACATCGGCGTCGGAAAGTTGGAATTTACAGTCTAGAGTGGAACTTATGGAGAATCTCTGGAACGAATTGGACCGTCGTGTGCGCGAATAAGACGCCCCACAACAAACAAAGCTGAACACGTCACTGCTTTGTAGGCTGAATGGAAAAACATGTCGCGGACATTTGTAGAAATCCGGTGGAGAGTATTCCACCAAGATTAGATGTCATCATAATGGCCAAATGAATTCAGGACACAGTATTAATTTTTTTTAAAAGAAGATTATTAAACCACTAGATGAAAGCCCGTCAATAATTAAGGGGAAAATAAAATTTATGATACAGAAATTATTGACATTTATTTTTTGAGTTTTTGAGTCCCACGTCAATAGTTGGCGAAGTTGACTCACAGCTTTTTGAAAATTTCCGAGCAGTCGGTTATGGAATTTGATACGACAGGATGTCCGTTTGTTATGAGTTTTGTAAAATTTTTAGTCCCTATTTCGTCAACACTTCCTTGTGCACAGCATTTTTCGTATACACTGAACGTGAACCGTGTATCAATTTCACCTGGTCTTTTCCGTGAACTATTTTTATCTTGACGTCGTCAGATCGTCGTACTCTTAAAGTTGCCTCATACAGATGATTAAACACCGGTTCAGGTAGTGAACCAAAATTCTTGATATAAAGTTTTTCGTAGCCGCCCCGATGGCGCAGTGGTGTAAGCGATGGCTTCTGATTATTCGCCCGAAAGGGGTCCGGGTTCGAATCCCGGTGAGTCATGGATGTTGTGTTTGTCTTACGGCACTGCTCTCTCCCTTTCCTCGAACCAGTGACCCAAAAACACAGATTTCTGAAAATACCCCTAGCAGTCGGTTATGGAATTTGCGACGGGCGACTGCTTATAGCCCACTGAGTTGCTCACGGTGGTCGTTAAATCTTCAACAACAAAAAACAAGTTAGTAAAATCATGCAATGCATTGATTATGATACGCTTTCCAACATACCAGAAATTATTACTCAAGTTATGAGGATAATGGCTGTGGAATAAATCTCGTTCCTGTGCCCTGACCTTTGATCCCATTTCGATGATAATCAACAGAACTGGTTCAGTATACCTCCGAAATAACATGATAAAGTTTTGTCGCAATCGAAACAATTTTACTTAAATTATGATGCATAAGGGCTATGGAATGGATCCCACTTCTGTGTCCTAACCTTTGACCCCATTTCGCCCATTTTGAACAGGATTCGTCCCCAGGCAGGTCCCTACAACATACTAACATTCCATCCAAATCGAAACATTTTTACGTAAGTTATGATGCATATTGGCACAGGAACTGATTCTGCTCCTATGTCCTGACCTTTGAATCCCATTTCGCCAATTTTCAATAGGGTTTGTCCCAAGGTGGTTCCCTACCACATACTAAAAGTTAATCGAAATCGAACCTTTTTTATATTAAGTTATGACGCTTAAGTGCAGTGGAATGGAACCCGCTCCTATGTCTTGACCTTTCACCCCATTTCGTTCATTTTCAAAAGGATTCCTTCCCAGGTGTTCCCCTACCCCATAATAAAATTTCATCGAACTCGAATGATTTTTACGCGAGTTATCGTGCTGACGAACATAGGCACAAAACGCGTGACGTAATGAGGCAGATGGAAATCGCGACCATCTGCTCGGAAGAGTGTAACGTCATAAAACTTTAATGGGATCCATACACAACGCGTGACGAAATGAGACGGATGGCGTGACCGCGCGCCAACATCAAATGACGATTACACTAAATCGATTTTCCTAAAGTCGAAATCAAGCTAAATCGATTTCTAATACCAGAAAACGGTAGGTTAACGACTTTCATCAAAATCCTTAGAGACGTTTTCAAAATAAAATTTACATATATGCAAGAATTGCTCCTTTAAGGTTAACGTCAAGAAATTTTGCTTCCAGTACTTCGAATGGAAAAATTTCTGTACACATTTTTTCCCAATTAATGCGTTCCCAAGGATGAAAATTTGAACATCGATTAAAATATCTTCATTTTATAACTTGCAATACTTAATATTTTCTAAAACATAACCATAATTATGCAATCCAACATTTTTTTGTATACTGACGTCATGAAAATACAAGTTGCGCCATCTTTTTTCTGGACAATTAGTGCGTTCACAAGGATGAAAATTTGAACATCGATTAAAATATCTTCATTTTATAACTTGGAATACCTAATATTTTCTAAAACATAACCATAATTATGCAATCCAACATTGGTTTGTCTACTGACGTCATCAAAGTACAGGTCGCGCCATCCTTTTTCTGGTTTCAACACCACCAAAGGAAAAGTTATTGATTTTTAATATAATTATGGTTATGTTTTAGAAAATATTAAGTATTCCGAGTTATAATAAGAAGTTATTTTAATAGATGTTCAAATTTTCATCCTTGGGAACACATTAATTGTGAAGGAAATGTATACAAAAGTTTTTCCATTGGAAGTATAGGAAGCAAAATTACTTAACGTCCACCTTAATAATATGGGATAAGGGGGATGGAATGGATCGCAGTCCTTTGCCCTGACCTTAGACCCCATTTCGTCCATTTTCAATAGGGTTCGTCCCCAGGTGGTCCCCTACCACATACTGAAATTTCATCGAAATCGAACCATTTTTACGCACGTTATGACGCATAAGGGCAATGGAATTCATCCCGCTCTTATGTCCTGACCTTTGACCCCAATTCACCCATTTTGAATAGGGTTCGTCCCCAGGCGGTCCCCTACCATATAATAAAATTTCATTGAAATCGAACCGTATTTACGCAAGTTATGACGCATAAGTGCAATGCAATGGATCCCGCTCCTACGTCAGGACCATTGACCCCATATGTCCCATTTTCAATAGGGTTCCTCCCCCGGTGGTCCCCTACCACATACGGAAAGTTTATCGAAATCGAACCATTTTTACGCCAGTTATCGTGCGGACGGACGGACGGACAAACAAAGCTGGAGCATACACGCTTCTTCAACGTACGGTTGGAAAGCGTAAGAAGCAGTCCAACTGAAAGGAGTCCAGCTACGACCTTGATTTTTACAGGATACGTTAATTAGGCAATATCGAAGAAACATTATTAGCATTTTGGCTCCACGGGTTCATGCGCACAGAGTTTAGACCAACCGATTGCGCTGCGACCGTACACCGGGTGTTATTTTGTTATAAGCGTCGCGTGGCTAGGTCGGCATGTCAGTGTTTGTCAGCACTGAGTAAAGATGCCTCCTTGTCGTGTAAGACAGCTGCACAGTCATATCAGCGACTTTGACAGAGGTCGCATTATCGGCATGAGGGACTGCAGTGCTTCCCTCCGGGAAGTCGCAGGTCGTGTGGGACGTAGTGTGTCCGTCGTGGCAAGAGTATTCAGGGATTGGTACGAATAATTGCGTAGGACACGGAGTGAAGGTTCTGGACGTCATACATAGAATATGCAGCGGTAAAATTGTCATCTCATTAGAATGTCTTTGAGTGACAGTAGTGGATCACCAACGGCGTTGGCGCAGCAGTGACAAACTATGTTACAGTTCGGACTGCAGGGTCGTCGGCCCCACCTCAGGCAACCTTTGACACTGCAGCAACGGCCTGCCAGGATGCAATGGCGCATCGAACGAAGGGAGTGTAGTGACGAATGGCACCACGTCGTGTCTTCGGACGAATCGCTCTTCTGTTCAGGCGAAAATGATGGCCATTTCTAGGTCTGCAGGCGAGCGGGGGAGAAACGACAACACAAAGCATTATGGCCAGGGGTGCTATCGGATACGAAGGCCAATCGCATCTCGTGAGAGTGCGTACCACCGCAACGAGTGCCTGTTACGTAAATGGCATTCCACGGACGGGCACACTTCCGTACATGGATGACGTCCCCGAGGGCCATATTTCAGTAGGGAAATGCCACACCGCATGTTGCAGCGACAACACGTGCTTTTTCAGCGATAACAATGTTCCACTTCTGCGTGTCCGGCTAGATCGCCGGATTTGTCACCCATAGAAAATGTCTGGGACATGCTGAAAACACAGGTGCGGCGGTACGACAGTTCGCCAGCAACTGTTGATGAACTTTGGACGCGGGTCAATGCAGCCTGAATGGCAATTTCACAGGATACCATTTACGCATTATTTAGTTCTATGCATCGGCACGTACAACAGGTAATACAAGTCAGGTGTGGCCACATTGATTATTAACTACATGGGCGCAGCTCGTACGTATGACACCGAAATGCTAATCCTTTGTTCGTAGCTCCACACCTTTCAGGAGTTCTGTTTTTTCTTCACGTGAGTGTACACTGAAGGGCAATTGAAATAGAGACAGCTGGTGTTATGCGAATGTGGCGCTGTGGGCGTCCCTGTAAACGGAAACGACATGACGTATGCAGCGATCCGACAATACAAGAAGTGATGCGACGGGAATCAGTAAGAGTCGGACGCAGTACGGGAAAGACGAAGGATCTAAGCGCATTTGATCGTGGGCAAATTGTCGGGGCCCGACGAATGGGTCACTCCATCTTGGAACTCGTGCAGGCACTGGGATTTTCACGAGTCACTGCGTCACGGGTGCACTGTGAGTACATCAAATCCGGTAAAACCATCCCTGCAAGGGCCAACTGCTGTGGACAACAGCGTGTGGATGAGCGGGGCCATCGTCAGCTAGCTAGCATTGTAACAGCGGATAGATGGGCCACAGTGCAAGAAATCACCCGGCAATTTAACGCTGGTGCACAAAAACGTGTAAGCAGCCACACCATCCAGAACCATCTCCTCGCTATAGGGTACAGAAGCCATCATCCCACGAGGGTACGCTGCTGACCGCACATCAAAGCGTGCGAAGATTAGCATGGGCGCGGGAACATCGCCACTGGACCTTAGACATGTGGAAAAATGTTGCCTGGACTGATGAGTCGAGATTCACGTTAATACAAGCGGATGGCAGGATACGAGTACGGCGCAAACCACATGAAGCGATGGATCCTTCTTGCCAGCAGGGTACTCTTTAAGCTCCGGGAGGGGGGGCATTCTCGTCTTTGGGACTGTTTACGTGGACTGCAATGGGACCGCTGGTACATGTGACATCGTCCCTCACAGTTCAACGTTACCGGGATACCCTGGACGACCATTTGCTCCCGTTTGTGTGTTTTCAACATCCCACTGGGGACCTCATCCTGCAACAAGAAAATGCACTGGGCTATTGCTCCCGAATTGTATCCGAATGATTGGATGAACACTCCACCGACGTGTCCTCGTTTTTATGGCCATCTAGGTCATCTAACCTCAATCCCATCGAACACATCTGGGATGCCATCGAGAGAGATGTTCGAGGCACTGACGCCCCTCCATCAAATCTTGGTGAACTGTGGGAGCTTGTTCAGGGGTCGTGGATCCGTATGGCTTCATAACGCATCCGGTGTCTTGTAGAGTCCATGCCGAGACGAATCGCCGGCGTCATCAGGATGGAAAGTGATGCTACACGTTACTAGACAGGTATCTCTAATTCAATTGCTCTTCAGTGTATATGCTATGTTAAAATTAAATGTTGAGTGATTTCGACTCAAAACATATATCAAAGTAAAGTGTGTAGGTTGTTCTACTGCTGTAAAGTTACTTCAAACAAAGTCACACCAAGCAGCTGTATTTAACCAGAAGTTAGTCAGACACTCAAAAACAATACATCACTGATATCAGTAAACAATTTTATTCTCCATCCAACGGTATTTATTTTGAACCACCGAAAACATTTCAATCTTATTTACCACACTCATCGTCGAAGAAATAGTTGCACCCGGAAAGACGTGTCGGATTGCAATGCTATAGTATGGCGTCGGGCCACCATGTTTACTCTAACAGCATGCCAGACGTCTCGGCATGGAGTTGTACAGGTTCCTAATGGTGTCCTGCGATAAGACATTCTATGCAGCTTGAATCTTCTCACGCAGTTCCTGCAGGTTGTGCTGTAGGCGTGGAGTGTGAATAGCGCGTGCAATAGCATCCCACACATTTTCAGTAGGCGATAGGTCTGGCGATGCGGGTGGACACGGCAGAGTGTCAGTGCCTTGAAGGCAAGCTCTCGAAATAGCAGCAGTATGCGGACGATCGTTGTCCTGTTGAAAAATCGCAACGGAGTGAGAGTTCAGAAAAGGTAGGGCCACTGCTTGCAGGACCACATTAACGTAACGTTGGGCTTTTAAAGTTCCTGTAATGAACACCAACGGTGGTTTGGCATAGTATGCCATTTCACCCCACACAATGACACCAGGCCTTTTGGACGTGTAACATTTGACAACAAACCTTTCATCTTGGTGCTGACCACGGTGCCTCCACACACGGATTCGGCGGTCGTCACCTCCAAGACAAAAGCGGGACTCGTAACTGAAGATCACCCGCTACCATTCTGAGTGGATCCATGACAATCTGGCATGACATCATTGCAGTCTTTGGCGACGATGCAATGGTGTTAAGGACAGTCGTCGTAACAATCTGGGCGCTTATAGTTTTATGTAGTGCAGCTGTGTGCCAATAGTGCTGGAACTAATCGGACGATGCATGGAGGTCACCATTGCTCCCTGAATATGCGCAATTGTTGCTGTTGAGTCACTCCGCGCATGTCGGACAACCCGTCGGTCTTGTGGTTCGTCTAGGTCTCCCAGACCCTTCCTGTCGCTGCTGCGTGCCTTGTTCTATCCACTGCCGCGAACAGCGTGCTATGGTGATATCCGCACGACCGGTATGGCGCGCAATACGGCAGTAAGGCTATCCCGCTTCGCGGAGCACGACGATGCTGCGACTCGCGAGCTCCTCTAACTGCTCGTATTGTTTCCGAACTTTTTTGCGAGGCATACTTCATTTGCAAAGGATGCAATCAACGCAACAGCACGAGTCAGAATGGCAAGCACGCGCAACGGGACGACTTCATACACTGAATGGCCACTTTATTATGACCATCCCGGCATGGACTCCACGAGATGTTGATAGGTGGTTTGTGGAATCTGAGACCATGCTTGATGAATAGCTCTTTCCAGGAGTGTGAGATTACAGGATTATGGATCCAGCTTTCTGATTGCTCGTTCAACTTCATCCCAGAAATTCTCAATGGGGTTGAGATCTGGAGATTGTATGGGCCACCTAAGCAAAGTAAACTCACCGGCATGTTCCTGAAACCAATCCTGTACAATACGAGCATTATGGCAGGACGAATTATCTTGTTGAAAGTAGCTATCGTCATTGGGAAAAACCATCCACATGACAGGATGCACTTGGTCCGCAACAATGTTTAAATATGATGTGCCAATAGGACACTAATTAAAGGGCACAAAGCATGCCAGGAAAATAATCCCTAAACCATAACGTTGCCTCCACAAGCTTGAAGGGCTGTAGCAATGCATTTAGGGTCCATGCTTTCTAGCTGTTTCCGCCAAATTCTCACTCGGCCATATGCACCATGCAACTGAAAACGTGATTCATCGGACCACATAATTTGTTTCCAATTATCGACTGTCCAATCCTTGTGCTCCTGTGCGAACTGGAGACGTTTTCTCTTGTTAACCGCAGACAGCAAAGGTGTTCGAACAGGCCTTTGGCTGCCATATCCCATCCGATGCAGTGTACGGCGAACAGTGCGTGCAGAGATCATTTGAGGGGATCCTTGATTAAGATGGTCTGTAATTTGCTCCACTGTTGCTTTTCTGTTGTCTGTTACCAGTCTGGATACTCTCCGTTCCGCCCGAGCAGTCACTATTCGATGACAAACACACGTTGCAAGTAGAGACCTAGTTTTTTGGCTGACGTTCCAGTCTTTAAACACTTTAACAACAGCTGCTCTGGAACATTTCACGAATACGGCGGTTTCGTTGATACTCGCTCCATGGCTCCGAGTTCCTACAATCATCCCACGTTGAAAGCCCGTCAGATCGCATTTTTCACCCATCTCGTCGCCCAAAAATGACTTCTACTACTGTCGCAAGCACTATGCTTTCCCTTTTTATGCTAGCCTCGCCCTCTGATGGCAACAGCGTGCAGCCATAGCTCATTCGCTTAAAACTGTCAAGTGGTCATAATAAAGTGGCCACTCAGTGTATATAGACAGTAAGGCGCAGCGCTACGACCCCTCATTGCTTACGTCACATGCTCGGTCGCGCGTGATACTTGAATCATTTGCAAGTCTCACGATGTCAAACCTATCCACCAAGTTTCATTCCTGTCGGTTGCTTCCTTCTGGGTGCAACTATTTTTTTGACGATGGGTATACATTCGAAAGTACAAATATTGAAAAGTAAAATACAAAAAACGAAAACAAATGAACAAAAAAACAACTGAAAACAATTTTTTGACTGTTTTGAACTTTTTTTCTGATTGTGGATCATAATTAATTTCTTATTTGCCTCCAAGCGGAAAATACTTTCCTTTTTACGAAACGGAAATCATAAAACCTCGTGGCTGCTTCCAAAAGAAAGTTAAATTTGTCGCAAAAATAAATAAATAAATGGAATTGGCAACTTTTTTATCGTTTCCTCCAATACACATTGTTTAAAATAAGTACGAAGTCGCCATTATTACATGCGCGTAGGAAAGGAGTTCACAACTGATGTTATTTCTATTTGCAAGACATCACACAGAGAGTCTTTTCGCCAATGTGTCAAGAAAATGAACGAAATCGCTTTGTTAAAAGAATAATATGTAACATTTCGGTAACTACAAAGCGTTTCACATAATACCTACTCGGCTAAAACTGATTAATGTAAAAGGTACAGATAGCCCAAAGACGATAAGATAATGTCACTTTTTTACGCGTAGTATTGCGCCAACGGAAACTCGGTAATTTTTGCTTTTAAATAACCTCCACATTCCGATGTTATCTTAACATCAGTTTGAATGAGCTTTGATGGGAAATTTTGAAACAAAATGTTTTGATATCGACACATATTAATCCATTTCAACAGTGCTCTTGCATTGCATAAAGGAAAAGCTCTACTTTTGCACCAATAAAGTGCTTTCTTCCGTCCGTTAGCGTGACGCATATCTCAAATCAACCACTTTCAGTTACACCTGTTTTCTTCAACTAGTGGAAATAACTTTACTTTTTTCATCCATATTTCGAATTCTTTGGCTTGGTTGGGCATTAAATCAGCATACATAAGAGTAATACACGCATTGTCATAAAAATATGCGCACCAAGAAGGAGGTGTCAGATTGAAGTAAGATTTTAGTAATGAGATGGTACATACCAAGGACAGAAGTGATTACTGTATCACAGCAGTAGGACGATTTCCCGCGGACATACAGTACACATTCTGGTCAGCTTTAGTACCGCGTCGGATCGTCTCGTGCTCGGACACATGCGGTGATACGGGTACGTCTGGCATGGATCAAAGAAACGCCGTATGTCATCCCGGGATACATTGGCAAACACTTCTTTCAACTGACGCTATAAATCGCGAACACTGGGACATGGAGAAAGCTGGCTTCCATCTGGTCCCCCACGTGCTCGATGGTCGAGAGATCAGCCGATCTGGCAGGCCACGAAAGCGTCGAAACAGGACGTACATAGTTCTCAGAAACCCGAGGCGTGTCCGGATGGGCGCTATCTTGTTGAAAAATGGCTCAGGGCCGCCCCGCCAGAAACGGCAGCACATGTGGCTGCAGGATCTTCTGTAAGTGGCGCTGGGCTGTTAATGTCCCTCGGATAACTGCGAGGGAAGTCCGGCTGTCATACGCGATGGCTCTCCAGACTATCACACCTGCAGTTAGATACGTGTGCCGCTGTTCAGTGAGGTTGGGATTGTAGCGCTCACCTGCGGTCCTCCACACTCTGACACGGTGGTCGTTCGTTCCCATACAGAAGTGGGATTCGTCGCAGAACACTATACGTCGCCAGTCCGTAGCATTCCACGTAGCTCGCTGTAGACACCACTGCAATCGATGCCGCAATGGTCAGGTGTTAATAGCAGAAAACGCAAGTGCCGTCAAGAGTGCAGATTCGCCACTTCCAGGCGTATGGAAATGGTCCTGGAGGACACAGGAGTTCCTTGTACAGCTACCACATGTCTCTGGATATTGGACAAGGACGTCGTTGAATCTGTGCGTGCCGCTCTCACGATCCCACTATTCTTTCTGCTGGTGGTGTGTCTGGGTCGTCCGGAGCCAGTCCGCCGTGTCCGGGTGCCTTCCCGTGTCCATTGCTCCCAACACGACCGCACCGTACTGTCTAACTGCCCAAATGGTGGCCGATTCGGCGCGCCGGCCACCCTGCCTCTCCCATTCCGGTATACGGCCTCGTTCGAACTCTGTCAGTTGCCCGTAAGCATATCTACGGCGGCTTCTCGGCATGTCTATCGCTCAGGGATCTCCCCTGAACCTTACCGTGCACTTCGGCACGAATGTGGAGTCGCCTCCGTGGCGCCTTATAAGCCCCAAGAATCTACTGCGGCTCCTCGGCATGACTATCGCTCAGGGATCTCACCCAACTCTTACCGTGCACTTCGCCACGCATGTGGAGTCCCCTGCGCTGGTCCTTATAAGCCCCAAGGATGTACTGTGGCTCCTCATCATGTCTATCGCTCAGGGATCTCACCTTACCGTGCACTTCAGCACGAATGTGAATTCCCGTGCCCGGCGCCTTATAAGCTCCAAGGTTTGCGATTTCAGCGACGTGCGGGCATGCAGAATCACACGGAACTTTAATCATTTGCATGTCTGTCCTCCCCGCAGCTATTCGCCGACTTTCGCGTTAATCGCACGGTTTTTTCTTGGTGTGCGGATTTTTATGACAATGAGTGTAGATTTATCGCATTCACTAAAAAATGTGCAAGAAGTCGTTTTGATTTCTTTAATTGTCCGAAGTGATATAATATTAACATTTTCTTTCACAATTTTTGTTATTTTGTTTTCGATGAACTCAAAGAGTAAAAAGTTTCCATTTGTTAGCGTTGTTTTATACCGATTTGATTTTTTTGTGTGTTTCGTGTAATTATTTTAACAAGAGCAGGTTCATAAAAATATAAAGTACGAGAGCTGTGCCGAAAGTAATGCAAAAGTCGGCATAACTTTTTCATTAACTGACAGAGGTCATTCAAATTGCACATGTCGGTAGAGTAACTCTTCTTCTATAGTAACCCTTCTTTTTCGTTGCAGGTAATTTATGGATTCCAAGCAAAAGCAACGTGCCGTCAATGAGTTCTTGACGAAGGAAGGGTGCAGGCTGTCCGCCATTCACAGAAGGCTACATTATCTTTACCGAGATGACACTATTGAAGAGAGTAATGTGCACAGATGGATGGAGAAGTTTAAAGAAGGTCAAACCGTCATTGATGGCAAACCACGCAGTGGGAAACCATCATCTGCGACACTTTACACGAATCATGAGCGAGTGGATGAATTGATTCGCGCGGACAGACGAGTCACATTCCGTGAGCTTGGGCACAACTGGACTCTTGTCCCAATGCCACACAGAAAATGGTGGAAGACTCAGGATATCCGAAAATGAGTGTAAAGTGGATACCTAGGCAGTTGACACCCGCTTTGAAGGAGAGAAGACTGGAAGTCTGCTCTGATCTGCTGGAAGCGTTTGCGGCCAATGAAGACACGTTTCTTTCCGATCTGGTGACAGGGGATGAAACGTGGGTGTATCTTTACGATCAGGAAATGAAGAATCAATCCAGGGATTGGCGTCACACCTCTTCACCAAGACCTAAGAATTTTAAGAGCCAGCGAGCACCTCAGACAGTTTTGGTGACCGTTTTTTAGGATGACAGAGATATACACTGAAGAGCAATTGAATTGGTGACAGATGGCGTTATGCAAATGCGGCACTGTGGGCTGCCCTGCAAACGGAAACGACATGACGTATGCAGCGATCCGACAATATAAGGAGTGATGTGACGGAAATCAGTAAGAGTCGGATGCAGTATGGGTAAGGCTAGGTGCATTTGATCGTGGGCAAATTGTCGGGGGGCCCGACGAACGGGTCACTCCATCTCAGAAGTCGTGCAGGCCCTGGGATTTTCACGAGCCACTGTGTCACAGGTGCACCGTCAGTACATCGAATTCAGTGAAACCATCCCTGCTAGGGCCAACTGCTGTGGACAACAGCGTGTGGATGAGCGGGATCATCGTCGGCTAGCTCACATTGTAACAGCGTACAGACGGGCCACAGTGCAAGAAATCACGCTGCAATTTAACGCTGGTGCACAAAAACGTGTAAGCAGCCACACCATCCAGAACCATCTCCTCGCTATGGGGTACAGAAGCAATCGTCCCACGAGGGTACCCCTGCTGACCGCAAATCACAGAGTGCAAAGATTAGCATGGGCGCGGGAACATCGCCACTGGACCCTAGACATGTGGAAAAATGTTGCCTAGACTGATGAGTCGAGATTCAGGTTAGTACATGCGGATGGCAGGATACGAATACGGCGCAAACCACATGAAGTGATGGATCCTTCTTGCCAGCAGGGTACTCTTCAAGCTGGTGGGGGTAACATTCTCGTCTTGGGACTGTTTACTTGGACTGGAATGGAACCGCTGGTACGTGTGACATCGTTCCTCACAGGTTAACGTTACCGGGATATCCTGGACAACCATTTGCTCCCGTTTGTGCATCTTCAACATTCCACTGGGGACCTCATCCTGCAACAAGACAATGCAGCTCCCGAATTGTATCCGAATGGTTGGATGAACACTCCGCCGAAGTGACCTCGCTTCCTTGGCCAGCTAGTTCACCTGACCTCAATCCCTTCGAGAGAGATGTTCGAGGCTCTGAACCCCCTCCATCAAATCTTCGTGAACTGTGGGAGCTTGCTCAGGGGTCGTGGATCCGTATGGCTTCCCAACGCTTCCGGTGTCTTGTAGAGTCCATGCCCAGACGAATCGCCGCCGTCATCAGGCGAAAGGTGGTGCTACACGTTACTAGACAGGTATCTCTAATTCAATTGCTCTTCAGTATAATTTTCCTTGATTTTCTGGAACGTGTCCATACAGTGACCAGCGAGCAGTACATTGAGGCACTCAAGCAGTTTAGAGAAGCCATAAGGAGGAAGAGACCGAATAAGATTCTGAAAAGGATCCACATTCACCATGACAATGCGAGACCACATACACCTTTGACAACAAATCAGGCGATCAGCAAATAAGGTTGTCCCCATCCATCGTACAGTCCAGATCTGGCGCTCTCCGACTTCCACCTTTAAGCTACAATGAAGGGCAGTTTCTGGGACAACGATTTGATGACATAGACGAATTGAAAGTGGTTGTGAAGGAGTGGGTACAAGAGTCCACCCCTAAACTTTTTCAAAGAGGATTTGAAAGTTGGGTTCAACGATGGCGCAAATGCATCGCATGTGATGTAGACTATGTTGAATAGTATAGAACCTTTGTATAGAGAAAGACTATCTCTACCAACATGTGCAATTTGAAAGACCTGTGCCAGTTAATAAAACAGTTACGCCAACATTTGCATTGCTTTCGGTACAACCCTCGTATTTTTGTAATCAACAATATATAGGGAAATTTCAAACACAGTAAAACACAATTTAAAACATACCCCACTGATTTAGAATCCTGCCACAGTAAAGCACCATTTCCAGCATACACGGTAGCCCAATTTCAAACACCCATTTATATCCTTGCCGCACCCTGCAACAATAATGCTTCCAGCCGAAAGGCCATGCGGGCTATAAATAGGCCAGAAACCTGCCTGTTTTTTAATAGTGTATCCGTGACAGTTAGATAGATAGACACGGAAACCTGGGAGAGATTGATCGTGGGCAGACAGTCGCTGCGAGGAAGTTGAGGTGCTCCATCACCTCATTTGCAGAAGTTCTGGAATTTCCGTATGCGATCATCGCACGACTGTACCACGATTACATGAAAACCGGAAAAACAGACAGCCAAATGTTGTGACAAATGTTTGGCTTTATTAGCGACGCACAAGACTGGTGACATCGTTATATACACAATTAAGAAATTGCACTTTCCTCCTTTATTAACAAGCATTCGCTACATTCCAGTACCTTCTTGCTGAAAAACATAAAATATTCATCCGAATAGTTTTCATACATTTGATGACCGAGCTTTTTTTTTTTTTTTTTTTTTGATTGGAGGTTTAATGATCACCGTGAGCAACTCAATAAGCTATAAGCAGTCGCCCGTCCCTAATTTAGGATCATCGATTCCACGGAAGAGAGAGGGCCAGTGCCGCAAGACACACATAACATCCACGCCTCATCGGGAGTCGAACCCGGACTCCTTCCGGACGAATGATCAGAAGACATCGCTTAGACCACTGTTCCACCAGTGCGGCATGTTCAGTTAATGTGATAAGACACAGAAAAACACACGAATATACACTGAAGAGCAATTGAATTAGAGATACCTGTCTAGTAACGTGTAGCACCACCTTTCGCCCTGATGACGGCGGCGATTCGTCTCGGCATGGACTCGACATAACACCGGAAGCGTTGGGAAGTCATACGGATCCACGATCCCTGAACAAGCTCCCACAGTTCACGAAGATTTGATGGAGGGGGCCAGAGCCTCGAACATCTCTCTCAATGGCATCCCAGATGTGCTCGATGGGATTTAGGTCAGGTGACCTAGCTGGCCAAGGAAGCGAGGTCACGTCGGGGAGTGTGCATCCAACCATTCAGATATAAATAGGGAGCTGCATTGTCTTGTTGCAGGATGAGGTCCCCAGTGGGATGTTGATGACGCACAAACGGAAGCAAATGGTCGTCCAGGATATCCCGGTAACGTTGACCTGTGAAGGACGATGTCACACGCACCAGGGGTCCCATTTCAGTCCACGTAAACAGTCCCCAGACGAGAATATAGCGAGGAGATGGTTCTGGATGGTGTGGCTGCTTACACGATTTTGTGCACCAGCGTTAAATCGCTGAGTATTCCTTGCACTGGAGCCCGTCTATCCGCGGTTACAATGCGAGCTAGCCGACGATGACCCCGCTCATCCACACGCTGTTGTCGACGGCATTTGGCCCTTGCAGGGATGGTTTTACCGGATTCGATGTACTCACGGTGCACCCGTGACACAGTGGCTCGTGAAAATCCCAGTGCCTGCACGACTTCCGAGATGGAGTGACCCATACGTCGGGCCCCGACAATTTTTCCACGATCAAATGCGCTTAGATCCTTCGTCTTACCCATACTGCGTCCGACTCTTACTGATTCCCGTCGCATCATTCCTTATATTGTCGGATCGCTGCATACGTCATGTCGTTTCTGTTTACAGGGCCGCCCGCAGAGCCACATTTGCATAACGCCAGCTGTCTCTAATTCAGTTGTTCTTCAGTGTAGAGCAAGTATGTCCAAGGCTGAACTATATCCCATACAGGCTGTAATATTAAGCAAAAACAGCGAGAACAAAATTTAGGACTTGGGACGCAGCGTCATCTATTGACCTATGACTCAGACACAAGCACTTTGTTTTACATCGTTCGAACAGATGGATCTTATTTACATTTTGCACTCGTTCCATTTGAGCGAGAAAAGTTTTCTATAGGAAATGATTTAATCTCAGTCCTCGTTTAATGGGTCAAAAACTATTATATAGTTTACAGACAGAAATACGCGAACAGACAATTTTTTCTGCAAAACGCATTATCAGAGCTAGCTAAGCCTAGCATGGCTACTAATGAAATGATACGTGATAAAATCTAATTTTAAAGTCATTCCTGACAATATTTACAAAATGAACTAATAATTATGTATTATCCAGATATGTTGTACTCGTTTTTTTTTTTTTTTTTTTTTTGTACTAGCACATTTAGTCTGCAGCATCATTCCTTCTCTAAGAAATACCTCTGCTATTTTTTATAGCAGGGATTTTCTGCATAATGTGGATGACCTGGAAATATATAGATAGTACAATATCTTCCTTCAGTCGCTTGTACCTCATTTAGGTACGTTATTTCCAGACTAAAAACGCTTACCAGAAACAACACTTGATGGTGGCTTGTCATTCGGTTGAAAATATTGCCGAGGTATTGCTCATAACCGCAGTTGCTTCACGTTCTGATCTGATAGGAACCCATGGAATGACATTTCTCGAAATTTTCTCTTTAGAAGAAATGCACATTGGCAAACAGCAGTAAATCTAATGAACATGGATTATATTTTGCTGTAAAAACAACGGATTATTTCTAAAATTGTAGTGGAATTTTTTTAACAAGCACAATAAAGCTATGCAAACACATGATCATGATCATATGTAGAGGATTTTAGGAAGGGAGTGTCTGACCCCAGGTCTTAAACAACCCTTAGAAATAGGAAGCTAGGAGATTTGGGCTGGAGTGCCCGATAGGAAAGTGACACGGAAGCGAGGTAGAAAGGGCGTCTTCCTCCCCCTTTCTACTTCGCTTCCGTGTCACTTTCCTATCGGGCACTCTAGACCAAATCTCCTAGCTTCATATTTCTAAGGGTTGTTTAGCTATGCAAACAACGCGCAAACTGTATTATTTATACCTTAGGACGCAGTGCCATCTAACGGCAGAAATCGTGTTTCACGCCCACTGGCCAATCACCAAAAATCTACTGTTTCCAAGGTTAATGTTTATAGCCTGCTTTCATTTTTCTTCACCCAGTTCAATCTTGGTATATCAACAATTTTTTTCGCTTTATTTGTCTTTTTAGAATAATTGATTTCATTGTTACTCAAAAATATATTTTAGTTAACTATCGCCAAACATTATTTATTGTGTTTTACATAAAGGTAACAATATCTCATTGCAATCTGCTTAAATTACGAAAACCTGATGCTAAATGGGATAAAAGCCATTACAAAAATGTATTTTGATGTTATGCATCTAGCCACCTAGGTTGAATTTCTCAAATATCTCAAAAACGGTGCATTGAGGCGAAATTTAGCTTCCTCTCGACTACCCAAAGGATGGTTACCTGCTGTTGATGGAAGTTTTAAAATAATTTTTAACACGATGAGGTGCAACTTCTAGATATCCTACACCACGAGTTGACAAACTCCCTCACTAACAACTCGCTCTATCTTGAGGTTAGATTTTTGCTTATGCATGCGGAGATAAGACTTTCGTAGTCAGGGTCTTTTCTTACGTTCGCCTAAATCTGAATAATGCACTGTAACAAATATTTCTTTTGAAAAACTTAACGGTCGAAATACTTACTACTGCCGCAGCCATAGTTTAGTAAATATTAACTTTTATGACTCACATATCTACTCTCATTGGATTTACAACGATAACATTCATTAATCCACCTACTGAAGTAACCTTCAGTGTCAACAATTATAAAACCTTATTGTTAACACGTCTTTTGTAAAAACGAGACCATGCTTACATGATCGGTTTGTCCGTCCGTCCGTCCGCCTGTGCACAATACCTTCGCAATTATTGGACCGATTGGAAACATTATTTCTGCATTGGGAAACATGACATGTGAGGTGATCGTCCTTAAATTCCAATTGTTTTTAGGCGCAACTTCACCCATAAAGAGAGTAGTAGCAGATGATACCGAATTCAAAATACATTTTATTGCATATATACTTCTAAACATCCGACTGGAAAAATGCTTTCATTCTTTCGATGCGGTTTATAATGAAGTCTATGTTAGCCACAGTTTCTTTTTTAAGCAATGCATAGGTTTTCCGCCAGGAGGCGTAAAGGTGAATTGCGTTTTCCTTGATAACCCTGCTTCTGAAATTCCGATTTGAAAAATTCTTCCTGCATCGGACACAGCGTCTGATGGGAAATGATTTTGCATATACACTCACGGACAATGAAATTTGTGCACTTAGAAAAAAAGATGTTAGAACCGCGAAACTTTGAAAATAGCTAGAGTGCGTGCTGGTATGCAAATGATCAACGTTTGGTGCGATTGCGCATGACCGCACACCCTATTGTGGCACTGCAAGCACGAACCGGCAGCCTTATAAACCGGCGTATAGTCGATACCCCAGGAAAGCGAAAACCACCGGCCGACACAAGCAAGAGTACAGAGTGACAAGAATGCCAGGTAGTCATCCGAAGGGGTCCGGGTTCGAATCCCGGTGAGGCAGGGATGTTGTGTTTGTCTCACGGCACTGGCTCTCTCCCTTCCCTGGAACCAGTGACCCTAAATTAGGGACGGGCGGCTGCTTATAGCCCATTGAGTTGCTCACGGTGGTCGTTAAACCTCCAATCAAAAAAAAAAAAATGCCAGGTAGACGCCAGAGACGTTGATTTCCGCAAACCTACGGACTTTGAGAGAGGCCTTATCATCGGGCTGAAAACCGCAGGGTGGTCGGCGCGCCGTATAGCCCGCCACGTAGATCGTTCTGACCATACCGTTCGACTGTGTTGGGAGCAGTTGACACGTGACGGCACTGCCAGACGGTGGAGCGGCTCCGGTAGGACCAGGAGGACTACCGGTACAGAGGGTCGACGGATCGTGCACCAGGCACGAACGGATCCCACTTCGACACGGCCCACTATACAGGCAGATGTAGCGGCTCTTGTGTGCCCACGAACCATTTCCTGACGCCTCGCGGAAGCGAATTTGCGACCCCAGCGCCCCTTACGTGTGCTGCCATTAACACCGGAAGATCGCCGGCTCCGTGTGCAGTTGTGCTAGGCCAGAGCGACGTGGAACGCACAGACTGGTGACGTGGGGTATCTAGAGATGAGTGCCGCTTCGTTTTGGGGACAGATGACCATCGTGTCCGGGTGTGGAGGTCCCCGGATCAACGGCACAATCCCAACTTCGCTGTCCGATTGCAGGCATTATGGTCTGGAGAGCCATAGCCTACGATAGCCAAACAGCTCTAATAGGGGTGCGCGGATCATTGACGGGCCAACGGTATGTGGATGAGATCCTACGGCCCCATGTGCTCCCATTCCTGACCGGGATTCCTGGTGCGCTATACGAGCAGGATAATGTCCACCGGTACACTGCTCGGGTTGCCCAGGACTGCCTACATCATGTTCAGACACTTTCATGGGCTGCCCGCTCCCCGGACATGTCTCCTATCGAGCATGTGTGGGACAAATTAAAATGCTCGCTGCCGCCGTGCCTCACTATTCGGGAATTGGAGCATACCCTCCAACACGTGTGGACCAGTCTGCCGCAGGACAACATCAGGCGTCTGTTCACCACCATGCCGGACGGTATTGCAGTATGTTCCGCCATACGACGCGGTACGACGAGCTATTGAAGATACCGGACTGCGTGCCACAGATCCCTCTGCAATTGTCCTGCAGCTCTGTTTTTGCCATCATGTGTATCATTCATCTGTATCATTACGTCCATAAAATTTCAGTTCAGTCCGATGCTTCCTTCTTGGCGCGCAAATTTCATTGTCCGTGAGTATAATTTCTAATTTTTAATAAAGAATGGTTTGTCCACCTGGAGGAGTAAAATTTATTTCTGCTTCTGATGTATTTGGTGCTTGAATTAATTCCCGCTGTTGCCCAATAGAGCGCAACATTGGTGCGCTGTGACCCGGGCCACACGTGACCTACCTTGCACACGCACGTACCGTCCGTAGTCTGGGCGAAACAGTGTGTGACACGCGATCGGAGAGCACAGAACACGAGTTTGTATCGCATTCACGATGTCAAGTTTCGTACCAAAAAACGAGCATTTGCTGGAATCATTACTCTTCTGCTTTCATTTCAAGAAATCTGCGCCAGAAAGTCATCGTTGGCTAGTGCAAGCCTATGGGGAACATGCGCTATCGGAAACAACATGCAGAGAGTGGTTCCGACGCTTCAAAGCCAACGAATATGATGCGAAGGACAAAGAGCGACCTGGGCAGCCGAAAAAGTTCGAAGATGGCGCATTGGCGGCTTTATTGGACGAGGATTCATGTCAGACGCTCCACGAGTTGTCTGAAACACTACGGGTCGATGAGTCAACGGTTAGCAAACGTTTAAAGGCAATGAGAATGATCCAGAAGTTCGGAAACCGGATCCCACATGACAAGGTTATTCTTCTCCACGACAACGCTAGACCTCATGTCGCCAATTTCGTGAAGGAACTCTTGAAGGCACTTGGCTGGGACTTCTTACCCCACCCGCCTTTTCCCCTGGACAATGCTCCCTTGGACTTCCACTTGTTCCGGTCGCTACAACATGGCCTGTCAGAGCAGCACTTCCTTTCTGTCGCGGATACCCAAAAATGGCTCGATGAATGGTTCGCCTCGAAAGAACTTTTTCTACCGCGGAATCCATTTGTTACCCCATCGGGGAGAAAGGTGCGTAGATTCCAACGGACACTACTTTGAATAGACTATCCTGTACCATTCTGTGGCAACACACAGGTGTTTGTGTGGCAAGAAACAGCATGAATTAATTCAAGCACCTAATATTTGCAGGAAAATCTAAGCTTCTGGAAACTCGATTGAAGAAATTCTTTGGTGAACCGATTCCGATCACCTCAAAAAATCTTTTCGGAATATTTTCTGTTTAAGATAATGCATACTATTGCCACCAGGGGCGTAGATTAGTATCTTATGTTTGCCGATATCTCTGCTCGTTAGAGTCCGATTTCCAAAATACGTTTTTTGTTGGAGAGCATTACTGCTGCAAAATATTTCTCGTGTAATTTCAAAATTTCCTTAGCGCACGAGTTTGCCAGTAGAGGGCGTAACTTCACGCTTCGATTTGCAGCACTATTTGCGTAAAACCCGATATAAAAAAATTCTTTTTCGGTTAGATAAAATTAACTATAAAAACACTTTGCGTTTATTTTATTCCCAGAATGATGAACAATTCCGCCCCTGGGGGCGCCAAAGTTTTATCTGTTTTTCTTAATACCTCTGTTTCTAAATGGGTGGTTTAAAAATTATTTCGACACCGGATGCCATTTACCTTGTGGAACACTTTACGTGAGTATTTGAAGAGTTTTATTGTTATAGTTCTGTCGCTAGGTAATGCGTGTGCACTTCTGTTCGCAGCTTGTCTCCGCTTCCAAAAACTCTATGGTGAAATTTCTTTTTACTATATATCATTCGCTACATTTAAAGATGGAGCATTATCATCTTTAAATAATGCACATATTTCCCACTAGGGGGCGAAAAGGTCATTTTTTGCTATCTCTGAATCCGGGAGACGTATTTGAAAAAGTTCTTTTTCCTTAGCATAGCTTTTTCCACGAATAATATTTTTCGCATTTTTTTTATTGCAGATTTAACGACCACCGTGAGCAACTCAATGGGCTATAAGCAGTCGCCCGTCCCTAATTTTTGGGTCACTGGTTCCAGGGAAGGAGAGAACCAGTGCCGTAAGACAAACACAACATCCATGCCTCACCGGGATTCGAACCATGACCCCGTTCGGACGAATGATCAGAGGCCAGCGCCTTAGACCACTGCGCCACCGGGGCGGCTCGCATATTTTCAACTTTGCCATTATGCAAAATTCTTCCGCTAGAAGGCGTACAGTTATATCATGTTTTCTTGCATTGCATATTTCTTCTTTTAACAGTTGTATTTGAATATCTGTTTGTGTGCTTTATTCCTTCTGCAATGAAAAACGATCTTTGCGCCATTTTTAAAGTTTCGTAATATACTTTTTAGTCGCTGGCTGTTTCTATTTTTGGATGCTTTATCAATGGTAGAAATCCGGTTGCATTGACTTTGAATAGCGATGATAAATATAATTCGTGTCAGAAAAGATTCAAAAGACGTGTCATTATAACTGAAAATTCTGTGTTATCTTTTTGCTTTTTCTATGATTTAATTCCACTTTGTACCGGAATGTGTCGCGGTGTGATCATGAGTGGCGGGAATAAATGCAGTTTGTTGTGCGTAAACAAATGTATACTTTCGAGCCACTCGTTTTACTTTTCACCCATAAAATCTGATTTTATGATTTTTAATGAAAATATTTGTCTACACTTCTATTCGCAGATCAGCATTCTTCAGAGCTTTGAAATCTGAGGATATTAAAATTGGAATGTGTACATGTTAGCGATAAATACGCCTCTCCGGAGTTTAAGGCTTCGAGCCATACAGAGCTTTCCATAACACGCCACTTCGCACGAAATTCTCTTATTCCTGCATACATTTCTTTTGAAAACCTTTCCCAGTAAATCTCGCATTTCTTAGTACCCCATGTCTGTCAGTCTTGAAATCTGATAGCAGTCTTGCGAGCTCCTTGTTGTCAAATGCACAGCACTATTTTGAATAATCCAGTATTAAAATGAAAAAAAAAGGAATATTAGTTCTCACAATGACATTACAAAAAGGCATCATGTAAAAAAAAAGGTTGGTAATGCAACTATTACGAAACAGAATTATAAATCAAGTAGTGTAAAGTTAACTTTACCTAAATTTTCCATTGAGAAATATAAAGAGCTTTTTTGCTAGTTCTAGTTTTTTTCTAAGGTTGATTTATTTGAACATTACATGCAATTTCATGAAAAATACGTTTACAAAAAAAATTTAGCTAATTTTTTCTCGAAAGTTTGTGCATGGAAAATGTATTCTTTTAACATAATGATCTGTACTTTGGAAAAAACTTCTCTTTTTCAGTATGCAGTAAACCATGTGATTTCAAAGAGAATTGTGTATTAACAGAAAATGGTCCGGAATGTGTCTGTAAAGTTGGATTCGCCAGACAATATACTTTCTGCGCAGGTGAGAACTTCGTAATATAAATTTAAGAGTGCGTGATGTGTGTGTGTGTGTGTGTGTGTTAAACCACGTCTCTAAAGATTTTCCACGGCACTATATATACACGGTCGAGTCACATTGTTGTGACCGCCAGCTAATATCCAGAGTAACCGCCGTTTTCAGCGCAGACAGCAGCTAAACGGGCTGGGAGTGACTCAATAAGGTGCTCGAAAGTATTCACAGGTATGTGGAGCCATTCTGGCTGCATTGCATCTGACAGCCGCTAAAAGGTGCGTGGTGGAGGATCTATAGAGCGAACAACACGATCCGAGGTGGTCCCACAAATGCTGAATTGGGTTTAAATCCGGGGAATTAGGTGGCCAAGGAAGTACTTTGAAGTCTTCATCGTGCTCTTCCAACCATTTTCGGACATTTCTAGCTGTGTGACACGTAGCATTGTCGTACTGGAGAATCCCATCTGCCCCAGGGAAGATAATCAGCATCTATGGGTGTACGTGGTCTGCAAGGATGGATTCATAACGATTTCGGTCCATAGTGCCTTTCATAGGCATGAGTGGACGTAGAGAATGCCACGAAAACATTCCCCAGACCATAACGCTGCCTCCACCAGCTTGTGTTCTTCCAGAAATGGTTGAAGAGTGTTTGTTCTCCGATGTTTCTCGCCTTATACGCCAACGTCCATCCGTTCGATGAAGCAGAAAACGTGACTCATCGAAGAAGGCAATCCTTTGCCAATCCGCGGAGGTCTGATTCCGCTATACTACCGTGCAACTGTAAACCTGTTCTGCCGATGCACCTTCGCTAGCATAGGTGTCGTGACCATCCGTCTGCATCGGAGCCCCATACGCAGAAGTGTTCGCTGAACTGTCGTTTTAGACACACTTCCGGTAGCACCCTGGTTCATTCGGGCAGAGAGTTGCTGCACTGTAGCGTGTCGATCGGCCCTCACGCACCTTCGCAGCCAACGTTTACTTCTCACATCAATGGCTCGTGGTGCTCCGCAGTTTACACGTCACTTCTTCGCAATAGTGCCATTTCTTCAGTCACGATACACGTTAACCACAGCAGCACGCGAACAGTTCGCAAATTGCGCTGTTTCAGAAATACTGCCACAATTGGCCCCCCAAAAAAGTCGATAATCATCCCTTTGCAAATTTGATAAATCTCTCCTTTTATCCATGACAGCAACGAGGGATATGTTTTCAAAATGCCTACAGCACACTCTTATACACCCTCCAAGCCAGCTCACGACACGTGCCTTCTTTCATTGGCTACGTGCTGTTGACGTCAAATGTAAGAGGTTGTCACAATAATGGGACGTCTCCCTAAACCATTTTTTATGCTGTATATGAAGAATATAAAACTAAATAAAACTAAATAGATGTATTATTAAAGAACACAGTATTATCCAATATTTCTCCATAGATAGATAGATAGATAGATATAAAATAATGAGTTCTTTCATGCTAACTACATTTAATTTTATCTCTTTTTTCTGTTTGAGTTTGTCACACCTGTACACAGCATTTGGACTCTCAACGTAAATGTTCTTCAATGAAGAATCCGTTCGTCAGCACAGACTATCAGTTTTCTTCGCTGCCTTGCCTCCCACCATTTTGAATAGGCTGGACCTTCCTCCTGGCACGACTTTTATTTCTTATGGATGTACAGTGGTTTTCGTAAATTAAGGGGAAAAAATCGCGAAAACTCAAAACATACCTGATAAAAAAATTTTAAATTTTCTGGAAATCTGTATCGTATTATACTTTACAGAATGGCCTTAAAATATTCCGTAAGACATATTTCATTCCCACAGAAATAGCCACATGAGGACTAGGTGAAAAATAAGTTGTCAAAATGAATTAGTCAATGTACCTCAACAGGGAGTGGGGTCAGCCCTTGCAACAATGCAGGTCTCACGGCAATGCTTCATGCTGATGATGATGGCGTCTAGTAACTCAGTACGTAGCAACGACCACTGTTCTTGCAAAATTTATCTAACTCTTGCGGATCTTGCGTAGGGAAATTGAGGACAGCAACACGTTTCCTTAAATCATTTCACACATGCTCGATAGGATTCAGCTCGGGGGACCTGGCACACCAATCCATGCGACAAGGATCTCCCTTTGAAAACATTGATCTACCAGCATCGCTTAGTGGAGGCGAGCGTTATCGTCTTAAAGGAGAAATGCATTTCCTATGGCATCGGCTTAAGGACAAACATAACGAGATGACAACCCAAACAAGCACGCTACCACATCGTAAGTGTCCACTTCAATGGACACAGGGAGATGATAGCTGATAGCATGTCTGTCGATCTCTCAGATTACAGCACGCCTGGAATCTCTCTGCAAAGCAAATCTGGACTCATCTGTAAAGAGTAGTAATCATTGATTTTTCAGTACAATTGACGTGAAGTCTTACCCAATTCAAACTTTCCTACATATGACAGGGGAAGTGGTGCGTACAGTGCTGATTATCCAGCATAAAGATCTCCTTCGTGAAGCCTTCTGTACACAGTAGAAGCTGATACTTCCGTTTCTGTATGCACCCAAAAAAAGGCAGCTTAATCGGGGTAGCTGTCCTTTTCCTCTATGCTGGTAATCGGAGATATCGGTCATCTGTACCTTCGGAAAGCTGATTGTGTACCTTGAAATTGGTTCAACAGTGTGTGGACCACAGAAGGTCTAGCATGCGGCCATCTTTCATCTTCCACATCACTTTGGCCAAGCTCTTGTCTTCCGATCCCTCTAAACCTCAGTTCATCTGTTAAATGATGTGTCGAAGCTATTAACAACAAATGTGTTATCTCAATATCATTTTTACACACCCCAAATGGTATGACATATACCACCGCAACAGCTCCTTTTATGATGTGCATCATTTACGTAAACTGACACTATCGCCGTCCATTTGCATACAGTACCCTAACTTAGGTTTACATTTCACATTATGTACCCCAGTTTCGTGTATTGCAAACCCTTTGTTCACGAATAATCCCGATTTTTCTGTTTCTTATTAATATCTGAAAACCAGTGGATGTCCAAATCATTTGAGACGAGCCTCTTGCACTTCTTCAACGATGGGATATATTTTTAGGCTACCTGATATATGTATAATCGCTGCGTATGTGATCTGTCTTAATCACACCTCTGATCCATCGCAACATTTTCAGTTCTGTGAGATGGAAAGTTTGCTCTGTTTCTATTGGTAGCCACAATTGTTCTCCATAGAGCGACGCAGGACTCGTTGTGTCCATGTACAAAGTGATCCACTCGCTGCGCAACCTGGTTTTTCTGAAACCTCTTTCGCGATTTGAGATAAATGAAAACAAAATACTTTTGTAGTTATTCCTTACCTTATGAGAAATAACCGTGGAGAGTGGCAACACTGCTCACGGGACAAGTGGGGCTTGTTTATCTCTCATTTTGCAGAAGGTCAATGGAGACGAATGATGGAGAGGTATAAGATGCCCGAGCGTGTGTTAACTCTTCGTGCATACTGCTTTTCCTTTTCTTTTAAGGAAACGTAGACGCGGTTCGTCTAGAGATTCGGAGGCCACGAGTAAACAAGAACACTAATTCTCACTCGACAGCCGTTGCTCTCAACGCTTTCAGATTATTTACATAGGCTTTCGAAGGAAACTGGAAGATCATACGGCGCATGTTAGACAGCCGCGAAAAGAGGAAATATGATGCCTTATCGTATTAAAGTCCCATAGGAGTAAAGTTTCCTAAGAGTTAGGAGAATCTGATCATCCAGAAAGTGTAACATACTGTCATTGGTTCCAGAGATTGTTTGGTAATAATTGAGCCAGTTTTCATCTTTCCGGTACATAAATTCCAAAAATACCTAGATATGTGTCACTCACAATGCCCATGCTCTCCATGAAGAACCAATGCATTCTCAGAAAATTGGTATGGGTGGGATGGATTTCGACTCCGAATCATGGCGCTGATTACACCAGTCTTCAAACTTAAATTTGTTGTCAGATTTCTTAAAAATAGCTGTTTCTGAATCAATTTTTAACGCCGATTCTAGAAATGACTTCCATTTTTCTCTATCACGTCAGGTTTTAAAATAAAATAAGAAGTTATGTTTTCAAGATTTTAATTAATGTAAGCACAAAAATGCAAACACAATGTCCCACAAAAAACTATTTTTTTTTACAAAAACACTTTAAAATTACTGTAAAGAACTGACCTGTGAATAGTCATTAACAAAACGACAAGCTTTCCATTAATTTTCAAACGGTCTTTTTATTTTCTTGCAGATCCTCCCTTTATCTTTACTGTCTTACTTCAACATCCAACAATAGTCGGCCATCATAGTTTCATTCCATCTTCCCTGGTACATCTTCCCCATCTCCTTAATATCCTGGTGAAAGCGTTCACCGTGCTCTTCACTATAATGTTCCCAGATTTTCCGGAAATTAGTCGATATGGGAGTGTAGAAAGTGAACTTTTACACCCATGTTACAACCCAACAGGTTGAAGTTTTTCAACATTGTGTTAACAATTTTTCTGTAATTAAGATCTTTGTGATTCCCTAGAAAGGTTTCGGTTACAGATCGGAATGTTGTCCACGTGTCTTTTTCTCTCTCATTCACAGTTTTCTCAAAATCTGTGTCCTTCATCAGTTTTTTTATTTGAGTGCCAACAAAAATTCCAGCTTTCAATTTTTCTAGTGTGATGAAGGGAAATTTCATAGAAAGGTACTTGAAGCATGGCCCATCTTGTGGTAGAACCCTTACAAACTGCTTCATCAATTGATGTGTAGTGGTGGAAGCAATACTTTTTGGCGGTCTACAAGTAGGTCATGCAGAATGGTTTTAGTCCCAGGAACAAAATTTCTCCACTCTGGCCAAACTCTCATTGTCCAGTGCCTTTGCTTTGCCCTACTGTCCCATTCACATAGAAAGCAAGGCATTTTCGTGTACCCAGCTTGTTGTCCTAATAGCATTCCTATTACTTTGAAGTCCCCAAAGATAAGCCATTTTTGTTCCTCATACTGTATATTTGTAAATAGTACCTTCATGTTCTCGAATGTCTCTTTCATTTTAACTGAGTGGGCCACAGGAATGGACCTATACACATTCCCATTCTGCAGTAACACGCCTTTGAGGCTCCTCTTGGACGAGTCAATAGAAAGTTTCCACTGAGTAGGATCATGTTTAATGCCATAGAACGGCATTAACTCGTTGATGTTATTGCAGTAAACCAAGGAGTCGTTCTGTGAGAAAACGGAAGTACTTATTTTCCTCTGTGTCGGTACCATGAAAAATGTATTCCTAGAGCCAGAAGATTCTTACTTTTCAACGGAGAGCCAAGTAGTTCTGCAGATTCCTTAGGCAAGTTCAGATCACGTACTAGATCATTAAGTTCATTCTGGGAGAACAGTTGTGGATTACAGTCGTTTTCCGGCTTGTAGACATCATCACTATCATCTTCGGAGATTGTATCACGTTCACATTTATCATCTTCTGCCACGTTCTCTAACACAGCTGGAGGAAAGAGTGACAGGCAGATCTTTTCCATGTGGAACTAGCCTAATGGCTGAAGGAATTCTTGGATACACAATTTTGTTCTTATTTTTGGAATTGCAGCCCTTAACATTAACTAAGCAGAAGTAACAGTCGTTTAGGTGGCCTTTAGGCTCCCTCTACACCATAGATATTTCAAACGGCATGTACGTTTGCTTCCTTTTGTCCATAAACGTAACCTCTCAACACAATACCAGTTATTATTATTCTTTGCCTTATCCTGATCACCAAGATGCACTTTAAAATAAGCATAGTAAGCTTTCCTTCACAAAGTCTGTGATATCCGTTCTTTGCTTAAGCACTACATAATTTCCACAAATGTAACAGAACACATTAGGACAATTTAAACACTTGCGTTTCGACATTGTAAGACTACGCACTCACAATAGAGACAGCGACTTAGAACAGCTGTGTAAATCCGAACAGAAAGAGCAATGAACTGGAAATGTGAGCATCCGACTGGCGGGAATGCTATTTTTGGATTCTTGCCAATTCTCCTTTCAGTCCTTTTTCTACATGTGGCTAGTTGGCAATACTCCAAAAGTAACCTTACATTGCTTTGACGACGATTGGCAAAAGAGATAGCTGAAATGCCTTCTGCTAAAACGCCCCTGACTGGCAGATGTAATGCTATCAGCGATAAATCTTCGAAATCAACTTGGATCGATTGTGCAAAAACTGTATATGATAGAAGAAAACTAACACCAGTTCTGGAATCAGCATGAAAAATTGAGCTAAGCACGCATATTAGTTTTCAATCATCTGATCTCATGCAGACTAGTGTCGAGGAGACTGTGAATACTGATTGGTGCTTGCTTACTTTTAACGAGTTCGTGAATCAGTTAGACGATTATGAACTTTCTCATGGCTACTGACAAAAGATGACGCATCGTGTCGTGACAGAAATCCACACCTTCTTTGAAGATGGGATTATTTCGAAACGATTGTGGACATCCAGGTATGCAGATTTTCCAACTCCGTGCTATTTCTCATGGGGTCATCTCAAAGAAAAAGCGCCCGCTAACACACCTAGGATTATGGATTAACTGAGAGACATCAGATGTCAGATTGCAGGCATTTCCGATGATATGCTTCAGCTGACACGCTTCTTCGAACATTTCAAATAACGCGGGTAAGGTAACAATGTGTCTTGGAGCGAGTCGTTGATAGTATTTGCATCGCATTCACCAGCCTGAACAGCCATGACCTTTTGACCTTGAAATACTGATTCAGCCTTTCATGCCCTTGTTTCCAAATCCTTACCTTCCAAATAGCATGGGTCGGTTAGAGATGCACCTGTTCACCCTACCGGATCATATCCTATTACTAGTGGCCGGATTTTGATAATCTAAATTTTTCTGAAAAAAATGCTTTTAAAAATATGAGAAAATGCCCGTTAAATTTAAAGAAAAAATCCCTCCAAAACAGTTTGTATTATATTTTTCAAAATTATATATTAAATGACTTCAATCTCAGGCAATTCATTAACCAGAAGTTTCTATATAAAATGCATTATAAAACCTCAAAAGAAAAAAATAAGGCATGTACATATCTGCCAGGTAGTACATAAAGTGTTTGAAATGCCAGCAACTGCCAATTACTTATTGAGCACCTCCTGTGCTTCTGAACTCACTGAAAACATCTGTTTTGTTTACTACAGAGATGGGAGAGGTTGTTTGTTGTTGTAATGCAGGCGGTAAAATGGTACTGCTCATCATTGACTGGAATGTCTTTCAACATTGTCCTGAGTCAAGTCTTTTGTTAGCTGTCTCATTATTGCCCTTATCTTCAAAATTCCAAAAAATACAAATTTCATCAAAGTCCGGGTCCTGCCCATTACTTATTGAGCACCTCCTGTGCTCCTGAACCCACTGGGAACATCTGTTTTGTTTACTACAGAGATGGGATAGGTTGTTTGTTGTTATAATGCAGGCGGTACAATGGTACTGCTCATCATTGACTGGAATGTCTTTCAACATTGTCCTGAGTCAAGTCTTTTGTTAGCTGTCTCATTATTGCCCTTATCTTCAAAATTCCAAAACATACAAATTTCATCAAAGTCCGGGTCCTGCCCATTACTTATTGAGCACCTCCTGTGCTCCTGAACCCACTGGGAACATCTGTTTTGTTTACTACAGAGATGGGATAGGTTGTTTGTTGTTGTAATGCAGGCGGTACAATGGTACTGCTCATCATTGACTGGAATGTCTTTCAACATTGTCCTGAGTCAAGTCTTTTGTTAGCTGTCTCATTATTGCCCTTATCTTCAAAATTCCAAAAAATACAAATTTCATCAAAGTCCGGGTCCTGCCCATTACTTATTGAGCACCTCCTGTGCTCCTGAACCCACTGGGAACATCTGTTTTGTTTACTACAGAGATGGGATAGGTTGTTTGTTGTTGTAATGCAGGCGGTACAATGGTACTGCTCATCATTGACTGGAATGTCTTTCAACATTGTCCTGAGTCAAGTCTTTTGTTAGCTGTCTCATTATTGCCCTTATCTTCAAAATTCCAAAAAATACAAATTTCATCAAAGTCCGGGTCTTGCCCATTACTTATTGAGCACCTCCTGTGCTCCTGAACCCACTGGGAACATCTGTTTTGTTTACTACAGAGATGGGATAGGTTGTTTGTTGTTGTAATGCAGGCGGTACAATGGTACTGCTCATCATTGACTGGAATGTCTTTCAACATTGTCCTGAGTCAAGTCTTTTGTTAGCTGTCTCATTATTGCCCTTATCTTCAAAATTCCAAAAAATACAAATTTCATCAAAGTCCGGGTCCTGCCCATTACTTATTGAGCACCTCCTGTGCTCCTGAACCCACTGGGAACATCTGTTTTGTTTACTACAGAGATGGGATAGGTTGTTTGTTGTTGTAATGCAGGCGGTACAATGGTACTGCTCATCATTGACTGGAATGTCTTTCAACATTGTCCTGAGTCAAGTCTTTTGTTAGCTGTCTCATTATTGCCCTTATCTTCAAAATTCCAAAAAATACATATTTCATCAAAGTCCGGGTCCTGCCCATTACTTATTGAGCACTTCCTGTGCTCCTGAACCCACTGAAAACATCTGTTTTGTTTACTACAGAGATGGGATAGGTTGTTTGTTGTTGTAATGCAGGCGGTACAATGGTACTGCTCATCATTGACTGGAATGTCTTTCAACATTGTCCTGAGTCAAGTCTTTTGTTAGCTGTCTCATTATTGCCCTTATCTTCAAAATTCCAAAAAATACAAATTTCATCAAAGTCCGGGTCCTGCCCATTACTTATTGAGCACCTCCTGTGCTCCTGAACCCACTGGGAACATCTGTTTTGTTTACTACAGAGATGGGATAGGTTGTTTGTTGTTGTAATGCAGGCGGTACAATGGTACTGCTCATCATTGACTGGAATGTCTTTCAACATTGTCCTGAGTCAAGTCTTTTGTTAGCTGTCTCATTAGTGCCCTTATCTTCAAAATTCCAAAAAATACAACTTTCATCAAAGTCCGGGCCCTGCCCATTACTTATTGAGCACCTACTGTGCTCCTGAACCCACTGGGAACATCTGTTTTGTTTACTACAGAGATGGGATAGGTTGTTTGTTATTGTAATGCAGGCGGTACAATGGTACTGCTCATCATTGACTGGTATGTCTTTCAACATTGTCCTGAGTCAAGTCTTTTGTTAGCTGTCCCATTATTGCCCTTATCTTCAAAATTCCAAAAAATACAACTTTCATCAAAGTCCGGGTCCTGCACATTACTTATTGAGCACCTCCTGTGCTCCTGAACCCACTGGGAACATCTGTTTTGTTTACTACAGAGATGGGATAGGTTGTTTGTTATTGTAATGCAGGCGGTACAATGGTACTGCTCATCATTGACTGGTATGTCTTTCAACATTGTCCTGAGTCAAGTCTTTTGTTAGCTGTCCTATTATTGCCCTTATCTTCAAAATTCCAAAAAATACAACTTTCATCAAAGTCCGGGTCCTGCCCATTACTTATTGAGCACCTCCTGTGCTTCTGAACTCACTGAAAACATCTGTTTTGTTTACTACAGAGATGGGATAGGTTGTTTGTTATTGTAATGCAGGCGGTACAATGGTACTGCTCATCATTGACTGGAATATCCTTCAACATTGTCCTGAGTCAAGTCTTTTGTTAGCTGTCTCATTATTGCCCTTATCTTCAAAATTCCAAAAAATACAACTTTCATCAAATTCCGGGTCCTGCCCATTACCTATTGAGCACCTACTGTGCTACTGAACCCACTGGGAACATCTGTTTTGTTTACTACAGAGATGGGATAGGTTGTTTGTTGTTGTAATGCAGGCGGTACAATGGTACTGCTCATCATTGACTGGAATGTCTTTCAACATTGTCCTGAGTCAAGTCTTTTGTTAGCTGTCTCATTAGTGCCCTTATCTTCAAAATTCCAAAAAATACAACTTTCATCAAAGTCCGGGCCCTGCCCATTACTTATTGAGCACCTCCTGTGCTCCTGAACCCACTGGGAACATCTGTTTTGTTTACTACAGAGATGGGATAGGTTGTTTGTTATTGTAATGCAGGCGGTACAATGGTACTGCTCATCATTGACTGGTATGTCTTTCAACATTGTCCTGAGTCAAGTCTTTTGTTAGCTGTCCCATTATTGCCCTTATCTTCAAAATTCCAAAAAATACAACTTTCATCAAAGTCCGGGTCCTGCACATTACTTATTGAGCACCTCCTGTGCTCCTGAACCCACTGGGAACATCTGTTTTGTTTACTACAGAGATGGGATAGGTTGTTTGTTATTGTAATGCAGGCGGTACAATGGTACTGCTCATCATTGACTGGTATGTCTTTCAACATTGTCCTGAGTCAAGTCTTTTGTTAGCTGTCCTATTATTGCCCTTATCTTCAAAATTCCAAAAAATACAACTTTCATCAAAGTCCGGGTCCTGCCCATTACTTATTGAGCACCTCCTGTGCTTCTGAACTCACTGAAAACATCTGTTTTGTTTACTACAGAGATGGGATAGGTTGTTTGTTATTGTAATGCAGGCGGTACAATGGTACTGCTCATCATTGACTGGAATATCCTTCAACATTGTCCTGAGTCAAGTCTTTTGTTAGCTGTCTCATTATTGCCCTTATCTTCAAAATTCCAAAAAATACAACTTTCATCAAATTCCGGGTCCTGCCCATTACTTATTGAGCACCTACTGTGCTACTGAACCCACTGGGAACATCTGTTTTGTTTACTTCAGAGATGGGATAGGTTGTTTGTTGTTGTAATGCAGGCGGTACAATGGTACTGCTCATCATTGACTGGAATGTCTTTCAACATTGTCCTGAGTCAAGTCTTTTGTTAGCTGTCTCATTATTGACCTTATCTTCAAAATTCCAAAAAATACAAATTTCATCAAAGTCCGGGTCCTGCCCATTACTTATTCAGCACCTCCTGTGCACCTGAACCCACTGGAAACATCTGTTTTGTTTACTACAGAGATGGGATAGGTTGTTTGTTATTGTAATGCAGGCGGTACAATGGTACTGCTCATCATTGACTGGAATGTCCTTCAACATTGTCCTGAGTCAAGTCTTTTGTTAGCTGTCTCATTATTGCCCTTATCTTCAAAATTCCAAAAAATACAACTTTCATCAAATTCCGGGCCCTGCCCATTACTTATTGAGCACCTCCTGTGCTCCTGAACTCACTGGAAACATCTGTTTTGTTTACTACAGAGATGGGATAGGTTGTTTGTTGTTGTAATGCAGGCGGTACAATGGTACTGCTCATCATTGACTGGAATGTCATTCAACATTGTCCTAAGTCAAGTCTTTTGTTAGCTGACTCATTATTGCCCTTATCTTCAAAATTCCAAAAAATACAAAATTCATCAAAGTCCGGGCCCTGCCAATTACTTATTGAGCACCTCCTGTGCTTCTGAACTTACTGAAAACATCTGTTTTGTTTACTACAGAGATGGGAGAGGTTGTTTGTTGTTGTAATGCAGGCGGTACAATGGTACTGCTCATCATTGACTGGAATGTCTTTCAACATTGTCCTGAGTCAAGTTTTTTGTTAGCTGACTCATTATTGCCCTTATCTTCAAAATTCCCAAAAATACAAAATTCATCAATGTCCGGGACCTGCCCATTACTTATTGAGCACCTCCTGCCCTCCTGAACCCACTGGAAACATCTGTTTTGTTTACTACAGAGATGGGATAGGTTGTTTGTTGTTGTAATGCAGGCGGTACAATGGTACTACTCATCATTGACTGGAATGTCTTTCAACTTTGTCCTGAGTCAAATCTTTTGTTAGCTGACCCATTATTGCCCTTATCATCTCCCGTAGAAATGTGTGTGTCTTACACTCCTTCGGGCATGAACTACCTGTTTTCTGTCATAGACCACCCTCTAATTAATTTGCAGTGAAGTATTTTAACGTTAACCACTCTTCTCTTCTAACTTTTCCTGTTACACATTCCACAAGGGCTGCATTTGTAGTGAGTTTCGAGCCAGCCTTCAGAGCACTTGGTATCATTCCGCGCTCAGAGTCCATTGGCAAGTGTTATACAACAGCCGGCTCGTATTGGCCCCAACACGTATGATGGTTGCAAAAAAGGAGGAGGGGGTAGGGGATGGGAGGGAACTCAAATTACATTTATTGATCTAAGTAAAAAAATTACTGGTGTATATTCTAACAACAATAACAGGTGAGGTGTTGGTTAAAATACACTGCTGGCCATTAGAATCGCAACACCACGAATGACAAGATACACTATATTGACAAAAGTCACCGGACACCTAGAAGACAAACACAACATGGCATTTATTGACATACATTAGTACGGTGTCGGTCCACATTTGGCCTTAATGCATGCCCTGACCCTTCGAGGCATGCTTCTGACAAGATTTTGGAGCACAGCGATAGGTATGCGCTTCCATTCAATACAAAATGCCGCCATGGTTCCAAACTTCTTATGTGGTGCTCTAATTAATCCCATAGGTGCTCTATGGGATTAGGCCAGGGCTCTGTGCTGGCCAGTCCACACACGATACGGAATTATCGTCAACTCACGCAGTAACAGTCCTTGCTTTGTGGCTCGGTGCATTATCTGCTGGTACCAACAAGGTACGGTTCCATAGCATTGCCATAAAGTTGGTAGGGCATAATTGTTCAGAATATCGAGGTAGACGTGTTGGTTAGCAGATTTGTCCTCGATAACCAATGGGCCGGGACCATACCACGAAAAACACCCCCACACGAGTACAGTGCCAGCTCCAAACTTGACCGTAGGAACAGTACACTGTAGTAACTAGCGTACCTCTGGTTGCCGCCATACCCACACACGGCCATCAGACTGATAGATTGTGTATCTGGATTTATCAGTCCATAGGACCCATTCCCATTGATCTACAGTCCACGATAAATATTCTTTACACAATGCTAAACGACGAGTAGCATTTCGAGTGAAGATCAAAGGCTTATGAACGGCCACACAACCACGGTAACCTATGGAATAAGTTTCTTTGCGAATGGTACGTGGACATACCGAGGTTCCAGTATTTTTACTCACCTGTACACTGAGGTCTTTTGCAGTTCTTCGTCGATTTGCTGTAACGACTCTCTTGAGGCTTTGACATCCTCTATCACTGATTTCGTTTGTTCTGCCGGTACGTTTTGCTGCTTCAGGCAAGCCATGTGTCTTCCACTTATCCAGTACATCCAAAACAATAGACTTGGGTATGTTTAAACACCTCTCGGTTTCTCTTATGGACAACCCACTTATATAACCCCAACATCTCTCCTTTCTCAAAGTCAGTTCTCTCCTGCCGCGAATGTTTCACTCAACCTCACAGTCCGATATGATCGCGGTCGGCTGCAGGCTTTTGTTTATACCCCTTGCAGCTGTACAGAGCATCTTGACAACGGAGCAGACCCGCTCATTTGATTTTGAAGGGGTGTCAGATGACTTTTGTCAACATAGTGTACATCAAAGCCATATTTTTTGTACAGAAAGCAGATGACATAAGAGTGAATCGATTAAAATACAACACGGTGAGACGAGGGGAACACATAACAATCAGTATCTGGCGTTACCACAATGGGCGGCAACTACAGCTACTACACGGACCGGCATCGAGAGGAAGAGACGTTGGATGTGTGTTTGCGGAATGTCCTTCCCCGCAGCTTCAATACAATGCCATAGTTCCTTGCATGTACCCAGGGGTAGTAACTGGCGTGCCAGTCGTCCGCCGATCGTGGACCCCACGTGTTCAATAGGCGACATATCCAGGGACCGCGCTTGCCAAGGAAGACGTGGCAGACAGTTAAGATCCGGGAAGTCTTGAACTTTGAGTGACACATGCGGTCGCGCAATTTCCTGTTGGTAAGTTTAACCAGACGGTCACTGAAGATATAGTTCAACAACAGGCTCCAACACCTTAGTGGAGTAACGATGCCTGTTCAACGTACCGGTAATGGAAAAGCGGCGCGTGTGGGAGTGGCACCCCATGACATCACGCCGGGCCGGTATGGCGTAGCACAATTCAGGAGTCATTCAGCCTTTCGCTACGGTACCGCGACATGGATTCGTCATCATGGTGCTGAGAACTGAAGCGGGATTCGTCGGAAACACGATACCTTGCCTTTTGTTCCTCCATATGCGACGTTCTTGGCACCATTGCAGTCGCAGAAGTCGGTGTTTTATTAGAAAAGGTAGCCGAAGCAATGGGTGCCGTAAAAAAATGCCCGGCTGCTGCAGAACACGTGGAACCGTCCGTGCGGACATTGAGTGTTGTGCCACACAACCGAACTATTGAACTACGGTGATCGATGTGGCTGTGGGATCCGTCAGAGCCATGCGCACCAGATGTCGGTCCTCTCGTTCGGTGGTGTGACGGAGCAGTTGGGATCCCGCACGTCGGTGAGTTCGTTCCTTCGTTTCCCACTAACACCAGATTCTTCCCACCGTGGCAGCGTGAGGTCCGTCACGAGTACCGATGTCTCGGAGAGATAATCAACAGTATCAATATACCACAGTTCTCCGGCGACCAAAGTAGGAAACATGCTGGTAAGGCTGCCGTTGTCTTCGCCGGGGCATGCTGCAGCTGTCCGTGGCCAGGACCGGCGAGAAAACACACTTCAAGGGCCTAACACCGGTTCTTTGTTCACTTCTCTTATACGACTTCCAGGGGACGGCACTATCCCACATGATTTCCTTATGTGCTGCCCGGTTAAGCAAACACATGTGCGTTCGTGTTCTGCCCTTCTACCAACCTTTGAGCCCCTGGGATGCTATCTTCCTGGTGTTGCACTTTTAACGGATGGCAGTGTATTTTGTGCCTACAATACGTGTGATGTTAAGACAGATTACCTCAGCAACGATTATTCACAATAAATATTTTATTTTAAGGTCTACAGTAGTTCGCGCTTTGGCTCGGTTTCATCAATACAAATGGAGCGTAGACATTTAAACATGTAGCCGACCCAAACGCACAGCGAAACTCCAATTGATCTTAAAATACAATATTTATTTTGGATAAATGTTGCTGAGATATTGAATTATTTAACACGCTCGATCAAGCGAGTCTGTTTATCAATACGAATGTGAGCATCTGAAAGATCATTTTAATTTACCTACCGTAAGTTCCCACAAATGACCATGTAAATTGAATTGTCGATCTTTTCCGTTTTCAACTGATTTCACCCTCTGGTAACGGACGCTACCGAAATTTTATCGAAATATAAATAAATGGAGCAATACTGCAGAACTGTGTAAACAAGCAAATGTCTTTCTCTCCTGCGTTCGAAATTTTGATTCAGTTTCAACAGTTTCCAACAAGCTATACCGCCTGGCTTTCTCGAACAAAATATTCTTTTTGTACAACGATTAACGGTGAGACAATGTAGAAAAGAAGAAGAAATGAAATTGGATACTGAACTGGTGAATATCCACTACGACGCTTTTCATCCGAATTTCTAAGTTGCGAAACGATTCCATCAAGACATTATAATTCTAACAAACGGCTCGGAGAACCAGACAGAATTTGCTATACAGTACTATTGACAACATCGCTTTTCCTTTAGGCTTGTAGAAAAGTATTGAGAACTTATAATTGCAAGTGTTACCGTTTACTGGGTCACGCAGCCACAGTGAGGAGACGGCAAATAATTTCGTAGCAGTCAATTTTTAACGCTTTCCAACCGTAGGTTGATGAAGCGCATATGCTCCAGCTCTGTCCGTCCGCACGATAACTCGCGTTAAAATCGTTCCATTTCGATGAAATTTTAGTATGTAGTAGGAGACCAGCCGAGGACCAACCGTATTGAAAATGGGCGAAATTGGGTCAAATATCAGGACATAGGAGCGGGATCCATTCCATTGCCCTTATGCGTCATAACTTACCTAAAAATGCTTCGATTGCGACAAAACTCAATGATGTTATTCCGGAGGTACACCGAACCAATTCTGTTGAATATCATCGAAATGGGATGAAAGGGTAGGTCACACGAGCGAGATTTATTCCACAGCCATTATCCTCATAAATTGAGCGATGATTTCTGTTATGTTGGAAATTGTATGATAATCAATTCATTGCATGATTTCACTGACTTGTTATAAAGTGATGTGTTGGACCTAATAAATTGGTCACATGGTGTGAGTAGTGGTATGAATGAAGAACGAAGTGAAAAGAAAACAATGTTGTGATTTCATGTGTGCGTGTGTGTGCGTGTGTGTGCAAGTACGCTAACATGTTAATAATTTCCGCTTATATGAAATGATAAAATTGTTCTCATGTATTTATTTAGTCTGTGATTGTGGACCCATGGGTGAATGTAAGTTCAAGAAACGAGATAAGGTGTGTGAATGCAAAGACAAGTACAAATGGAGCAACATTACCGATAAATGCGAAAGTAAGTGTTAAATTTTTTTTTAAAATAGATTTGAATTTAAATCTTGGGATTTCTCTAAATAAAGGTTTAGAGAAATTTTTCTCAGTCTTACGCCAGTTTCCATGACATTATGTGTACTGACCACAGGTAAATGTATATTGTTGCGACCTTTGGGTCTTAGATGTCAGGATGCCCAATTATTTTCCGGACTGCGATTCGAATCACTGGATCCGCCAATACCTCGTTAGCCAATTAGCCGACACAGTGCACCAATAAACCAATGGAGGCACAGTATAACAATTAAAACAGGGATTTAATAGATAAATGCATGAAGCACACCGGATTCTTCATCTAATTAAGCAAGTTATAATTTCCGGCCAACTTTGGCCCTCTTCGGTGTTTCAGAAAATATGTCCTAACGAAACGTCTGCTCGTTCACAATGGGCCGCAAATAAAAGACTGGTAAAAAAGTACTTACATAGGTCCTTGAGTATCCACAGTATTGATAACACCAAAAAAAAAAAAAAAAAAAAAAAAGAAAAACACAACACTCACTCACATTCACTAATATGTTGGCACTACGGGTAGTTTGATCTTAACTTCCATCACCGCTCATTCTTTGCTGTGGCTAAAGCGATGTCATTCCCCGGTCACTGGAGGTACGTTAGCAGACACACACACAAGATTTCGCTCCTCTACTCGACACGAAGAGGCTAGAGCTCTCTCTCTCTCTCTCTCTCTCTCTCTCTGCAGGGGGTCTGCTTTGTGGTTCCTGAGGCTGGCGTTTCTTCTCTCTCTCTCTCTCTCTCTGGATGAGCGAGGATATTCCGTAATTAATATTTCTCTGTCTGCATTTTACCTGAAATGGCTCCTTACGACAGGTATCGATGGTCCGGTAAGGTGAAGAAAGTTCTCAGGTAAAGTTTGTGCCAGTTATTCATCAGCTTATGCTTTTAGCTGGCTTCACTTCTTATGCTCAGAATTGCAAGAGCACGCAGACGGCAAGCAATTGTTCTAGCGCGAGACAAAATCCTTCCTCATTCTCTCGGCTCTCAATCGGACTCTGTCACTCTCAACAACAATCTCCCGTCTCTAAGAAATTGGTAAGCGGTGAATTCCAACACTTGAAACCGCGACATATTTATTATAAACCGCTCTTCAAGTCCAAGAGCTTTCCCATTGTTTCGCGCGCGGCACAGACAAAAGCTTCAAACGCTTTTGCCGTCCAAACACTTTTGGGTCATGGGAAATAGCTTTTAAACTCTGACCCGTCCCATTTCCGTTTATGGGCTCTTTGTTCTCGTGGCAAACACCTTCAACTCGCCACTTGAATTCAAAGTGCCAGCAGATCTTTTCTTAATATACCGCCCCTCGCAAGTGTTTAAATTATAACTCTCTGTTAATTAAAACCCCCAATCAAGTTTCAATTACCGTTAATTAGCCACGTCTCTCGCCAATTAATTATGCAAGGGGGGGGGGAGCGGGGATCGTCACAATATTTAACTAGCTTCGAGAAGTTACGAAGTGACAAAAGAAATAGAAAAGGGGTTTATCTGTAATGAATAACTTATAAATTCATTAATCACATGCGGTTTCTTTTCATGTAAAACTTATTTGGAATTACTTGTTTGCAAAATACCAAAAGAAATTAGCATCGTATTTCCCCCTAAATCTATGGTCATTCGGGAAACATTGGAAATCATTAGCGTCAATGAGGTTTGTGATCATTAGTGTCAGTGGGGTAGCGAATCTCTACAGTTGCTACGAATTTGGAAACCAGTTCTTCAAGTAACGCTGTCTTTGCATTCGAGGTACCGCGTGTTCAAACAACATGACGCTTCGTTTCTGAATGAATAATTAATTACATTCGCATCCATTCGTTTGCTGCGTAGTCAAGGCACTGCGTTCAAATTATTAAAGCGGTCTATTATTCAGTTTGTAGTCTGCAGTGTACCTTCCTTGAAAAGGCCATCTGGTAGACGTACGAAAGCTTGGAAACTTTGATTTCCAATTTACGACAATAAATTCGGATGACTGTTATATTTATATCATTTTAAATAATTTCGAATATTTTCTTACTTTCTGTTTCGGAATTGAACAATCCATTTAACAACTAAGGCCATAACAGGTCATTCGTCCATTGTCATGGCTACTGGTTCTAAGGAAGGTGCCCATGTTTTTTAGGAACTCAAACCGAAATCTAGCACTTAGACAAAAAACAGCGGTTTTGACGATTGCACCCATGCGCTAGCACCTGACTTAATTGTATTGCTGATGAGATCAGCAATACTATAATTATTAGTCACAAAGTCTCATTTAAAAGGATCACAAATGTAAAGAATTTCTTATAATTTAAAGTGATGAGTTGCCGAATAATTTCCACTTTAAATGGAGAAAACAAACGGCATCGAAATCGCCGAAATCAGAAAGTCCTTTTGGAAGTATCAAACTTACACTGTTGGTACTTAGTGCTATTTTAAGATGTGCGATTGGTAGTTATATGAAACTTTCATATTTTCGAGGATACATGTGGATAAACGTTTTCATATCCGACTCAGATGCAATTCTTTCTCTCTTGGTATTAATACTTTTCGCAAAGAAAATAGTACGCGTACATAACATACTCCACAAATACAAATTTAAATCAGAAAAAAAAGTGAAAGACATGTAAATGCAAGTTATCACCGTAGAGAAAATAAATTTTGGCCTTAGTTCAGAAACTGAATGAAAAAACTTATTTTCAAATCAGACGAGCAGGGTCAGAGATGTACGAAATGCAGCAACGCATCAATGCTATCTTACAAAAGCACATATTTACACAACAAAACGAAAATAATATACATTGTACCAAGTAAAAATATTTTCAAAGTTTTGTTTTTTGTTTCCAGTTCTTCAATGAAAAAAAAAACAATTTCTCAGGTCGCAATTTTTAAAGGAGCCTTTCGTGCAGAAAAGAAAAATAAATTGGTGCGAACTAGAGGGAAAGTATTGCGTTGTGGAAAATGAAAAATTCTAGGGTTGAAGTACAGGAGTTTACCAAAAGTAATGGAAAGACTTACTGTTTGTGAAGAATATTTTACTAATAAGCTATAACCTATAGGGCTTTCACGAGGTTTCAGAACAGAAGCACTTCGACTAGGAATAGAATTATATAGGTCATATACATACCATAATGAAATTTGGGACCATTCCTCCTGTAAATTATGTACCAACTGTGCCAGTGATGTTGAAGGTGGAAATTGTGACCTAATCTTTCACTCCAGATATTCTCACAAATGTTCAACAACACTGAGGTCTGGAGATTTAGCTTGCTCAGAGCAGCTGCTTTACCTCATCTTATCCTCTGCAAATCACAAGTGGACACGTTTCGCACAACGCACCGATACATTATCAGCTTGAAAACAGGGACGATCTTTATGGGAAAATGTCTGTAATGTTGTGGGTCCCCAAGAATGGATTTGAACGTTGCAAATGTGACATGACCCTGCAGAATAACCAATGGCCCTAAGGAATGCTGTGGTTTGGCACCACACATCATCAGGGATCCACTTCGATGCTTCACAGTCGGAACTAAACAGCAGGGACAGTAAAGTTTTCCAGGTTTCAGCAGGTGTACACTCTACCAGTGGTTGGAAAGAATGTGAAGCTCGACTCATCTGACCAGATGACACATTGCCAGTTTTAGTGTGCTTTGAAGGACTTTACAAGTTTTGTTACACTGATGTTGGTAACGAGAGGTTCCTGTATTACAACACATAAACAAATAACCGCACCATATAGTTCCCGACGAAACGTTATGAAGGAAACAGGATCATTCCAACTGGTGTTCATATTAGCTGCAGTTTGCGGGGACGTGGTCTTGTAGTTCTGTTGTGCAATTTGTGGCAATGCTCTCCTATCCTGATCTGCCATCTTCGTATGGCGTCCACAATTTGCACAATTGGCGGCAACGCCTTGTCCTTTTCAGCACGTCTTTTGTAAAAGAAGATCGTGCTTCTGTTATCGGTTGTCCGTCCGTCTGTACCCACGGTATATCTGCAACTATTAGTCCGATTTGAAAAATTCTTTTTACATTCGGAAGCTTGATATATACGAATGATGATCCTTTATTTCGTTTTTTTTACGATGCACAATTTTGCCGCTAGGAGGCGTAAATGCAGATGATGTCGAATTCAAAATTACGTTTTAATCCAAATTTTTGCTTCTAAACATCCGATTGAAAAAATTATTTTATCTTTCGATTCCACTTATGTCGAAGAGTGTTTTAGATATAGTTTCATTTTCAAATTACGCATAGATTTTCCTCTAGGGGCATAAAAGTAAATTTTTTTCCCGATAACTCTTCTCCTAAAACTCCGATTTGAAAAATCTTTTTTCAGCGGATTCATCTCCTAATGGAAAATTTTTTGCATATAATTTCGAATTTTTGGTAAAGAATACTTTGGACACCAGGGGGCGTAAGTGTTAATTTTTGCTTCTGATGTATTTGCCATAAAATCTGAGCTTCTAAAATATCGATTGAAAAATTCTTTCGTGGACTGATTGCACTCACATCGATAAACCTTTTCGGAATATTTTCTTCTTAAAATATCCCACAGTTTCTCCGCCATGGGGCGTAGATGTATATCTTATTTTTGACAATATCTCTACTTCTAGGAGTCCGATTTGAAAAATTCCTTCTTTGTTGGACAGTGTTTTACGTGTGACATGTTTTTCATATAATTTCAAAATTTTCAAGTAATTCATAAATTTTCCGCTAGGGGGCGTAGAGGTAAATTGCGTTTCGCCCTATATCTCTGCTTCTAAATCTCCGATTTGAAAAATTCTTTCTGCTCCGTATACAGCTCCTGATGGGAAATCGTTTGCACATAATTTCTAATTTTTGTAAAAAAAAATGGTTTGGCCCCCAGGGGGCGTAAATCTTAATTTCTGTTTCTGATGTATTTGCAGCAAAATATGAGCTTCTAAATTCTCGATTAAAAAAAAAACGTTGTTTGTAGACCGATACTACTCATGTCGACAAATCTTTTAGGAACATTTTCTTCTTAAAATAGTGCATGGTTTCTACGCCAGGGGCGTAGATATATCTCTTATTTTTGTCAATATCTCTACTTCTAGGGGTTCGATTTGAAAACTTCCTTTTTTGTTGGATAGTGTATCCAGTATGACATGTGCTTCATATAATTTCGAAATTTTCAAGTAATTCATAGACTTTCCGCTAGGGGGCGTACAGCTAAATTGCGTTTGTTCCTATATCTCTGCTTCTAAATCTCCGATTTGAAAACTTCTTTCTGCACCGGATACAGCTCCTGATGGGAAATCTTTTGCACATAATTTCTAATTTTTTTTAAAAAAAGAAATAGTTTGGCCACTAGGGGGCGTAAACCTTAATTTCCGCTTCTGATGTATTGCAGCAAAATACGAGCATCTAAATTCTCGATTGAAAAAAACGTCGTTTGTAAACCGTACTGCTCGTGCCGACCAACCTTTTAGAAACATTTTCTTCTTAAAATAGTGCATGGTTTCTGCTCCAGGGGCGTAGACGTATATCTTATTTTTGTCAATATCTCGACTTCTAGGAATCTGATTTTTAAAAGTCCTTCTTTGTTGGATAGTGTTTCTAGTGTGACATGCTTTTCCTAAAAATTCAAAATTTTCAAGTAATTTATAGACTTTCCGCTAGAGGGCGTATAGGTAAATTGCGTTTCCCACTATTTCTCTGCTTCTAAACCTTCGATTTAAAAAATTCCTTCTGCACCGGATACAGCTCCTTGTGGGAAATCCTTTGCACATAATTTCTAATTTTTGTAAAAAAAATGGTATGGCCACCAGGTGGCGTAAGTCTTAATTACCACTTCTGATGCATTTGCAGCAAAATATGAGCTTCTAAAATCTCGATTGAAAAAAAAGCCTTTTGTTGAGCGATGCTACTCATGTCGACAAACGTTTTAGGAACACTTTCTTCTTGAAATAATGCATGGTTTCTACGCCAGGGGGCGTAGATGTATATCTTATTTTCGTCAATATCTCTACTTCTAAAAGTCCAATTTGAAAAATTCCTTCGTTGTTGGATAGTGTTTCTGATGCGAAATGTTTTTCCTATAATTTCAAAATTTTCACGTAAATCATTTAAGAATTTCCGCTAGGGCTTATAAATGTAAATTGCGTTTTCTGCTCCTAAAACTCCTATTTGAAAAATTCTTCCTGTATCGCATACAAGACCTGATGGAAAATATTTTTCATATAATTTCTAATGTTTTGTAAAGAATGGTTTGGCCACCAGGGGTCATAAGTGTTAATTTCTGCTTCTGATGTATTTGTAGCAAAATCTGGGCTCCTGAAAACTGGACTAAATTTTTTTTTCTTGGACGATACCGCTGATATGGAATAAACCTTTTGAGAATGATTTCTTACTAAAATAATGCATGGTTTTCGCACCAGGGGACGTAAAGTCACATCTTATTTTTCTCGATAACTCTGTTTCTAAGAGTTCGTAAGCTCACGATTCCGTTTACACCAATATCTGAGGGATTAAAGTCCCGATTGAAAAACTTCCTTCTCCCGTCAGATACTATTGTTTTCCATACCGGTTCCATTGCCTTTGAATATCTTTGATAAATTTAATTTGTGTCAGAACGGATTCAAAAGACGTGCTTATTAAACCCGAAAATTCGGTGTCATCTTTCTTGTTTATAGATAGAAACAATCTAAAATACACTTTATTGTGTTACGTCCGCTATTCCTTTCTACAAAGCGCATTATGGAAGTAATACCTCGTCCCTCGTAAGATTTTTATTTGTAACAGCAAAAATGTGAAACTTGGTAGCAAAATACTTGGACATATTGTTAATAACGCTAGTCTATTCAAAGTTTTGTCCATCACTTTCTGTACATTTCCGCCATCTTTGAACCCATTGGTAAAATCCATTTTGGAAAAATTCCTGAGGCTGTCGTTTCACCCATGAGTTCACAGCCAGTTTAACGTCTGTCACATCGTCGAAACGTTTCCCACGAAGGGTGTTTTTCAAAGGGACAGATTGGAAAAAGTCTGAGGGAGCCAAATCAGGACTCTATGGAGGTTAAGGCAATACCGTCTACCCCATTTTGGCAATAGTCTGTGATGTCTTTATTGAGGTGTGAGGACGTGAGTAATCATGGTGTAAAACAACACAATGAAATGGAATGTCACGCCTTTTCCTTCTGATAGCTTCCTTTAGCTTCTTCAACGTCTGCACATAGTGAGAACTTTTTATTGTTGCACCCCGTTCAAAGAAATCAGTCAAAACGACACCAGGTTTGTTCCAGAAATTTGTCACATCACTTTCCCTGCGGAACGAGTTGTTTTCACCTTTTCCTATCCAGATGAAGATGCGCGGTGTCATTCCATTGAAGCACGTTTTGTGAAGATGTGCTGTATCATTTAATTGAAGCACTTTTTGTAAAGATGTGCGGTGTCATTCCATTGAAGCACGTTTTGTGAAGATGTGCTGTATCATTTAATTGAAGCACTTTTTGTGAAGATGTGCGGTGTCATTCCATTGAAGCACGTTTTGTGAAGATGTGCTGTATCATTTAATTGAAGCACTTTTTGTGAAGATGTGCGGTGTCATTCCATTGAAGCACGTTTTGTAAAGATGTGCGGTGTAATTCCATTGAAGCACGTTTCGTGAAGATGTGCGGTGTCATTCCATTGAAGCACGTTTTGTGAAGATGCGCGGTGTCATTCCATTGAAGCACGTTTTGTGAAGATGTGCGGTGTCATTCCATTGAAGCATGATTTGTTTCTAGGTCATTGTAGAACACCCGGGCTTCATCCCCGTCACAACATTAGAGAAAAACACCTCAGCCGCCTCCCTCTCAAAACGGTCTAAGGGGTTCCTGCACATATACACCCTTTGCTCACATGATTCACGTGTTAGATTGCTTGGGATCCATTTCGAATAAATGTTTCTGTAGCCCAGATCCCTAATTAACATTTCCATAGCACTATGACCACCACGAATTGCAGCACACAACTCCTGGATGGTGACACGATAATCAATTGTGATGGGGTCTTTCACTCGTTGCCTGTTGGCATCTGTCACTGCAGTTTCGGGTCTTCCACTCCGTTGTTTGTCCGACACTGAACTTTCTCCCTCTCGTAACGTCTTCATCTATCTTCTGATAATACTGATATCGATTTTGGCAGCTGCATACACTGCCAGGAATCTTCTGTGGATTTCTGGAGCCTCACATCCCTCTTTTTTCCAGGAATTCAATTAGGGCACAGTGCTGTTTTCTGTCAATCATGATCTTTATTTCCGATTCTGGCAAAAAAGTTGTTCCCGTGCAGTTTCATTAAAATAACTTCAAAATTTCAAATTATTAAGGAGGACACATTACGTTTAGGATGCCCCTAGTATTTACTAAAGCTCCTGTAAGACGCGCACCAATAATCATGACTTTTTTAGGGGATCACTGTGATCCGGTATTGTCGACATTTACTCCACAGCAGCTGTTTCACTTGCAATTATGGCTCTATTACTTGATATCCGACATCGTATTGCATCCCTTTATGAATTACACAGTGTGTTACGTCTTCTGTGTGATTTGCATCTGCCCATTGGATTTATTTCAGTCGCTGTCGGTGTTTCCATTATTTTCAAAAGGCCCTGTACGTAGAACCCAAAAATATGTTTTCAGAAATCCCATCGATATAAAAGACACGCAAGTACCTTTTGGATCCAGATGATAGACATATCTATCCGAAAAAAAATTCATCGCTCTTTCCACGTTCCACAAACACATAGTAGCAACCGAAAAATTGTTTTCAGCCGTCGTCGTGGAATTGAATCACGGATCTCTCGATATCTAGCCTAGATATCGAGAGATCCGTGATTCAATTCCACGACGGCGGCTGAAAACAATTTTTCGGTTGCTATATGTTTCTGGAACGTGGAAAGAGCGATGTGTTTATTTACTTACTGACGCCACGTATTTGGATGATTTTCCACCTTGAATCTCGCCCTTTGGATTTACCTGCTATAATATATATAGCCAGTTCCGTTAATGCCCACCAAATGGAGACGTCTCAGTAGCTGAGCCCATCTTACGGATTTATGATGTCAGAAGCTGACTTAAAAATACACATAGCACCGTGGATTGTTGGCCACCGTGGTCTAAAGCTAACGCGCTCGGCTAGATATCGAGAGATCCGTGATTCAAATCCACGGCGGCGGCTGAAAACAATTTTTCGGTTGCAATGTGTTTCTGGAACGTGGAAAGAGCGATGTGTTTATTTATTACTGACGCCACGTATTTGGAGGATTTTCACCTTGAACCTCGCCCTTTGGATTTAACTGAGCAGCGTGTTGTTGCTCAGCGATTTTCTTGTGATTTGGGTGTGTTATTGGACTCTTCGCTCCTTAATTTCACGTTCACCTTAAGTATAAAGGTGTCGTCTTTCATTTTGCTTCGTTTCGAGCACGGTGAGTGCCTATTTTGTTGTATTTCATCTTATTCACATTTGGCCGAGCTGGCCAAGCTCGCTACTGGGCGCCGCCATTAAAGATGGCGACTTCCGGTAGGGATAGTGATAGGCCTAATCTCTCTTCCTTTTCTGATGCCCCAGATGGGGGTGTTGCCACGCAAGCGTCCGCTCGTGGCGTTGCCAATTTGCCTTCTTCAGCTACGTCACATCTCCCGGCTTCCGCTATCGATGATGATGCAATGGTCATCGCTGGAAATGCAGTCTCTTCTAGCACTGCCGAGCCCAACGTGTCATTACCTTCGTTTTCTTCTGTTGCAGCCTCGAAAGTCTCTCGTCCAGCATCCAAGAATAATTATGTTGGCGCTGGAAAGCTGAAATCTTTCATTTCCCAAGCTGGCAATAATATCGTGCTTAATATCCCAGCCAGCTCTCCAGCTGGCACAGCTTTTACTGAGAATCTTTCAAAAGGCGTCCATTTCGAAGCCCTTCCTGACACTCCTTTGCGAGTATATGCAGATGCCATTGCACAGCGGTTCCCATCTGAATCTATTCCACAAATGTATCGTAGAGGACGACTTGTGGTTGTTTATCTGGCCACGGCTGAAATGGTAAAATCTCTCCTAACATCTGGCCTCACCATTGATGATAGACATCTTTCTGCAGAACCAGTGGGCCAAAGAATCATTAACGTTTCTTTCTAGACGGTCCCGTTGGAAGTGACAGATCTCATGCTGTATGCTGTCTTATCTTCGGTTGGTCGGGTAGTTGGAGGCATACAAACGCATCTTGCTGCCCGAAACGACCCATTCCGTGATCCACGACATGCGTCGATCCAAGGTGCTCGCCGTGTTGCGAGGGTCACATTTCCATCACAAGAAGCAATCGAACGGCTTCCAACACACTTCACTGTTCGGTGCGAGGATCAGGTCAGGCAAATAAACTTCCTGACGGAATTCCATTGTAGTCAATGTCACCAGGTTGGTCACTACTATAAGCAGTGTCCAGTTGCTCCGCCAAAGTCTGTTTCGCCCTTCTATCAAGATCCAACGCCTTCTCATCAAGATCCTAGCAGCGCTCCGTTACCAACGGTGATTCCTGCGAACAACCTACCTGCGGCGGCAACCTCTACGCCAATTGTTGTCCCACCTTCTCTCTCCGAGGAACACTACCCAGTTTTACAATCTTCAGCATCTTTTCGTGTTCCTGCGGACCCTATAGCAGTTACTGAGTCCCTTGCGACTGACCAGTCTGATACCGAGACCTCGACCGCTGATGACACAGCCTATCAAAGCGTCAGCGACCAAGCGATGAGTGATGGGACGGAGGGCTATCTCCGGACCCGTTCTGACAAAAGGGATGCCAAACCTCCTCGCGGTTCAACGAAACGACGGCGACAATCTGGCCACTCTACTCAAACCTCTCCGACTAAGCCTGCTAGATCACCTGCTTCGGGTCGCCCTGTCAAGTCTTCCAAGCCAGTTATCTACCTCCTTCCTCTTGAGGAATTTTCCGCACGCCTACACATGAATGTGTTTCCGGACACTCCTCTCCCTTATATCGAATTGCACGACTTTGCTTGTGCCAAGACTCTTCTTCCTAATTTACCCACCTATGTCAACCGATTTGAAGGTCGCTACCCAGCAGTTGAGAATCAACTGGCACAACTGTTAACTCTTTACAATACTATCAAGAGTCCATCTGCCGAGGATGATGCCACTCAGATGTGCATCCAACGGAGGTACAACAATTTCCGTTCCTATTTGGAAAAATTGTCACTGCCACTAGAGACATGACACTTTCACTGTGACTTCCTTGAATTGTCGCGGGTTCGCGACACCAGTGTTGAACTCCCTTGTTTATGAGGACATTTCTGCCGCTGGTGGAGATGTTCTCCTTCTCCAGGAAACTCACTGCTCTGCTAACACTCCCACTCACCTATGGAGACGCTGGCCGTACACCTTTTACCACTCGTATCGCCTCTCGCGGTATGGTGGTATAGCTGTAGGTGTGCGCCAGCGGTTTTTGACTCAGCTGACGTCTATTTCTGTGACAAATTTACACCTTGATTTTCTTCAGTGTTTTACCTTTTGTGTGCATAATGTTACTTTTCATATATTTAATGTATATATTCCCACTGATGAAATATATGTTGCTCATCTTTTCAGTAATATTCGTGCAGCGATTGCAGCGATTCCTCCCGGGGATTATTTTGTTCTTGGGGGGATTTTAACTGCACGCTGCAGCCTTCTCTTGACAGAAATTCGTCTTTTGGCGAATACCGCATGAATTTAGTTTCATAGCTGACTCAGCTCCTTGATGATTTTCATCTTGTCGATTCCTTCAGACGGCTAAATCCTGATTCCATTTCCTTTACGTGGTGTAATCCGCCGACGTTCGGTTCTACTGCTGCGCGGTTGGACCGAATATATGTTTCTGCTTCCTTACTCCCTGCTATCACTGCTGCTCGACATTCACCTACTGTTTCTTCCGACCATTCTGCCGTTTTACTATCAATTTGCGTCTCTCCTGCACCTTCATCTACGCGTCGTCATTGGACGTTTGATGACACTCTCTTGCAAGACCGTTCCTTTTGTGAAAAAGTTGAGAAGTTTCTTTCTGATCGAAAGCTGCTGCTCACAACGACCCCAAGCGCCTTGCGTTTGTGGCTTGATGTCAAACGGGATCTTCTCTTTGCTCGTTCGTCAACTCTCCTTTACTATTTCCACCACTCGCTCGATGGAGGTGAGTAACCTACGAGGACTCCTCTCCGCGACGCCAATGTCTGACCCGCACTATGCCTCCGTCCGCGATGAACTTCATGCCTGCCTCGAACCGTTTGCTCAGCAAGCAGTCCGTCGTCTTCGGCTCCTACGTATTTCACCATCGACGCATTCTTTCGAAGTCCTTTCGAAGATGGAATCCATGCGACGCACGTCATCTTCCATCAGACATCTCCGATTGCCTGATGGCACTGTTACTGGCAATACAACTCTCATCTGCTCTCATGTCCGTCACTTCTTTCAGGAGAAGTTCCGAGCGGTTGCGCAGGGTTCTTCTTTTTCTTCCTTCTCTTTTCTTTCTTCTCTCCCTCAGGTCCCGTCTTATCTCTGCGCCCCTCTCATTGCTGATTTTTCTTTGCCTGAATTGAGGGAGGCTTTTGCCTCACTCAATCTTCACTCTTCCCCGGGACCTGATGGCCTCCCGCTCTCGTTCTATCGGGCCTTTCTTCCGTCACTCCTGCGTTTTCTCTCTGCCGCTTTTTCGTGTGCTCTTTCTTCTCCTGCGCTTCCGCCGGAATTTACAGTTGCACATGTCCTCCTCCTGCCGAAGAAGGGTGACCTTCTGGACTTGTCGAATTGGCGCCCCATCTCCATTCTCAACCTGGATTACAAATTCTTCACAAAACTCCTTTCTCGCCGCCTAAATTCTGTTCTTCCGTTCCTCATATCCCCCGACCAGACATATACCGTGCCTGGTCGTTCTATTTCTAACAATATCTCCTTTCTTCATAACCTTTCCTTTCTTGCACTAAAACATTCCGAACCCCTAGCTTTGTTTAATCTTGACCAGAAATCCGCTTTTGATAACGTCTCTCACACTTACCTTTCTGCCGTATTAACTCACTTTGGTTTTCCTCCCGCTTTTGTTTCTCTCATCCTTAGCCTCTACCGGGGTGCCCATTTGCACGTTCGGACGGCCACATTTTTGACGGCCTCGATTCCTTTTCGATCTGGCATCAGACAAGGTTGTCCATTATCAGGACAACTCTTTGCTCTCGCCTTTGAGCCCTTTTTGATTGCAAGTCGAGCGTCTCTCTTACCTGCGGTAGGACCGATTGTCTCTAGTACTCGGCACCACCGTTTTCGTGTCTCTGCTTACGCAGATGATGTTACCTTTTGTCTTCGCCGCGATGACAAATTTGATACTCTTCTTGCCACTTATGAACAGTATGCTGCTCTCTCTGGTGCTGCCCTGAATATTCAGAAAAGTGCTGGCCTGTGGTATGGTTCTTGGAGAGGCCGCGCTGACTTACCGTGGGGAGCAGTGTGGTCCTCCTCTACCCAAAAATTTCTTGGAGCTCATTTTGGACACTCCTTTACCGCAAGCAACGTCACTTGGCAAGCTCTCCGCCCACGACTTCATCGCACGGCTGGTTTTTGGCGATTTACGTTTTCCTTTTCCTCTTACTTTCAACGTGCTCAAATTGTTCATCGATACTTTCTCTCACAATGCCTCTATCCCTGGGATTCCTGTGTGTTTAAATTGCATTATTTCTCTGCCATCAATAGTATTTTCACTTCAGTGATATGGTCATCTAGGCATTGGATTTCTGCTGCCACGCTTTCTCTGCCAACATCACTTGGTCGTCTTCATTTCCCGGATGTCAGAACATATTAACGAGCTCACCGAATCGTCTCCTTCATTCGTCTTCTCCTTTCGCTCTCCCCTGCAGTTTCTTCTACCCTGAATACGCTTATTTCTCTTCATGATCCATCCTTCACTTTCCTCCTTTTTCTTCGGATGGATTCATCTCCTTCTATTTCTAAACGACTCCCACCACTTCTTGTCGACGCTCTAGCGGCATTTCATTCTCTCCCGCTACTCCGCGCTCTTCCCTCTACCACCCTGGTTGATTGATTGATTGATTGGAGGTTTAACGACCACCGTGAGCAACTCAATGGGCTATAAGCAGTCGCCCATCCGTAATTTAGGACCACTGGCTCCAGGGAAGGGAGAGAGCCAGTGCCGTAAAACACAGCAACATTACATTATCTCACTAACATAGCTACCCGAAAACTGAATCATTAATTAACAACGCTACCACCCTGGACCTGCTTGCAGAACCTCTTTTCTTTTCCACTCAGATTCATCCACCCGATCAACCATACTTTATTTCCCCCCTTGGTTCCGCTCAGGAATTCTCACTGTCGAAGCTTTATTAACTTCCGATTTGACCTGGAAACCCCTCTCTTCTCTTTTCCCTGACCCTTCTTCCATCTTGGAAGAGGAGTATGACCTTTTTCGCTCTGCTCTACGTACCCTCTTCCCACTTCTGGTTTCTGACACTGGCCTTGTTTCTGTCTCTGGACCGAGCCTCTCTCTTCCTTTCTTCCTTCCCTTTCGGGACTCTGTTGCTCCCATTTTTTCTTTTTCCACTGCCTCTATCTATGCGCTCCTCCGTGCGCCCCTCACTTCTCCGCATGGTGTTCCTGATGCTTCTCCTTCTCTTCTGCTGCCTATCTGGTCTGCCTCTTTCTCTCCTCTTTCTACCCCGTTAGAGCGAAACATCCACTGGCGGTTTCTTCACCGCCGCCTTCCTGTTCCTTCTTCTCTCTTTCACATGTCTATTTCTTCTACTTCTCTCTGCTGCTTTTGTGGTGTTGAAGGTGATGTTCCTCATGTCTACTGTCACTGTCCCGTTCTCCTTCCACTTCTCGATACTGCCTTTTGTCTTTTTGGCACCATTTGCTGCAGAGACATCCCTTTTCAAGCGTACGAGTGGCTATTGCTTACCAAACATCCCCCTGCTATTTTGCCGGATGCCTGTGCCTTCTCTTCGAACTTGTCAAACATGTCGTTTTTCTTTATCATCAATCTCTCCGCTCTCCTGCTACCACACCTAGTATTCTCTCTGCTGGCGCGGCCTTACTGTCGATTTTTTAGGAATCGCATCGTGTCTCGACTACGCCTGGATTACTTCGCTGCTTCGACCCCTCAATCTCAAGCCTCTTTCCGGTCTACCTGGGCGCAAGGGACCGGATGGTTTAAAATCACTGGATCTTCCATTGATCTTTGCTTCTGATTGGTTTGTTTTTCCCAGCTGCGACCTACTGAATGCATCGGTTGAGATCTTGTGCATTTTTTTCGCATTCTTTGATGTCTTGTTTATTGTACTACCCTCATCGCATTGCGCCTTCTGGGCTTTAAGATTTTGTTTGTGTTCAAGGCCAGTAGACTCTTGGACCCTTGATGTTTTATTCTTGTTGCCTTTTGCACCGGAGCGTGTGGTGTTTGATATCTCTTGGGGTTCTACTTGTACTGCCCCAGGTATCTATGTCTCTTTTTGTTTTGTGTTGTTTCAATTGTGTTTTGTCTTGCACGGCAGCAGAGGTTTTCTGTTCGTACCTATGATTTTGTATACAAGTTCCTGTATTTCTTGCTCGACCCAAGTCATTGTTTTTTTGCACCGATGCAATGCTGCACTGCTTGCTGTTTGTATTTTGTGTATCCTTGTGTTTCACTTGGGCAGTTTGCCCAAGTTTCCACTATGTTCTGTAATACTCATCATGTTTTTATCACATATCGTGTGGTTTCTTCGATTGTGGGAACTTCTGTACCTTTATCGTAGTATACGCTTTTGTTGTGTTTTACATGTTCCCTTCTTTTTGTGCACTGCGTTGTACAGCCATATTCTTGTAAATATATTTACCTGTTGTTTTGTGCTCTGCTCTCACTGTGCAAGTCATCGCATGCTGTAATATTCTAATCATTACTATTGCTTGTGCAACATCTTCCTCAAGCATGTATTGTTCCTTATTAGTGATTTTAACATTTTGTCATCCTTAGTTGACTGCCGTATCACATTCATCTGTAAAATGTCATCAGTATCGCTCATTGTTTTGTTGTTCGTTTTGTCATATGTGGTACGCCTGTATCCCTTATGTTTTGGCCAATAAAGTATATTTTGAAATAACTGCTATAATATATACAGCCAGTGCCGTTAATGCCCACCAGATGGAGTCGTCTCTGTAGCTGAGCCCATCTTACGGATTTATGATGTCAGAAGCTGACTTAAAAATACACATAGCACCGTGGTCTAAAGCTAACGCGCTCTGCTAGATATCGAGAGATCCGTGATTGAAATCCACGGCGGCGGCTGAAAACAATTTTTCGGTTGCTATGTGTTTCTGGAACGTAGAAAGAGCGATGTATTTATTTATTTACTGATGACACGTGTTTGGAGGATTTTCACCTATATCTATCAGATCCGATACATATGTACGTTTATACAAGATCCGGGAATATCTGTCGTCGACAAAGTCTCAAAAGCATGAATAAAAGTGTAAACAAAGCAAAAATTGCAAAGATATACAATTTTAAAAGACATGCTAAAATGAAAAACTCTACTATAACGGAGTTTTACGTGTAGCGCAAATGTTCTTAGAAACATTATGAGTAAGATTAAAAAATCACAAAATTTATGATCATCAAATGTTTAGAATCTGTAAAAAATATTTATATACATTTCACATTATCTTATATTTTCGTGTATGATATCAACTATTTAATTTTTCTGAAGAATAGTCCACGGTTTTGGCGTTTCGTGGTTGTAATATGGTTAACTGTTTATAGCACAAATAAAGTAAACATTACTTCGTTGCAAAGCACTCTTCTTACTAAAGCGTAAATATGCCATAGTAACTGCCTTCACCAATAAATCTTATTGAAATGTTCCGGATAGTTCAACGTCCTGTTCCCAGTAGTTTGATTATACATGGCAGAGATAAGTAGGCTAGAAACAAAAACAACGGCTTACTTACAACCTCCTATACCGCATTAGTGGTCCTTTGCAGGCACACATACATCAGTAAAACATCAAAAGCCGAACATAATTCCATTCGTGATCAATGAGTTACGTTTTCAACATCAGAATACATCATGAGCTCGTGATATAACCTGCTGGCAACCCAAAATGCAACACCAAGAAGGAAGCATCCTATTGGCCTGAAATTCGCAGCATGTGTCGCCCGCGAGAGGACATGCAAACGATTAGCATTGCAGGGCACATGCAAATCATGTGCGTCCGGCACGCCACCGAGAAGCACTATAAGAAGGGTGCACAGAAGTCGGGGTGTAAGTAGTGGAAGTGTGTTGTGCTGCCGGAGCAGTGCGTGGGAAGCTTCCTGATGCCTCGTCGCAGAATACGGCAGTCATTCCAGCACGTTTCGGAGTTCGACAGAGGACGAATAGTGGCTAATCGCTACAGCGGTTTATCGTACCGAGACATCGGCGCACGTGTGGGACGACATCCAGCCACAGTGAGGCTAGTATGGATTAGGTGGGTGCAGGAGGGACGGACGGACCGACAAGAGTGGTTGCCGCAGCCGCGGCACACCACCGAACGAGAGGACTGGCATGTTGTGCGGTGGGCATTGACGGCTCGCACCGCCACATCACGAACGTTAGCGCAGGAATTAGGGTGTGTTGCGCAACAACCTGTGCCAGCACGTACCGTTCGACGTCGTCTGCTGAAGCGGGGACTTGTCGCACGAGGCCCATTGCTCGCTCCGATTACCATTGACGTTACACCACCGGCGAGTGCGGTGGCAGTGAGCCGTTAAACGCCGCACCTGGACTACGAAATGGCACGACATTGTCTTCTCCGACGAATCCCGCTTCTAGGCTGCAACACCACGATGGTCGAATCCGTGTGTGGCGGCACCGCGGTGAGAGACTGTATGACGCCTACACTATGTATCGCCACACCGGTCCGTTGCCTGGCGTTATGGTTTGGGGCGCAATTGGTTACGACACCCGCACCTCTCTGGTACTCATCGCTGGTATACTCAACAGCCACCGCTACATCTCCAACGTTTTGGAGCCTGTAGTCCTCCCTTACCTGCAGGACCTGCCAGCGGCCACGTTTCAACAGGACATTGCGCGCCGGCACGTGGCACGCATCGTGCAGCAATTCTTCACGGCCCACCAGGTGTCCCTGCTACCGTGGACCGCATGTTCTCCCGATATGTCATTCATCGAACACGTCTAGTCGCTGATCGGCCATTGAGTGGCCCGGCAAGCACCACCCGCGGCTACGCCTGATGAACTGTGGCAACGTGTTGAAGCAGCCTGGACCGACATACCCCAAGCTTACATCCAAAGCCTCTTTCGTTCGATGCCGCGGTGTGTAGCGGCCGTTATTGCCAGCCATGTGGGCCACACGAACTATTGATGTCTGCGTTTTCCGCAAGTCGCATGGGCCTGTAAGCTAAATCGTTTCTTCTTTGTATCTGTTGTTATGTGTCCAGTAAATCTGGCTTTGCTATCTCGTGTCCTTCTTCGTGTTGCATTTTCGGTTGCCAGCAGTGTTTAACGGAGTTTTACGTGTAGCACAAATGTTCTTGGAAAAATTATGAGTAAGATTAAAAAATCGCAAAATTCATGCTCATCAAATGTTTAGAATGTGTAAAAAATATTTAGATACCTTTCACATTATCTTATATTTTCGTGTATGACATCAACTATTTAATTTTTCTGAAGAATAGTGCACGGTTCTGGCGTTTCGTATATGTAATATGGTCAACTGTTTATAGCACAAATAAACGCCAACATTACTTCGTTGTAAAGCACTCTTCTTACTAAAGCGTAAACCTGCCATAGTAACTGCTTTCACCAATAAACCTTATTGAAATTTTCCAGATAGTGTAACGCCCTGTTACTAGTAGCTTGATTGTACATGGCAGAAATAAGTAGGCTAGAAACAAAAATAACGGCTTACTTACAACCTCCAATATCGCGTTAGTGGTCGTTTGCAGGCACACATATATCAGTAAAACATCAAAAGCAGAACATAATTCCATTCGTGATCAATGAGCTACGTTTTCTACATCAGAATACATCATGAGCTCGTGATATAGAATAATCGTAAAGTCACGCCAAACTCGACAAACGATTGAGATTTGTAGAAAAATGAAGCGTACCATCCAGCGTGAGGGACCGAAATCAAAGCTAGTACAAAGCAATTCTCTCCGTACAAACTCAACTCTCACCAATGCCAACGATAAAATTTAAAACACCACTCGTTTTTTCTCGTTCATAAACAACATTTTCTTGACCTGTATTACGTACACGGATTTTTCAATAGGGTGCATAACTCATGTTTCCTGTGCTATCTCCACTTACGAATACTCTCTCCTCTTTCATATAGTGCATGGTATTCCCACTAGATGCTGGAAATGCATGTTTCGTTTCGATAGCTTTCTCTACTTCAGAAAGTCCAACTATAAGAATTCTCTTTGTGATTGATACTTTTCACTAGTTAGTTGCATTTGAATTTAAGACTACTTCAGCTTCTAAAGCTCCTACTGGAAAAAAAACTTCACTGTACCCCATTTGCGTTCATGAAAACCGTACTTTACTTTAAACTGTGCACATATTTTCCTCCAGGAGAAGTGTATCAACATCCTCTAGTCTTGCAATATCTGACGTTTCTTCGGTCGCATGCCTTCCTCACTACGAGTATAATGTTTTACGCACTTTCCTACTGTTTCGTGATGCATAATTGTGCGGCAAAGAAACATCACTTTATAATTATACACTCTACGTCAAAAAAAAAATCGTACCCAGGAAGAAGCAACCGAGAGGAATGAAACTTGAAAAAGGTGAAAATCCTCCAAATACGTGGCGTCAGCAAATAAATAAATACATCGCTCTTTCCACGTTCCAGAAACACACAGCAACCGAAAAATTTCTTTCAGCCGCCGCCGTGGAATCGAACCACGGATATCTCGATATCTAGCCGAGCGCGTTACATTTACACCACGGTGGCCAAACAATCCACGGTTCTATGTGTATTTTAAAACTTGGTGGGTATGTTTGACATTGTGAGGCATGCAAATGATTCAAGTATCGCGCTCTGCCGGACATGTTACGCAAGCAAGGTGGGGTTATAAGGCTGTGCCTGACCGGTTATATAAGGTCGTCCCGTTGCACGTGCGTGCCCTTTCGACTCGTGATGTCGTCTCGTTGCGCGTGCTTCCCATTTCGACTCGTGCTGTTCTGTTGGTTGCATCATTTGCAAGTGAAGTATGCCTTGGAGGAAAGTTCGGAAGCAATACGAGCAGTTGGAGGAGTTTGAGAGGTGCCGCGTCGTCGGGTTCCGGTAAGCAGGGTAGTCTTATCGCCATTTTGCGCCCTATGCCTGTTTTTCGGGGTTATCACCATAGCTAGCTGTTGACGGCAGCGGTTAGAACAAGGCACGCAGCAGCGACAGGAAGTATATGGGTGACCTACACGAACCACGGAGAAAGAGGACCGACGGGTGGTTAGACATGCACGGAGTGACACAAGAACCACGATAGCGGATATTCACCGAGCAGTGGTGCCCTCCATGCATCGTCCGATTAGTGCCACCACCATTGGCAGACGGCTGCATGATGTTGCAGTACACGCACGAAGACCGTTACGACGACTGTCCATTGCATTATCGCCAAAGACTGCAATGTTGTCGTGCCAGACTGTCAAGAAGACACTCAGAATGGCACCCGGTGTTCTTCAGTGTCGATTCTCGCTTTTTCCTTGGAAGAGATGACCACCGAATCTGCGTGTGGAGGCACCGTGGTCAGCACCAAGATGAATGGTTTGTTGTCAAGCGTCACACGTTCAGAAGGCCTGGTGTCATGGTGTGGGCTGCATTGTCTACGATGCCAGATCACATTGGTATTCATTACAGACACTTTGACAACCCAACGTTACGTTAATGAGGTCCTGTAACCAGCGGCCCTACCTTTTCTGACCGCTCAAACCGGTGTGATTTTCCAACAGGACAACGCTCGTCCTCATACTGCTGCTTTCTCGAGAGTTTGCCTTCAAGGCACTGACACTCTGCCATGGCCAGCCGCATCGCTGATTGAAAATGTGTGTGGGATGCTATTGGACACGCTATCCACACTCCACATCTACTGAACAATCTGCAGGAACAGCTTCAGAAGATTCAAGCTCCATGTGACACTATTAGGTAGCTGTATAGAATTCTATGCTGAGACGTCTGGCATGTTGTGTTAGCAAACATGGCGGTTCGACGCCATACTAAAAGGCACCCCTTATTGGCGTGTAGCTCAATAAATATTGCATCATTTATTGTTCCTGGTAACCTTTACCTTATTCCCGAATAGCATTACAATCCGAGACGTCCTTCTGGGTGCAACTATTTTTTTTGACGTAGAATGTATTTGCAACTGTACACTGAAGTGCCAAAAAACACTAAAAACCTTTTTAGTACCACGCTGGTTTTTCTCACGATCGGATAACTGTATCAATGCGACGGCACAAGGAATTTACGAGCTCTGTCTATGTAGTATTGTGGAGACAGTGCACACCATGCTTCCTGAAGAGTGTCCCACAGTTTTGTAAAATTCGTCAATGGAAGATCCTTGGTATTGACGGCACGTTGAACAGCATCCCAAATGGGATCGATGACGTTTAAATCCTGCAAACGACAGGGACAAGTCAGTATGCCAAACTCCGTGGAATGTTCCTCCAGCCACAACTGGGAGATTGTGGACGTGTGCGATGGCGCATTGTCGTGTTGAAAGAGATCGCACCCGTCGGAGTGATTTCATGATATGAATGGGTGCAAATGATCCCCAAGGATGGGCACAAAGCCTCCACAGGCCAGAGCGGTTTACATATGTATGAAGGGTCCTAATCAGCACCAGCTGAAAACATCGCACACCGTAAAAGAGCCACCACCGGTGTATGCTATTGCTCTTGGGCGCGCGGAATCCATTTCCTCGTGGAGCTGTCATCACACCGGAGTCGTCCATCTGCCCGAAACAGTACCGCAATTCGTCATACCAGGCTACATGTTTCCAGTGACCTTGCGTCTAATAGCGGTGTTTCGGAGCCCAGGTGAGGAGCACACTTGTGTCGTAAGGTCCGCAATGGCACCAGAGTAGGCCGTTGGCTCCAGAATCCCATAGAACACAAGGAACGTTGCACTGTCCGAACGCTGTTTCTACTACTGATCCCAAAATAGAATTGTACTACGATTTGCGACAATGTTGCACTGCAGACGGATGTTACGATGCGTGTCAGACACTGTCCACGATCGTCCAAAGCTTTTCTATGGCCACACCGGTCTCGCACCCTGGTCCCAGAGTTTCTGTAGTCGAGGTACACCCTAGAAATTGTTGACCGTGTAAATCCAAATTTAGTGACAATTTCCGAGATGGAGTGACCCATCTCCCTGGTGGTGACTATCAGATTACTTTCGAAATCACTTAAATCCTGATAAGCTGCACATCTGAGCTGTGAATGCCACTAATTGAGCTTGTCATAAAAAAAACGAAATACGTGTCCAATAGCAGCGTGAAGCAGTGTCACAATGGAAGCAATTATCTCGTTTCGGTAAACTGAGGCATTCGTGTGGCCTTGATAAACAAAACAGGAAGTGCGGCCATTAAAGCACATCTAATCCACACGTCCTCGTCGAGCATTTGGATGAAGAGCGAAATGGGATTCGTCTGTGAAAAGCACATGGTACCACTTCGTATATCTTTGACGACCCTGAGCTGATGTAAATGCTGTACTTATCAGCGGCTTTTTGCAATGAATCCGCACTTGTTAATACAGTTTGCGTATACACTGCGGCACCAGAAGAAACTCAAAGTGATTCCCGGAGTTGGATAATCTAAACCAGAAGTAGCTCGAAGTGATTCCCGAAGTTAGATAATATGACGCCAGAAGTAGCTCGAAGTGATTCCCGGAGTTGGATAATCTAAAGCCCGAAGTAGCTCGATATGATTCCCGAAGTTGCATAATCTGACGCCAGAAGTAGTTCGAAATGATTCCCGGAGTTGGATAATCTGACGCCAGAAGTAGCTCGATGTGATTCCCGGAGTTGAATAATCTGACGCCAGAAGTAGCTCGAAGTGATTCGCGGAGTTGGATAATCTGACGCCAGAAGTAGCTCGAAGTGATTCCCGGAGTTGGATAATCTGACGCCAGAAGTAGCTCGAAGTTATTCCCGGAGTTGGATAATCTAAAGCCAGAAGTAGCTTGAAGTGATTCCCGAAGTTGCATAATCTAACGCCAGAAGTAGCTCGAAATGATTCCCAGAGTTGGATAATCTGACGTCAGAAGTAGCTCGAAGTGATTTCCGGAGTTGGATAATCTGACGCCAGAAGTAGCTCGAAGTGATTCCCAGAGTTGGATAATCTGACGCCAGAAGTAGCTCGAAGTGATTCCCGGAGTTGGATAATCTGACGCCAGAAGTAGCTCGAAGTGATTCCCGGAGTTGGATAATCTGACGTTAGAAGTAGCTCGAAGTGATTCGGGGAGTTGGATAATCTGACGCCAGATGTAGCTCGAAGTGATTCCCGGAGTTGGATAATTTGACGTTAGAAGTAGCTCGAAGTGATTCCCGGAGTTGGACAATCTGACGTCAGAAATACCTCGAAGTGATTCCCGGAGTTGGATAATCTGACGCCAGAAGTAGCTCGAAGTGTTTCCCGGAGTTGGATAATCTGACGCCAGAAGTAGCTCGAAGTGTTTCCCGGAGTTGGATAATCTGACGCCAGAAGTAGCTCGAAGTGATTACCGGAGTTGCATAATCTGACGCCAGAAGTAGCTCGAAATGATTCCCAGAGTTGGATAATCTGACGTCAGAAGTAGCTCGAAGTGATTTCCGGAGTTGGATAATCTGACGCCAGAAGTATCTCGAAGTGATTCCCAGAGTTTGATAATCTGAAGCCAGAAGTAGCTCGAAGTGATTCCCGGAGTTGGATAATCTGACGCCAGATGTAGCTCGAAGTGATTCCCGGAGTTGGATAATTCGACGTTAGAAGTAGCTCGAAGTGATTCCCGGAGTTGGACAATCTGACGTCAGAAATACCTCGAAGTGATTCCCGGAGTTGGACAATCTGACGCCAGAAGTAGCTCGAAGTGATTCCCGGAGTTGGATAATCTGACGCCAGAAGTAGCTCGAAGTGATTCCCGGAGTTGGATAATCTGACGCCAGAAGTAGCTCGAAGTGATTCCCGGAGTTGGATAATCTGACGCCAGAAGTACCTCGAAGTGATTCCCGGAGTTGAATAATCTGACGCCAGAAGTAGGTCGAAGTGATTCCCGGAGTTAAATAATCTGACGTTAGAAGTAGCTCGAAGTGATTCGGGGAGTTGGATAATCTGACGCCAGATGTAGCTCGAAGTGATTCCCGGAGTTGGATAATCTGACGTTAGAAGTAGCGCGAAGTGATTCCCGGAGTTGGATAATCTGACGCCAGAAGTAGCTCGAAGTTATTCCCGGAGTTGGATAATCTAAAGCCAGAAGTAGCTTGAAGTGATTCCCGAAGTTGCATAATCTAACGCCAGAAGTAGCTCGAAATGATTCCCAGAGTTGGATAATCTGACGTCAGAAGTAGCTCGAAGTGATTTCCGGAGTTGGATAATCTGACGCCAGAAGTAGCTCGAAGTGATTCCCAGAGTTGGATAATCTGACGCCAGAAGTAGCTCGAAGTGATTCCCGGAGTTGGATAATCTGACGCCAGAAGTAGCTCGAAGTGATTCCCGGAGTTGGATAATCTGACGTTATAAGTAGCTCGAAGTGATTCGGGGAGTTGGATAATCTGACGCCAGATGTAGCTCGAAGTGATTCCCGGAGTTGGATAATTTGACGTTAGAAGTAGCTCGAAGTGATTCCCGGAGTTGGACAATCTGACGTCAGAAATACCTCGAAGTGATTCCCGGAGTTGGATAATCTGACGCCAGAAGTAGCTCGAAGTGTTTCCCGGAGTTGGATAATCTGACGCCAGAAGTAGCTCGAAGTGTTTCCCGGAGTTGGATAATCTGACGCCAGAAGTAGCTCGAAGTGATTCCCGGAGTTGCATAATCTGACGCCAGAAGTAGCTCGAAATGATTCCCAGAGTTGGATAATCTGACGCCAGAAGTAGCTCGAAGTGATTCCCGGAGTTGGATAATCTAAAGCCCGAAGTAGCTCGATATGATTCCCGAAGTTGCATAATCTGACGCCAGAAGTAGTTCGAAATGATTCCCGGAGTTGGATAATCTGACGCCAGAAGTAGCTCGATGTGATTCCCGGAGTTGAATAATCTGACGCCAGAAGTAGCTCGAAGTGATTCGCGGAGTTGGATAATCTGACGCCAGAAGTAGCTCGAAGTGATTCCCGGAGTTGGATAATCTGACGCCAGAAGTAGCTCGAAGTTATTCCCGGAGTTGGATAATCTAAAGCCAGAAGTAGCTTGAAGTGATTCCCGAAGTTGCATAATCTAACGCCAGAAGTAGCTCGAAATGATTCCCAGAGTTGGATAATCTGACGTCAGAAGTAGCTCGAAGTGATTTCCGGAGTTGGATAATCTGACGCCAGAAGTAGCTCGAAGTGATTCCCAGAGTTGGATAATCTGACGCCAGAAGTAGCTCGAAGTGATTCCCGGAGTTGGATAATCTGACGCCAGAAGTAGCTCGAAGTGATTCCCGGAGTTGGATAATCTGACGTTATAAGTAGCTCGAAGTGATTCGGGGAGTTGGATAATCTGACGCCAGATGTAGCTCGAAGTGATTCCCGGAGTTGGATAATTTGACGTTAGAAGTAGCTCGAAGGGATTCCCGGAGTTGGACAATCTGACGTCAGAAATACCTCGAAGTGATTCCCGGAGTTGGATAATCTGACGCCAGAAGTAGCTCGAAGTGTTTCCCGGAGTTGGATAATCTGACGCCAGAAGTAGCTCGAAGTGTTTCCCGGAGTTGGATAATCTGACGCCAGAAGTAGCTCGAAGTGATTACCGGAGTTGCATAATCTGACGCCAGAAGTAGCTCGAAATGATTCCCAGAGTTGGATAATCTGACGTCAGAAGTAGCTCGAAGTGATTTCCGGAGTTGGATAATCTGACGCCAGAAGTAGCTCGAAGTGATTCCCAGAGTTTGATAATCTGAAGCCAGAAGTAGCTCGAAGTGATTCCCGGAGTTGGATAATCTGACGCCAGATGTAGCTCGAAGTGATTCCCGGAGTTGGATAATTCGACGTTAGAAGTAGCTCGAAGTGATTCCCGGAGTTGGACAATCTGACGTCAGAAATACCTCGAAGTGATTCCCGGAGTTGGACAATCTGACGCCAGAAGTAGCTCGAAGTGTTTCCCGGAGTTGGATAATCTGACGCCAGAAGTAGCTCGAAGTGATTCCCGGAGTTGGATAATATGACGCCAGAAGTAGCTCGAAGTGATTCCCGGAGTTGGATAATCTGACGCCAGAAGTACCTCGAAGTGATTCCCGGAGTTGAATAATCTGACGCCAGAAGTAGGTCGAAGTGATTCCCGGAGTTGGATAATCTGACGTTAGAAGTAGCTCGAAGTGATTCGGGGAGTTGGATAATCTGACGCCAGATGTAGCTCGAAGTGATTCCCGGAGTTTGATAATCTGAAGCCAGAAGTAGCTCGAAGTGATTCCCGGAGTTGGATAATCTGACGCCAGATGTAGCTCGAAGTGATTCCCGGAGTTGGATAATTCGACGTTAGAAGTAGCTCGAAGTGATTCCCGGAGTTGGACAATCTGACGTCAGAAATACCTCGAAGTGATTCCCGGAGTTGGACAATCTGACGCCAGAAGTAGCTCGAAGTGATTCCCGGAGTTGGATAATCTGACGCCAGAAGTAGCTCGAAGTGATTCCCGGAGTTGGATAATCTGACGCCAGAAGTAGCTCGAAGTGATTCCCGGAGTTGGATAATCTGACGCCAGAAGTACCTCGAAGTGATTCCCGGAGTTGAATAATCTGACGCCAGAAGTAGGTCGAAGTGATTCCCGGAGTTGGATAATCTGACGTTAGAAGTAGCTCGAAGTGATTCGGGGAGTTGGATAATCTGACGCCAGATGTAGCTCGAAGTGATTCCCGGAGTTGGATAATCTGACGTTAGAAGTAGCGCGAAGTGATTCCCGGAGTTGGATAATCTGACGCCAGAAGTAGCTCGAAGTTATTCCCGGAGTTGGATAATCTAAAGCCAGAAGTAGCTTGAAGTGATTCCCGAAGTTGCATAATCTAACGCCAGAAGTAGCTCGAAATGATTCCCAGAGTTGGATAATCTGACGTCAGAAGTAGCTCGAAGTGATTTCCGGAGTTGGATAATCTGACGCCAGAAGTAGCTCGAAGTGATTCCCAGAGTTGGATAATCTGACGCCAGAAGTAGCTCGAAGTGATTCCCGGAGTTGGATAATCTGACGCCAGAAGTAGCTCGAAGTGATTCCCGGAGTTGGATAATCTGACGTTATAAGTAGCTCGAAGTGATTCGGGGAGTTGGATAATCTGACGCCAGATGTAGCTCGAAGTGATTCCCGGAGTTGGATAATTTGACGTTAGAAGTAGCTCGAAGTGATTCCCGGAGTTGGACAATCTGACGTCAGAAATACCTCGAAGTGATTCCCGGAGTTGGATAATCTGACGCCAGAAGTAGCTCGAAGTGTTTCCCGGAGTTGGATAATCTGACGCCAGAAGTAGCTCGAAGTGTTTCCCGGAGTTGGATAATCTGACGCCAGAAGTAGCTCGAAGTGATTCCCGGAGTTGCATAATCTGACGCCAGAAGTAGCTCGAAATGATTCCCAGAGTTGGATAATCTGACGCCAGAAGTAGCTCGAAGTGATTCCCGGAGTTGGATAATCTAAAGCCCGAAGTAGCTCGATATGATTCCCGAAGTTGCATAATCTGACGCCAGAAGTAGTTCGAAATGATTCCCGGAGTTGGATAATCTGACGCCAGAAGTAGCTCGATGTGATTCCCGGAGTTGAATAATCTGACGCCAGAAGTAGCTCGAAGTGATTCGCGGAGTTGGATAATCTGACGCCAGAAGTAGCTCGAAGTGATTCCCGGAGTTGGATAATCTGACGCCAGAAGTAGCTCGAAGTTATTCCCGGAGTTGGATAATCTAAAGCCAGAAGTAGCTTGAAGTGATTCCCGAAGTTGCATAATCTAACGCCAGAAGTAGCTCGAAATGATTCCCAGAGTTGGATAATCTGACGTCAGAAGTAGCTCGAAGTGATTTCCGGAGTTGGATAATCTGACGCCAGAAGTAGCTCGAAGTGATTCCCAGAGTTGGATAATCTGACGCCAGAAGTAGCTCGAAGTGATTCCCGGAGTTGGATAATCTGACGCCAGAAGTAGCTCGAAGTGATTCCCGGAGTTGGATAATCTGACGTTATAAGTAGCTCGAAGTGATTCGGGGAGTTGGATAATCTGACGCCAGATGTAGCTCGAAGTGATTCCCGGAGTTGGATAATTTGACGTTAGAAGTAGCTCGAAGGGATTCCCGGAGTTGGACAATCTGACGTCAGAAATACCTCGAAGTGATTCCCGGAGTTGGATAATCTGACGCCAGAAGTAGCTCGAAGTGTTTCCCGGAGTTGGATAATCTGACGCCAGAAGTAGCTCGAAGTGTTTCCCGGAGTTGGATAATCTGACGCCAGAAGTAGCTCGAAGTGATTACCGGAGTTGCATAATCTGACGCCAGAAGTAGCTCGAAATGATTCCCAGAGTTGGATAATCTGACGTCAGAAGTAGCTCGAAGTGATTTCCGGAGTTGGATAATCTGACGCCAGAAGTAGCTCGAAGTGATTCCCAGAGTTTGATAATCTGAAGCCAGAAGTAGCTCGAAGTGATTCCCGGAGTTGGATAATCTGACGCCAGATGTAGCTCGAAGTGATTCCCGGAGTTGGATAATTCGACGTTAGAAGTAGCTCGAAGTGATTCCCGGAGTTGGACAATCTGACGTCAGAAATACCTCGAAGTGATTCCCGGAGTTGGACAATCTGACGCCAGAAGTAGCTCGAAGTGTTTCCCGGAGTTGGATAATCTGACGCCAGAAGTAGCTCGAAGTGATTCCCGGAGTTGGATAATCTGACGCCAGAAGTAGCTCGAAGTGATTCCCGGAGTTGGATAATCTGACGCCAGAAGTACCTCGAAGTGATTCCCGGAGTTGAATAATCTGACGCCAGAAGTAGGTCGAAGTGATTCCCGGAGTTGGATAATCTGACGTTAGAAGTAGCTCGAAGTGATTCGGGGAGTTGGATAATCTGACGCCAGATGTAGCTCGAAGTGATTCCCGGAGTTGGATAATCTGACGTTAGAAGTAGCGCGAAGTGATTCCCGGAGTTGGATAATCTGACGCCAGAAGTAGCTCGAAGTTATTCCCGGAGTTGGATAATCTAAAGCCAGAAGTAGCTTGAAGTGATTCCCGAAGTTGGATAATCTGACGCCAGAAGTAGCTCGAAGTGATTCCCGGAGTTGGATAATCTGACGTTATAAGTAGCTCGAAGTGATTCGGGGAGTTGGATAATCTGACGCCAGATGTAGCTCGAAGTGATTCCCGGAGTTGGATAATTTGACGTTAGAAGTAGCTCGAAGTGATTCCCGGAGTTGGACAATCTGACGTCAGAAATACCTCGAAGTGATTCCCGGAGTTGGATAATCTGACGCCAGAAGTAGCTCGAAGTGTTTCCCGGAGTTGGATAATCTGACGCCAGAAGTAGCTCGAAGTGTTTCCCGGAGTTGGATAATCTGACGCCAGAAGTAGCTCGAAGTGATTCCCGGAGTTGCATAATCTGACGCCAGAAGTAGCTCGAAATGATTCCCAGAGTTGGATAATCTGACGTCAGAAGTAGCTCGAAGTGATTTCCGGAGTTGGATAATCTGACGCCAGAAGTAGCTCGAAGTGATTCCCAGAGTTTGATAATCTGAAGCCAGAAGTAGCTCGAAGTGATTCCCGGAGTTGGATAATTTGACGTTAGAAGTAGCTCGAAGTGATTCCCGGAGTTGGATAATTCGACGTTAGAAGTAGCTCGAAGTGATTCCCGGAGTTGGACAATATGACGTCAGAAATACCTCGAAGTGATTCCCGGAGTTGGATAATCTGACGCCAGAAGTAGCTCGAAGTGTTTCCCGGAGTTGGATAATCTGACGCCAGAAGTAGCTCGAAGTGATTCCCGGAGTTGGATAATCTGACGCCAGAAGTAGCTCGAAGTGATTCCCGGAGTTGGATAATCTGACGCCAGAAGTAGCTCGAAGTGATTCCCGGAGTTGGATAATCTGACGCCAGAAGTAGCTCGAAGTGATTCCCGGAGTTGGATAATCTGACGCCAGAAGTAGCTCGAAGTGATTCCCGGAGTTGGATAATCTGACGCCAGAAGTACCTCGAAGTGATTCCCGGAGTTGAATAATCTGACGCCAGAAGTAGCTCGAAGTGATTCCCGGAGTTGGATAATCTGACGTTAGAAGTATCTCGAAGTGATTCGGGGAGTTGGATAATCTGACGCCAGATGTAGCTCGAAGTGATTCCCGGAGTTGGATAATCTGACGTTAGAAGTAGCGCGAAGTGATTCGGGGAGTTGGATAATCTGACGCCAGATGTAGCTCGAAGTGATTCCCGGAGTTGGATAATCTGTCGTCAGAAGTATCTCGAAGTGATTCCCGGAGCTGAATAATCTGACGTTAGAAGTAGCTCGAAGTGATTCCCGGAGTTGGCTTCCGAACACTTATTGTCCAGTAGCGATCTTGCCTCGTAGTGATATCTTGTGTGTGGCCGACTTACTATCCATTGCGAACTTCCTAAAGCCGCAGTTGTACACCTGTAACATGCTAACACCCTTATTTCTCTTATGAATGTTTAAACGTCGTCTAGGCCAGTGTTCTGCAACCAGTGTGCCCCCAAAAGGCGAAAAGTGTGACGCGAACTTTTACCTATTATGCTGTTGTAAGAAATTAATTGTCGAGTTTTATTTTTTAAATTTATCCCAGTTACTATGTTTCATATGCTTATATTTCATTCTCTGTCGCTGTACTGATTACATAAGGAGATGCTTGTTTATTCTTTATTACATGCCGCGAATTTTTATGTATTCTAAGGAATTAAATGTAATATATTTACTCACAGTTGTTATATCGTAGTTCTGCTTATTGATATATTTGTAGTTCTCGCCTCTACCGCTGCGCCATGCGGCTGCTTCTTTGTTATACTTGCTACATGTTCTGTTTACGCTTTTCCCTAAAAGTGCGGGGATTAGCAAAATTTCCTGTCTTATTGTTTTACTACGTTGTTTTGGTATTTGTCCCTGTTTGTTAGTACTTCTTCAACTTTATTGCATTTTTCTGTACCGATGCACCCACCGTTTGTTAGACATTATTTTAAATAAGTCGGTATATGTGTCCCTTCTTCCCTTTGTAGAGTATAGGTCCCGGGTCTTACAGATTATTTCAGTTCTATTACAGCTGTGCTCTAAAGTAGTCCGAAAATTGTGATTGCTAGCCTGTCTTACTATTTTCTATTACTATTAAACTATTTTATTTTTTCACGATGGACAAGTTCCTTGTACGGAGTGTTTCGTCCACGAGTTCAAGTAGTGAAAGCATTGAGCCCGAAAAAAAGAAACGAAAATTAGTGCACCGACAGTATAATGATAATTATTTATCTTACGTTTTTTTTTCATTTTTGGTGTGGTGATAAAACATGCCCAATCCCCGAGTGTATAGTTTGCTGTGAAAAACTCAGTAATGCTGCTATGGTTCCCAATAAATTGAAACGACATTTGTCAGCAAAACATTCTTTTTGTCAAGCAAAGGTATCAATTATTTTCATCGGCTGTTGGAACAAAATGAAAAACAAGCGACGTTCATGACTGCGACAGTACGTGTTTCGGAAAAAGTACAGGAAGCTAGCTATAAGGTAGCCGAACTTATCGTGAAAGCCGAAAACCACACACATAGCTGAAACGTTGTTAATGCTTGCTTTTAATGAGATGGTAAAAATAGTCCTGGGTTTAGAAGCTAGTAATGAAATTTCAAAAATTCCTCTTACTGCTGACACAATCAGTCGCCGAGTTAGTGACATGTCCGGTAACATTGACGGTGTTATGAAGGAGAAGATCGACAGCAGTCAGAAGTTCTTACTTCAGATCGACGAGTCCACAGATTTCAGCGGTCATGCACAACTTCTTGCCTACATTCGGTACGTCGATGGAGATGTAATTGCAACTTATTTCTTTTTCTGCAAACAACTTCCCGAGCGAGCCAGCGGTTAAGAAATATTTCGTGTGACTAATGAATATGTGCTCCATAATGAATTAAAATGGAAGGCTTGAGTTAGTGTTCGTACAGACGGAGCCGCTTCTATGACAGGCCGAGTGAAAGGATTTGTAGCTTAAGTACGCGAAGTAAATCCTAACTTACGATGCGATCATTGTCTCATTTACCGCGAAGTCATTGTTGCTAAGTCTTTGCCATCTTTTATGAAAGTTGTGCTGGACGAAGTAGTAAAAGTCGTGAACCTAAATTCGCGGCTTCTTTCCGTTTTGTGTCAGGAAATGGGATCAGAACACACTACACTCTTGCTATATACATACTATGCACACTACACTCCTGCTATATACAGACTATACACACTACACTTTTGCTATATACAGACTATATACACTACACTCCTGCTATGTACAGACTATACACACTACACTCCTGCTATATACAGACTATACACACTACACTCCTGCTATATACAGACTATACACACTACACTCCTGCTTTATACAGACTATACACACTACACTCCTGCTATATACAGACTATACACACTACACTGCTGCTATATACAGACTATATACACTACACTCCTGCTATATGCAGACTATGCACACTACACTACTGTACGGTGGTTATCACGAGGAAAACTGCTAACGCGAATATTTGAACTTAAAGAGAAGGTACATACATTTGTGACTGATGAGTGGCATGAGTACGTGGATTTATTTGCAGATGATGAATGAGTATGTAACTTGGTATGTACGTTTAATGAGTGAGACATCCAGAGGAATAATAATAATAAAAAGACCAGTGTCGAGATATCTTCAAGGCCATTAATCCATTTATTGAAAATATGAAGGCCTTAACATTATACGATAAAATATGTATGCACCGTAAATACATAGTTTTCTTTGCCACAAATATGTCGGCATGGCGGCCTGGGAGGAAATACACAACTCACTTTTATATCTTAATTTTAAACCCGTAAGTTATGTATAAAGAAGATAGTCATTGTAAACCACAGAGATAAGGTTGGTTCTTCGGCGTCGTAAGATTCGAGAACTTATCAGCACATGTGCACTGGAGACGATAAAAGACATCCAAGCAATCTTCTTCTCTTTCAGAATGAAATCCGTAAAAGTGCCAGTTCTCTAGCGCATCTGGGCAAAACAAGTATTTCGCAAGATCGTGACATCATGCAGAAGAAAGTAGGAGACCCGTCTTGCTGGCGGCTTCAACGCTTCATATAATTATGTGTAGGGTTTTAAAACTTGCTTCCCAGGTTTATTATATTTGTTAAAGAAATAATTTTGTTTGATCTATTTTTAAACCGAAATAAAAAAAATTCATAAGCGGACACCTGTTCTATATGAGAAAATTAAATTCACGTTTCATTGTATAGGTTGTCCCACTCAGCATTGGCTCCAGTTTTTTCAGCATAACTTGCGAAATAACCAACTGATGGACATGTAATTAAAGGTGGACTTACATTGGTTCGTGGGATGAATGATGCTATCAGATGAAGTACCGGAAGTGGCTGCTATTGGCATGCAGACATGCTTGAACACTACGCTCTATGTTATCGAAGGTTCGCAGCTGTATGGCCGTCACAAGCTCCATTTCACGGCGAATGTTGTCCGTGGCTTGTTCCGGTACACTGTACTTTTCAACATGCCCTACAGGAAAAAATCTGGGGGTGGAATGTCAGGCGACCTCGGTGGCCACCGTCTTTTCCAGATGACACGATCAGGGAAAAAAAGACTCCATTTGAGCCATGCTCGCTTTGGAGGTGTGACACGTTGTCCCGTCGAGTTGGAAGTAGCCTGTAGTGAGCTCCTATTCATCCAGCTGCTCCACAAAAGCAGTGAAGACGTCCATATATACGTCCGTATTCACCGTTGTGTGGAAAAAGATTGTCCCGATGATGCGGCGCCGGGAGACAGCTCAACAGACTCCCAGTTTTTCCGCATGAAGAGGTTCCTCGTGCAGTGCGAGCGGATTAGCACTCGCCCAAACACGAGTGTTTTGGGAATTGACATATCCACTGAGGTGGAACCAAGCTTCATCGCTGAACCACGTTTTGTCCCGTATGTTTGGATTTCTAGCGACGAAGTCCTGTAACCAGCGACAGTACGTGACTTTCTTTGCATTATTGGTCGGTTGCAATTTCTGCACAACTCTGATGCGATATGAATGAAGTTTGCCGGCTTTGGCAGCTCTTTAGCATCTGCTTTTGGATGTTCCCATTTCTTGTCCCAGTTTTCGTAAGGACTTCGTAGGAGAGGCCAGACGTCTTTGTGTAATGTACTCCACTGTTGCCTTGGCCACCTTCAGCCGACCTCCGCTGTGCACATTTAGCAAAGTTCCCGTTGTTTGCAGTATTTTTACGGTTCTACGTCAATTCGTCGCGTGCGTCAATTCGTCGCCTGCGACGATTCGTCGCGCGTCAATTCGTCGCGCGTCAATTCGTCGCGCGTCAATTCGTCGACCACGACGATTCGTCGCGCGTCAATTCGTCGAGGAGAAATTCGTCGACTACGTCATTTCGTCGACACGTCAATTCGTCGCGTTTACAGATTTTGGTTACATACAAAACGAATGCAGGAAAACGTACGATTTCGAACGTCTTGCTCCCTGATCAAATTTATAAAGTTTGGACACGCAGACAGGATAGGAATATTACGCTTTTCTTTGGCACTAAAAATATTAGACGGTAAACGGTTTTTGGAACGGGGCAGGGCCCGGTTGGTCAGAGCCCCCATATACAAAATTTTCGTAAAATCTACAGTTTTCAATTCAGAACCACCAAATGTGGTATACTATCTCGTGGTATTCTAACTTAGACTGTAGACGGTTTTTGGAAGCGGTTGGAGAGGGAGGGGGGGGTTAGAGACCCCTCCCCCTACAGAATTGCCGTAAAATATGGTTTTCAATTTAGAACTACCAAATTTGGTATATTATCTCATGGCACTCTAACTTAGACGGTAGACGGTTTTTGGAACGGGTCAGAGCCCCCCATACACAAAATATTCGTAAGATCTACAGTTTTTAATTCAGAACCACCAAATCAGGTATCCTATCTCATAGTACTCTAACTTAGACGGTTGTCGGTTTTTGGAACGGGTTAAGGCCCGGGGAGTCAGAGCCCCCTCCCCCCCCTACATATAAAATTTTCGTAAAATCTAGTTTTCACTTCAGAACCATCAAATTTGGTATCATGAAACTCTAACTTAGACGCTAGACGGATTTTGGAAGGAGTTGGAGCCCGCGGGGTGAGAGCCACCCCTCTCATAAAAAATTTCGTAAAATCTACAGTTTTCATCTTAGAACCACCAAATTTGTTATACTATCTTATGGTACTCTAACTTAGACGGCAGACCGTTTTTGGAACGGGTCAAGGCCCGGGGGTCAGAGCCCCCACATGCAAAATTTTCTTAAAAACTACAGTTTTCAATTCAGAACCACCTAATCTGGTATACTATCTCACGGTACTCTAACTTAGACGCTAGACGGTTTTTGGAAAGGCTTGGAGCCCGGGGTCAGCCCCCCCGAATATTTTTTTTTTTTGTAAAATCTACAGTTTTCAATTTAGAACCACCAAATTTGGTATACTATCTCATGGTACTCTAACTTAGACAGTAGATCGTTTTTGGATAGGGTCAAGGCCCGTGGGGTCAGAGCCCCCACATACAAAATTTTCTTAAAAATTACAGTTTTCAATTCAGAACCACCAAATCTGGTATACTATCGCATGGTACTCTAACTTAGACGCTAGACGATTTTTTGAAGGGGTTGCAGCTCGGGGGGTAAGGGCCTCCCTCATAAAAAAATTCGCAAAATCTACAGTTTTCAATTTAGAACCACCAAATTTGGTATACTATCTCATGGTACTCTAACTTAGAAAACAGACCGTTTTTGGAACGGGTAAAGGCCCGGGAGTCAGAGACCCCACATAAAAAATTCTCTGAAAAACTACAGTTTTCAATTCAGAACCACCAAATCTGGTATACTATCTCATGGTACCCTAACTTAGACGCTTGACGGTTTTTAGAAGGGGTTGGAGCCCGGGGGTAAGAGCACCCCCAACAAAAAGTGCCGCGTAAAATCTACAGATTTCAATTTAGAACCACCAAATTTGGTATACTATGTCATGGTACTCTAACTTAGACGGTAGACCGTTTTTGGAACTGGTCAAGGCCCGGGGGTCAGAGCCCCCCATTAATTTTTTTGTAAAATCTACAGTTTTTAATTAAGAACCATTAAGTATGGTATCATGAAACTCAAACTTAGACGCTAGACGGTTTTTGGAAGGGGTTGGAGCACGGGAGTGAGAGCCCCCCCCCCCCAGTACAGTTTTCAATTTTGAACCACCAAATCTGGTATACTATCTTATGGTACTATAACTTAGACGCTAGACGGTTTTTGAAAGGGTTTGGAGCCCAGGGGTCAGAGACCCCCCCCAATAAAAAAATTCGTAAAATCTACAGTTTCCAATTTAGAATCATCACGAAATTTGGTATACTATCTCATGGTACTCTAACTTAGACGGTAGACCGTTTTTGCAAGGGGTTGCAGCCGGGGGGGGGGGGTAAGGGCCCCCTTCATAAAAAAAATCGCAAAATCTTGTTTTCAATTTAGAACCACCAAATTTCGTATAGTATCTCATGGTACTCTAACTTAGACCGTCGACGGTCTTTGGAACGGGTCAAGGCCCGGGGGTCAGAGCCTTCCCCCGTCACATACATACAAAATTTTCGTAAAATCTAGTTTTTATTTCAGAACCATCAAATTTGGTATCATGAAACTCTAACTTAGATGCTAGATGGTTTTTCGAAGGGGTTGGAGCCCAGGGGCAGAGCCCACCCCCACTCCCATTAAAAAAATTCGTGAAATCAACAGTTTCCAAATTTGGAATCATCACCAAATTTGGTATACTATCTCATGGTACTCTAACTTAGACGGTAGACCGTTTTTGCAAGGGGTTGGGGCCCAGGGGTCAGATCCACTCCCAATAAAAGAAATTCGTAAAATCTTCAGTTTCCAATTTAGAATCATCACCAAATTTGGTATGCTATCTCATGGTACTCTAACTTAGACGGTAGACCGTTTTTTCAAGGGGTTGCAGCCAGGAGGGGAAAGGGCCACCTTCATAAAAAAATTGGAACATCTAGTTTTTAATTTAAAACCACCAAATTTCGTATACTATCTCGTGGTACTCTAACTTAGACGGTCGACGGTCTTTGGAACGGGTCAAGGCCCGGGGGTCAGAGCCTTCCCCCGTCACATACATACAAAATTTTCGTAAAATCTAGTTTTTATTTCAGAACCATCAAATTTGGTATCATGAAACTCTAACTTAGACGATAGACGGTTTTTGGAAGGCGTTGGAGTCTTAGGGGTCGGCGCCCCCCTCATAAAAATTTCGAAAAAACTACAGTTTTTAATTTAGAGCCACCAAATTTGGTATACTATCTCATGGTACTCTAATTTAGACGGTAGACCGTTTTTGGAACGGATCACGGCCCGGGGGTCAGAGCTTCCCTCATAAAAAATTTCGTAAAGTCTACAGTTTTCAATTTAGAGCAACCAAATTTGGTATACTATCTCATGGTACTCTAACTTAGACGGTAGACCGTTTTTGGATCGGGTCAAGACCAGGAGGTCTCAGAGACCCCCATAATTTTTTTCGTAAAATCTACATTTCAAAATTGCCTTTATTCTTCAGTAAAATAACATTTCTATGTACATGACAATGGAATTCTGCCAATAAATACAGCGGTATATACATCAGCTGGAAGGTTCCAGTGAAACGTAAAACAAAATATTGTTAAAATCATAAAAAAAAAAATTATTTCGCCACGTAGGGCGAAGGAGAGGCAGACAATAAAGCACGAGCGATACAAACGAAAATGTTTACCTACAGTATTGTAGACAGGGCAAGACATGATTCTATACTATAGTTTTCAATTCAGAACCATCAAATATGATATCATGAAACTCTAACTTAGACGCTAGACGGTTTTTTGAAGGGGTTGGAGCCCCCCGCCCCCACTAAAATTTCGTAAAATCTCCAGTTTTCAATTTAGAACTACCAGATTTGGTATACTATCTCATGGTATTCTAACTTCAAAGGTAGACTGCTTTTGGAACGGGGCAAGGCCCGGAGGGTCAGAGGCCCCCACATACAAAATTTTCTGAAAAACTACAGTTTTTAATTCCGAACCACCAGATCTGGTATACTATCTCATGGTACTCTAACTTAGACGCTAGACGATTTTGGAAGGGGTTGCAGATTTTTTTGTGAAGGGGATAAGGACCCCTTTCATAAAAAAATCGCAAAATCTAGTTTTCAATTTAGAACCACCAAATTTGGTATACTATCTCATGGTACTTTAACTTAGACGGTCGACGGTTTTTGGGATGGGTCAAGGCCCTGGGGTTCAGAGGCCCCCCCTCCCGCCCCGCACACACACAGACATACAACATTTTCTTAAAAACTACAGTTTTCAATTCAGAACCACCAAATTTGGTATCATGAAACTCTAAGTTAGGCGCTATACGGTTTTTGGAAGGATTTGGAACCCGGGGGTTGAGAGCCCCTCCCCTTCCTCATAAAAATTTTGTAAAATCTACAGTTTTCAATTTAGGACAACCAGATTTGGTATACTACTTATGGTTATCTAACTTAGACGGTAGACGGTTTTTGGAAGGGGTCGGGGCCCGGGTCAAGGTAGCCCCATGCAAAATTTTCGTAAAAAGTTCCGTTTTTTACTCTTAAGAATACCCTATTTACGTTCTAAGGCGCTCTTTGGCCCTTTGAGGACCTTGCACCATAAACCATCAACCAACCAACTAACCAACCAACCTACGGTCTAAGTTAGGGATTGTAGATAACAATAAAGTGCAAAAATATGCGTTTAATTGTGTATTAAAAACGCAAACCTATATAGTTTAGCTTTCACTACCAACGAGTGGCTTATCAGAAAGAAATATAATGTAATGTAAATAGAGAGTTCCAGATATTCAAAATTCAAAACGGTAAGAGAAAAATGATCAGTGCCAATGTGAAGTCGTACGCATGCAACATCACATAGGTACATTGCATTTCTGTGTCGCGGGATTCCCAGAAGCACACGACAGATGTACGGCAGTTCTATAGATGTCTCCTAGAAGGTAAATATTCCCATTCCTTTTTCTTTATTTTTTGTTTCGCAAAATTAAATTAACTAAATCAAAAAATTCAAAATAAGTTTACTGGAAAATTGCAGGAATATCTTTTTCATTCATTAACTTTCACCCGCTGAACTTGGTGATTCCACAAATAGTAATATGTACCTGGCAAATAACTGGTATCCCTGCTGGTACAAATTATAATAATGATTTATTTGCGTCCAGTTCAATCTAGTATGTCCATAAGAGCGTTTGGGGCCGTATGAAAAATACATTTCAACGTGTGCCGCTACGGCGGCGGAGTGATCTAGGCGCTGGCTTCTGACCACTTGTCGAGAAGGATCCTGGTTCAAATCCCGGTGAATCATGGACGTTCTGCTTGACTTCTGGCACTGGCTGTCCCCCTTCCCAGGAACCAGTAGCCCAAAATTGGGAAAGTCCGACTGCTTATAGCCCACTGAATTTATCACGGTGGTCGTTAAACCCACCCCCCCCAAAAAAAGATTGCGACGTGTCCATTTTTATTTGTTATGGACCGTACAAAAAGTATGTTTTTGATATCAACGTGTCCACTTCCATGTAGGCTGGCCATAAAATGTTAGGGAACCGTACAAAATTGCACTTTTGTTTTTACCTTGCCAGCGCTTCGGTATATGGTTGAAGTATACGTATATATAGTTGGGCCATTTCAGCACGTAGTTTGGTTTATATAGAAAATAAAGGTAATGTTACATTTTTACTCAGCTACAACACATTAATCCCAAAGGCTATTTGTTGAAATCTTTAAATCGCCGTGCTCATATTCACAACGTTAACATAACATGTCAAGTTATTAATGTTGCACTTTTACCCTGTCACAAAACTTTAGTTACAAGACCTTAGGCGTAAACTTTTTTAGGAATTTTTAGTCGGACGTATTCATAAGTTTTCGATAACATGCCAAGCTTATGGTACTGCGTTTTGACTGAGGCACACAAATTAATAAACAGGCCTTAAGCCTTTTTATCAGTTTTCAATCAACCGTGCTCATATACATGAAATTTTCAGAGAAAGTCAAGTTTACTGTGTTGCACATTTACTCGAGTACAAAACTATAAACAGCCATTAACTTTCACCCGCTGAACTTGGTGATTCCTCAATTCATCCATTAACAAGTCTTTTATGGGATTGTATGCTATGGTCCTATTGATAATGTTTGATGACAAGTCAGGTTAATGATGTTGCACTTATTAAAGACTTAAAAAGGTGTAGAGGCTAGTAATTATTATTTGAAGTCTAAGTAAAAGCTCATTTTTAACTTGACTTGTCATGAAATCCTTATGAATATGGCATTTATTTTATTTTGTACATTTTACAAAGCGTATGCATTTTTTTTTGGCATTTGTTTTATTTTGTGTTGTACTTGTTACATAGCGTTTCACATTTTTGTAATGCTTGTGACTTGTGATTGCATTTTGAATTTTGATTTGTTTCACATTTTGGATTACTTTTTGACATTTTATGTTTTTGACATGCTATTTTGAAAATTTGGTCTTTTTTAATTTTGCGTTGTGTTTTACATTCTTGCATCTTCTTGAAAAATTCAAATACAAGTTAGTAAAAGGTATAATTCAATTAGTGAGAAATACCAGCACATTTTAGTAAAGGGTAGAATTATATGAAATTCCTCTTAAAAAGTCCAGCATGTTAACATTGTCTCTGTGCACCGAAGAAGTTCGAATTCCTTTTTATCTTGCCAGCGTTTCTCTTCTGGCTGGATTTGTTGGAATATGTGCTATCACTCTTTCGATTTTAGCCAAAGTTGTTCTCTGCTCTTTCGCAATTTCACTGATTATTTCGTACAGTCACAGTTTTTTCTCTAACAGAATTGTATTCCAGCGTCTGTCTAATCTTTCAAGTTCGTTTTGTGTTCTGGGAAAACCAAATAAATTGTTTTCACTTACTGACCAAATTGTTGGCGGGAACAGCGGAGAGCCTCTGCTCGGATTGTTTCTTCTGCTTCCACGAAATTTTTCAAGAACATAATTTTCCTCAAACCACTGAACTACAGAATCTGCATATTCTAGTAAAATTGATTTCACTGCTTCAAAAACAGCTGGAATTTCATCAGATGAAAAAAATGCGAGTGCTTGCAAATGTCTGACTTTGAGAGCAAACTCACTGTTTTCCCTATATTCCAAGGCTATGCCAGAGGATGGATATTCCTCAGCACATTTGTTTCCGAGATGAAACCAACAGCATTTGTGTGTGCTGCTTCCAAATTCCTTTTTAGCAGCATTATAACGGTAGCTATTTCAAAATCTATTATTATGCGTATATTGTGGTGCAAGCTGAATATCATAGTCTGATGCATAGTCTTGTAAATCCTACAAAAATACTGTATAATAGTATTATATTCTTTATACTTGCTGGAAAGTAACCCATAAACTAGGGGGACAAGTCTGTGCATCTCTGGATTCGTTTCAATAATAGCATGAAGGGAACATAACTGCCTAAAAGGGGTTGGACAAGGTTCAAATGTCCCATCCATAATCCAGAGGGGTGCTTCTTTAAGCTTTCGTAAATTATTCTCTGTTAAAAATAAAATAATTCTTTGATGTCCAAATGCGCTATCTCTGCCAAGAAATTTTGCACCATCTCCTCCTGTAAATTTATTGGGGCATCGATCCGTTCTGAAGTCGTAGGCTCCGCAATCATGTCTTCTCTTCGTATTCGTTTTACAACTTGCCTTAGTGCATCCATATTAGGCATGTAAGCTGCATTTACTGTAGCCATTGACGTTGTCACGGTTTGAATAATTTGTGCAGTGGCTTCGTCCGTATTTCTCGCTCGTTCTTTTATTTGCGCTCTTGCAACAGCAACATCACCTTTCTCCGGTCTTGGAGCATGATTATGTGGTTTCTCATTGTGCATCCTGTGTTCATCTCCAATAAGAATAGTACTAACAAAGCCAGTACAATTTCCATAATTTCTTTCAATACAGTGACAATGCCGTAAATCACCTCGCACTCTGTTATGGCAAAATAAATACCCTTTCCATTTCAGCAAATCATTTTCTTTTTGTGAGTTAACTATTTATATTATTTATATTGCATTCTTCATCTGCATAGTGCCTTCGGAAAACAATGCACTTTCTCTTTCCAAAATATTTAGAATGATATATTTCCACTATTATCACTTGACAACGCACAACAAAGGTTTCAACAAGCACGTTCTCTGTTCTCCAGTCAGCTACGAACTAATGAGCAACCATTCAATAAAACACTCAGAGTACAGACAATCACGTGAAGCTTGTTCCTCCAGTTAGGGTTTAAGTGAAGTTCAAGATTTTCGTACCTGCGGTCACCAGTAGTGGTTAATTTTAAGAATCGGCATCTTATCTTTTGTTTTTCCAAAACGCAGAGGTACATGTATTTTATAGCTGGGACGCTAAAGGCGGGGGATCAACAGATGCGAAGAACCCGGGAGCCAGGTTCCGGAGGCGGCAGCAGGCGCGGACTGGGCAGCTGTACTCTGGGCCGGTAGGCGTCATGCTAATTCTCAAAAACAAATTCAAATTTTTTCTGTGTTGCACCATGCGTATGAAAGAAAATTGTTACACTGAAAAGACAATTTGTTTACCCCGTAACATAATAAACGAAACCTACGTCCCTACGTGCCAAATTATCTGTAAGCCAAACATAGTTTTTCATGCAACACCTTCCCCTGACTTTCTAAGTTCAGATCTGTCTCGTTCGACTTATTTCCTGTACCGCCCCTCTCTTTCGCTAATTGCTGTTAATTGCAGTGAAATTGGTGTTTTACGTTGGGGTGTATTGCCGTCTGTCCTGAAGACTATAGTGAAAGCGGTGAACCCCAGGGGAAAAGTATTCCATCAAAAGCAACAGAAATCCAATGCGAGAGCAAAACTTTGTTCGTTGGAATTACATCCAAGCAATTTAGGCGAAGTAGGAAGTGTGTTTTTCTACTACGACACGAGAAGATTGTCGCGAATGCTCAGGCAATTACGATACAGATGTGTCCTTAAGACTTCTCTTTCAAGACGTCCAAAGGCCGGCACTAGGGGATGGGGAGGGATACAGTGCGGATGCTCTTTTTGTTACAGTTAGAAATTCTTAAGCTCATTCTTCCTTAAAACGTTGCCTGGTAAACAGTAAGTACTGTTTCATGCCTCAACCATTGCACAGATTTGTTGTTTTTGTTTTTATTCTTTGAGTTCAGCAACAGCGCTTCACGTATAATTGCAAAATACTTCGATAGAATACGCATACCTTACTTAAAGAGTTTGCATGAGAAAATAGATTAATAATAAGGAAAATATTCTAAAACCAAAAAAAAAGAAATTGCGGAGCCGAAAAAGCTAGGTAGAGGAAACAAAAGGCTCTAAGAAAAAGTTTATATTTAAAGAAACCTGTAGTCGCTTAATGAGTAAGTGATATAACTCAATACAAAATCATGTGCTGTATTTGAAAAAAATTATAAGCAAGTAGGCATCGTGACTGTCCACAGTTTCCCCTTTTCATCCTGTCGACATTACAACCACCACAGAAAAGAAAATAACAAAAACATAACAAAAACACCCATACAAAGTAAAATGCCCAAAACATAAAAAGAAGTAACCACCCAAAATGAAATGCCAAAATATTAAAAAAACTGCAACCACACAAAACAAAATACCCAAAACATGGTAAGAAATTCTGTTGAAAGCACAATGAAGGTAAACGATAGGAGAAATATATGTTTTTAAAACTTAATACAAGTGTCAAAACTGAAATAAAAAGAAAGAAAAAAGAAATATTTCAAATTTCATTGTTACTTTAGATATTTTGACCTGTTGACATTTTGTAAATTGTACTTGCACTCGGTCAAAAAATATTACTTACAAGGACTCTTTAGTAACTTTTAATCGCTGTGGTCGTATTTATAAGGTTTGCATAACAAATCAAACTAATAATGTTGCGCATTCACTTAGGCACCAAATACTAATTATTGGCAGCTAGGCCTAGGCCTTTTAAATAATTTTTGATAAGCATAACACTCTTAAATAGATTTGTCATGTAAACCTCATATGATCACAGCATTATAAAAATTACTATAAATGCATATGCCTAGGTCTCGGGCGTATATATTAATGCTTTGTGCTCCAGTAACATTTAAACAGAATTCATTTTATTTTCTATGAAAACTACATAAATATCAGCTCGGAGGACTGAAAACTATCAAATATCTCTAGGCCTAGGGTCTGCTTAATAGTTCCAACCTCAGAAAAGCGCATTGCTAAAATCTTGGACTTCTATGAAAACCTTATGAAAATTAGCACGGCAGACTGAAAATTGCTAAACAGGTCCAGTCCTAAGGCTTTCTAATTATTGTTTTGTACCTGACTAAAAGTGTAACATTATCTTTAGTTCTTACTAGCAGGGGTACCCGGTATTTCCCAGGTAAATATTACTATTTCTAAAATCACCAAGTTCAGCGGGTGAAAGTTAATGAATGAAAAAGGTATTTCCGTAAATTTCCAGTAAACTTATTTTAAATCTTTTGATTTAGTTAATTTAATTATACAAAGCAAAAAAGAATTTACAGTATTTACATTACATTGTATTTCTGCCTGATAAGGCAACCGTTGGTGATGAAAGCTAACGTTTATTAATTTGTGTTTTTAATACACCATGAACCGGATATTTTTTAACTTTGCTGTTATCTACGGCCTCTAACCTAGACCGTAGGTGGGGTAATGGAGTGCTGTATTGGGATGCAGTTCACAATACAATGAGGTAGTGTACTAAATTTGGTCGTTCTAAATTCGAAACTGTAGGTTTTACAAAAATTGGCAAGGGGGGGGGGGGCGGGTTCTGAACACCTGGCTCCAACCGTTTCCAAAAACCGTCTGCATTCTCAGTTAGAGTACCATGACATAGTATACCAAATTTGGTGGTTTTAAATTGAAAACTGTAGATTTTACGAAATTTTTTTATGGGGACGGCTCTGACCCCGTGCCTTACCCGTTCCGAAAACCGTCTACCATCTAAGTTAGAGTACCATGAGATAGTATACCAAATTTGGTTGTTCCAAATTGAAAACTGTAGATTTTACGAAAATTTTGAATGGGGGGAGGGGGAGGATCTAACCCCCGGGCCCCGACCCGTTCCGAAAATCGTCTACCGTCTAAGTTACAGTACCATGATATGGTATACCAAATTTGGTGGTTCTAAATTGAAAACTGTAGATTTCAAGAAATTTCGCGCGGGGGCTCTGAACCCCGGGCTCCGACCCTTTCCAAAAAACCATCTACCGTCTAAGTTAGAGTACCATGAGATAGTATACCAAATTTGGTGGTTCTAAATTGAAAACTCGTTTTTACGAAAAAAATTTAGGGTGGGGGTGGCTCTTACCCCGTGCCCGACCCGTTCCAAAAACCGTCTACCGTCTAAGTTAGAGTACCATAAGATAGTATACCAAATTTGGTGGTTCTAAGTTGAAAACGGTATATTTTACGAAAATTCTGTGGTGAGAGGCTCTTACCGCCCGGGCCCCGATCCGTTCCAAAAACCGTCTCCCGTCTAAGTTACAGTTTCATGATACCAAATTTGGTAGTTCTAATGGGAAAACTATAGATTTTACGAAAATTTTGTATGTGGGGGCTATTACCCCCAGCGTCTTGACTTATTCCAAAAACCGTCTACCGTCTAAGTTCGAGTACCATGAGATAGTATACCAAATTTGGTGGTTCTAAAGTGAAAACTGTAGATTTTACAAAAATTTTGTCGGGGAGAGGATTGCATATCCCCGTGCCCTGACGTGTTCTGAAAACCGTCTACCGTCTAAGTTAGAGTACCATGTTATAGTATACCAAATTTGGTGGTACTAAATTGAAAACTGTAGATTTCACGAATTTTTTTATGAAGGGGGCGGGGCGGCTCTGAACACCGGACTCTGACCCTTTACAAAAAACCGTCTACAGTCTAAGTTAGAACACCATGAGATAGTATAAAAAGTGTGGTGGTTCTAAATTGAAAACGGTGTATTTAACGAAAATTTTGTACAGGGGCGGTCTTAACCCCGGGCTCCGACCCTTTCCAAAAACCGTCTAAAGTCTAAGTTAGAATACCATGAGTAGTATTCCAAATTTGGTGGTTCTAAATTGAAAACTGTAGATTTTACGAAAATTTAAAATTTCGTACGGGGGCGGGGTAGGGTTACTCCGACCCCCGACCGCGACCCGTTCCAAAAACCGTCTCCCGCTAAGTTAGAGTTTCATTAAACAAAATTTGGTGGTTCTGAATTGAAAAATATAGATTTTAAGAAAATTTTGTATGTATGTGTGTGTGTGTGGGGGGGGGGGTTACCCCCGGTCTTTGACCCGTTCCAAAAACCTTCTACCGTCTAAGTTAGAGTACCATGAGATAGAATACAAAATTTGTTGGTTCTAAATTGAAAACTATAGATTTTACGAAAGTTTTGTGTGTAGGGGGGGTAATCACACTTGCCCCGACCCGTTCTGAAATACGTCTACCGTTTAATTTAAAGTACCATGATATAGTATACCAAATTTGGTAGCTCTAAATTAAAAACCTTAGTTTTTACGAAAAAAAAATTACGGGAGGGGGTGGGCCTCTGACCCCGTGCCCGACCCGTTAACAAAACCATGTACCGTCTAAGTTAGAGTACCATGGGAGAGTATGCCAAATTTGGTGGTTCTAAATTGAAAACTGTAGATTCTATGCGGCATTTTTATCGGGGGGGGGGGGCTCTTACCCCCGGGCTCCAACCCCTTCCAAAAACCGTCTAGCGTCTAAGTTTGAGTTTCATGATACTATACTTAATGGTTCTTAATTGAAAACTGTAGATTTTACAAAAAAAATTAAGGGGGGGGCTCTCACCCCCGGCCTTGACCTGTTCCAAAAACGGTGTACCGTCTAAGTTGAAGTACCATGAGATAGTATACCAAATTTGGTGGTTCTAAATTGAAAACTGTATATTTTACGCGGCATTTTTATGGAGGGGAGGCTCTTACCCCAGGACCCCAACCCCTTCCAAAAACCGTCTAGCGTCTAAGTTAGAGTACCATGAGATAGTATAAAAGATTTGGTGGTTAGGAATTGAAAACTGTAGTTTTTAAGAGAATTTTGTATGTGGGGGGCTCTGACCCCCTGGGCCTTTACCCGTTCCAAAAACGGTATGTCGTCTATGTTAGAGCACCATGAGATAGTATACCAAATTTGGTGGTTCTAAATTGAAAACTGTAGATTTTGCGAATTTTTTTATGAGGAGGGCCCTTCCCCCGGGCTGCAACCCCTTCAAAAAACCGTCTAGCGTCTAAGCTAGAGTAGCATGCGATAGTATACCAGATTTGGTGGTTCTGAATTGAAAACTAGTTTTTAAGAAAATTTTGTATGTGGGCGCTCTGACCTCCCGGGCCTTGACCCGTTCCAAAAACGGTCTACTGTCTAAGTTAGAGTACCATGAGATAGTATACCAAATTTGGTGGTTCTAAATTGAAAACTGTAGATTTTACAAAAAAAAAAAATATTCGGGGGGGGGGGGTCTGACCCCCGGGCTCCAAACCCTTCCAAAAACCGTCTAGCATCTAAGTTAGAGTACCATGAGATAGTGTACCAGATTAGGTGGTTCTGAATTGAAAACTGTAGTTTTTAAGAAAATTTTTTATGTGGGGGGCTCTGACACCCCGGGCCTTGACCCGTTCCAAAAACGGTCTGCCGTCTGAGTTACAGTACCATAAGATAGTATACCAAATTTGGTGGTTCTAAGATGAAAACTGTAGATTTTACGAAATTTTTTATGAGGAGGGGGCTACGACCCCGCGGGCTCCAACCCCTTCCAAAAACCGTCTAGCGTCTAAGTTAAAGTTTCATGATACCAAATTTGATGGTTCTGAAATGAAAACTAGATTTTACGAAAATTTGTATGTAGGGGGGGGGGGGCTCTCACTCCCCGGGCCTTGACCCGTTTCAAAAACCGACAACCGTCTAGGTTAGAGTACCATGAGATAATATACCAAATTTGGTAGTTCTAAATTGAAAACCATATTTTACGGCAATTCTGTAGGGGGGGCTCTAACCCCCCCCCCCTCTCCAACCGCTTCCAAAAACCGTCTACAGTCTAAGTTAGAATACCACGAGATAGTATACCAGATTTGGTGGTTCTGAATTGAAAACTGTAGTGTGGGGGCTCTGACCAACCGGGCCCCTGACCCTTTCCAAAAACCGTCTAAGTTAGAGTACCATGAGATAATATACCAAATTTGGTAGTTCTAAATTGAAAACTATATTTTACGGCAATTCTGTATGGGGGGGCTCTATCCCCCCCTCTTTAACCGCTTCCCAAAACAGTCTACAGTCTAAGTTAGAATACCACGAGATAGTATACCGGATTTGGTGGTTCTGAATTGAAAACTTTTTCTATATGTGGGGCTCTGACCAACCGGGCCCTGCCCCGTTCCAAAAACCGTTTACCGTGTAATATTTTTAGTGCCAAAGAAAAAACGTAATATTCCTATCCTGTCTGCGTGTCCAAACTTTATAAATTTGATCAGGGAGCAATACGTTCGAAATCATACGTTTTCCTGCATTCGTTTTGTATGTAACCAAAATCTGTAAACGCGACGAATTGACGTGTCGACGAATTGACGTAGTCGACGAATTTTTCCGCGACGAATTGACGTAGTCGACGAATTTGTCCGCGACGAATTGACGCGCGACGAATTGACGCGCGACGAATTGACGCGCGACGAATTGACGCGCGACGAATTGTCGTAGTCGACGAATTGACGCAGGCGACAAATTGACGTAGTCGACGAATTGACGCAGGCGACGAATTGACGTAGTCGACGAATTGACGCACGCGACGAATTGACGTGACACCTATTTTTACAAGACGCTGATTGCAGAACTTTGCTCGTAGTTTGCGACCTCCAAATTTCGCCAGGAATTAGGTTTAGCACGCCTTGATAGACCTAGTTGTCCAATATGTCCGGACCAGAAAGACACGTTGTTCAATTGTGTACCGATTCATGTTTCAATATAAACACGGAAACAAAGCACGACACTGTCATCTGCGAGGCCTCCAAATTTCGCCAGGAATTGGGCTTGGCATGCCTTGATAGACCTAGTTGTCCAATATGTCCGGACCAGAAGGACACGTTGTTCAATTGTGTACCGATTCATGTTTCAATGGAAACACGGAAACAAAGCACAACACTCTCATCTGCGAGGCGCACACGACCGTTGCTAATGCCAGACTGACCTTGGCCGCACATCTCGAGTTTGCCGGCGAATGACGTGCTTGGCGTTCCGCAACGCCACCTGTGTTTGGGAAGATCAACAGACTCGCTCCTTGCGGTGTTTTCTTCTCACGCTCTCCCGTCCTTCTTTCCAGAGTTTATATTTCGTACTCGTTTTCTTTCCAAAGTTATATGAAAAACTCCGGGGCCAATAGAGAGTGGGACACACTGTATATCTCAGATAGTAGTATATCTGTTCAACTTTACCATTTTTCTTTCATTCAGAAATCTACGTTTACAGATTTAGGTTCTTAAGACTCAAATATATCTTTATTTTGACCCACAGTATGCGATTGTGGGCTCTTTGGAACCTGCGAGTTTTGGAATTTAGAAAAATATTGCAAATGCGAAGAAGGATACATTTGGGACCAAAACAAATCTGGAATCTGTGTTGGTAAGTAGCTCCATGTAATATTTTGTAATTCATATAAGTTTGACATCAGAATTACTAAAATTTTCTAGCATATAATGAGAGCATTTGGGCTTTATCAAAGAATGATAACAAAACAGATATGGCCTTTTTTTTCAGGTACACTCTAGTGGAACCATTGCAGGAAGAATTGGTAATTGTCAGAATATGATAACTATTCGAATGCGCAAAGTGGAAAATATCTCGCATGTTGAAAAACGTGATGCTTGGATTAACAACTGAAAAGCGGTAGTCATTCCTGCCGCAGCTTTTCGAAACAACGGTATATAAGGCGTACTTACCGAAAATTCTTAATTTTTCAAACCATACTAGAGTTCCTACCATAGGATTTTCTCTGAGATCGTCTCATGGTGCCAACCATGATTGAAAGAATGATATCCCGAAAATGACAATATGTTTACGATGACAAGATATCCTATTTAGAGAAAAATTCCTGTTCTGACGTATTATTGTTGGCAACTACAGACTGACGATGGTACAGGGGTTTATCAAACTATTTAGAGAAAAATTCCTGTTCTGACGTATCATTGTTGGCAACTACAGACTGACGATGATACAGGGATTTATCAAACTATTTAGAGAAAAATTCCTGTTCTGACGTATCATTGTTGGCAACTGCAGACTGACGATGATACAGGGGTTTATCAAAATAATGGAAACACTGACTGCGACTGGATTATATACACTCATTGCGTTTTATGCAAATCTCAGGGACTTCGTCCCTGAGATTTGTCGATTAGTCCTATGTGAGTTATATAAAGCGATGAGATTAGTCCTATGAGATTAGTCCTATGCGAGTTATATAAAGCGATGCATTAGAAAATCGGCTATCACGTAACAATGCCAGAGTAACAGATGAAGCAAATGTTGTTGAGTAATTGTCAAAATAAACAGATCTTACCGACCTCAAAAAGGCATGATCTCTACCTACCTCAAAAAGGCATCGTCTTGCAGGAGATTCAGTAACTAAAACGGCAGAAGATGTATAGGTAACACGAGGAAGTATATATCAACGATTATAACTACCCATCAAAAATATCACGGTGCTGCCTCCAAACGTACGAAATGTTTTGCGAAGATGTCGGGTAAGGATAGGAGAAGGTTGTCACGGATTGTAAACAGAACAAGACCACGGCACCTTAAAATAATAGCAGAGTTGAACACCAGTGTCAGGGGCCTCGTTTCCATCATAACAGTTAGTCAGGAACTCTGTTATGTGGGTATTTATGGTCATGGTGCAATCCACAAAACTCTGATTACCAACACCAACACAACAAAACGCGTAAGGCGGTGAAACGCAGATGAAACTGGGATACAAAAGACAGGCAAAGAGTCATCTAATCTGATGGAATGTTCTTCACATTGATTCTCTGCGCTGGTAGAGTGTACGTCTGACAAAAACCTGCGGAAACGTACTACCGGACTGTTTGGTTCCTATTGTGGAACATGGAGTCGGGTCCTCGATGTTGCGGGGTGCAAAATCACGGTATTCTTTCAAGCCATTAGTTACTCTGAAGGATCACGTCCCTTCTACAACGTACAAAACCATTCTTTGGAACCACCTGCACCTTATGATGCAGACATTGTACCCCAACGACCGTTCCATGTTCCGGACGGATGTTGCGTCCGTGCGTTGTGCTAAACGCGTCACGCTATGGTTTGCTGAGAATGAGGATAAAGTACAGCAGCTATCACGTTCACCTCAATCTACAGATCTCAATATTATTGGAATATCTGGAGCGAAATGCCAGATCACGATTTCCATCTCCTAAATCACTGGCACTGTTGGGATATATTTTACTGGAAAAAAGCTAGGAAATTCTATTATCGTATGTGCATGACTTATATAAGTCTATTCCAAGTCCAATTGCTTCTGTTCTGTAAGCCTCAGGTAGGCGTACAGCTTACTAATAAAACGTTCTCCCGAAATATTAAGTGTTTCTATCATTTTGACAAACCCATGTTCGTAAGAGATGCGTATATTCCTTTCATGTGTTTGTCAAGAACTAATCATTCCCCAGATTCGCTTAGCATTCTTTTCTATGATCTGAAAATCTGAAGGTACGTATTATATATTGACCTTCACCCGTACATGGATAGGGAATCGCCGTCGACGCTGCGATGAAGCGAGATTTGTTTTACAGCCACACACCCAGAAAGTTATAAAGATTCCTAAGAAACATCTTCTTAGGTTTAGTTACTTGAAACACCGTTGACCTGGGTGGGGCTACGGTAGCGTGCTCGAAAGTAGAACTAGAGATGCAAATTCGATTTCCATCCCAGGACGATGTGATTTTCAAGTTTCCTGCGTTGACTGCAGAGACATTCTCGAACTCTGTGATCAGTGCTGCAATCGAGGACAGACGAATTTGTCATGCGCACAGCGTTTCAGCTCTCGACGGTCTCACTCTCTCACTTTACTTGGCCTATGTACTCATGATTGTTGTTGCTCCTAGTCGTTTCCATCAGAGTGGATCGGGGCATTTGCAGCTGGGCAAACGAATGTCTCTGACTGACTTTTTCTATCTTATGACCGCCCGGCCCGTTCTACACTTTACGCTTGTTATAGATATTTTCCATGCCACGTGCATCCTTTATGCCTATATGGGCTATTTCTGTGAAATACACTATATTGACAAAATTCAACGGTCACCCCTTCAAAAGCAAATGAACGGATACGCTGCGTTGTTAAAATTCGCGGTACAACAGCAAACGGCATAAAAACAAGTATGCAGCTGACCGCGATCATATCGCATTGTGAGGTTGAGTGAAAATGTCGCGGCGGGAGAGAACTGACTTTGAGAAAGGAAACATTGTTGGGTGTTATATTAGTGGGTTGTCCATAAGAGAAACCGAAAGGCGTTTAAACATGCCACGTCAACTGTTTTGGATGTACTGAATAAGTGGAAGACACATGGCGTGCCTGAAGTAGCAAACGCACCGGCAAGCCAAAGAAAATCAGTGATAGAGGTCGTCGAAGCCTCAGGAGTGTCGTTACAGCTAATCTACGGAGTATTGCACAAGACCTCAGTGTACAGGTGAGTAAAAATGCTGGAATCTCGGTATGTACACGTACCATTCGCAGAGAACTTCATTCCATGGGTATCCGTTGTCGTGAGGCTGCTCCTAAGCCTTTCATCTCCACTCGAAGTGCAACTCGTCGTTTAGCATGGGGTAAAGAACATTTATCGTGGACCGTAGATCAATGGAAACGGGTCCTATAGACTGATGAATCCAGATACACGATCCATCAGTCCAATGACCATGTGCGGGTTTGGGGGCAGCCGGGGCAACGCTAGTTACCACAGTGTACTCGTGTGGGGGTGTTTTTCGTGGTATGGTCCCGGCCCATTGGTTATCGGGGACAAACCTGTTAACCAGCACGTCTACCTCGATATTCTGGTCAAGTATGCTCTACCAACTGTGTGGAAATACTACGGAACCGAGCCTTGTTGTTGCCAGCATCATAATGAACTGAGCCATAAAGCAAAAGCAAGGACTGTTACGGCGGAGTTTGACGATAATTCCTTATCATGTGGGGTTTAGCTAGTACAGAGCCCTGATCTTAATCCCATAGGTGCTCTATGAGTTGAATTAGAGCGCAGCATAAGAAGTTTGGAACCAAGGCCTATTACTTAGCAACAGTTAGGGCAAGCATTATATACTGTATGGAAGCGCATACTTATCGTTGTGTTCCAAAACCTTGTCGAAAGCATGTCTCGAAGGGTCAGTGCATGCATTAAGCCCAAAGGTGGACCGACACTGTACAAATGTATATCAATAAAGGCTATGCTGTGTTTCTCTTCTAGGTGTCCGGTGACTATTGTTAATATAGTGTACATGAGCAAATCCACTACTGAAAGGATGCGTCTGGATACCTTTGATCATGTAGTGTATAACTTTCAGCAGTTGCTGTAGATGAGTGAGAGGCGGCTGTCCTGGAAAAATACCTGATATGAGGACATGTACAATGGTTGAGGATTTTCCTTCTTGAAGACCGAATGCTCCTATTTTACATTTATCCCTATGGGGAAATTTAGTTTTGAATTTCGCGAGGTCTTTAGGAAAGCACTCTTCGCATAAAATAAAATCGTCCTGTTGTTTCTTAATTTGAATTAAAAAACGATATCCTTTTCGAAAATGTGCAATCTTCTACGCTGAAGTGCCAGAAAAACTGGTACATACGAGCTTATGAAAAATACATAGCAACGTCACATATGCGCGTAATAGGTTGCGTCCGCCAGTGCGTATATAAAGCGATAGACATCCTTGCCAGCTGTCAGAGCTGTTTTCGGCATGAGAATGACAAGTAAACACAATTTAAGCTGTTTTCAACGCGGTGTCATAGTTGATGCTCGTGAGATGGGCCATAGTATTTCAGAGGTAGAAACGAAGTTCGGATTTTCACGGACGACAATTGCAACGGTGTACCGTGACTACAAGAATTCCGGCAAAACATCTAAACTACGGTACCAGTGTGGCCGTAAAAAGACATTGGGTGAACGTGACAATCGTCGGCTGTCAAGAATCGTTTCACGCGACACTCTCGCAGGTAGCATCGGAATTCAATACTGGAGCATCAACAAGCATCAGTGTCCGGACTGTACAACGTACCCTGCACGATATATGCTTTGAGAGCAAACGCCCAACTCGAGTCCCCTTGATGGGTGCACGACATAGAGCTATGCGCCTCGCTTGGGCACGGCAACACCGCCACTGGACACTTGATGACTAGAAACAAGTAGCCTGGTCTGACGAGTCGCGTTTCCAACTGTATCGGGAAGATAGAAGTATTCGTGTGTGGCGAAACCCTATGAACCCATGGATTCCGCCTGTCAACAGGGAACTGTACCGACTGGTGGTGGTGGTGGTGGTGGTGGTGGTGGAAGGAGATGTCCGTAACGGTATGTGGTGTGTTTAACTGGACTTTACTGGGACCCCTGGTAGGTCTACAAACGTCTGTGACCGGCCAACACTCTGTGCGCCTGCTTTCTGAAGAGGTACACTCGTTCATGTCCTGCATTCATGCTGATGAGTTGGGCCTGTTCCAACAGGACAGTGCACCTCCGAACAAGTATCAGGACGCCGCATTATGGTTAGAGGAGCATTCATATAAGTTTGGGGTGTTGCCATTCCCACTCAAGTCCCCAGATCTGAACGTGATAGAACACATTTGGGATACCATGCAACGGATTCCTGTGTTCGATAGCAACGTGCTATCGAACACAGGAATCCGTGACCTCGGAATACACCTGATTTGTGGAACGCTCTGCAGGAAGTATGGTGTGCATTGCCTACAGCATATTTCCAGAAGCTAGTAGAGTCCATGCCCCGTCGTATTTCTGCAGTCCTGCGCTCCCGTGGGAAACCTACCAAGTATTAGACTGATGTCCCAGTTTTTCTGGCAATTCAGTGTACGTTACAATGAGCATTAGCGGAACAACGGCTTTATACGGAAAGATGTGTTTTAAATTAAGTGAATACCTACCTTTCGTCATTAGAATATTTATGCTCTGAAAGATATGCTGTTCAGTGGATTTTGAAATAATATGCGATTCAACTGCAGCACAAATGCGGAGAAATGCATATTCGAAAACCAGCTTGCATATTACCTTTAAATGGTACCTATTCTGAGGTACAAATGAGCCCCCCAGAAAACCAACCTCAACGTCCTCGTCGGATGGGGTGGGGGTGGGGGTGGAAACAGGTAGATTAGGTGCTGTGATTCACGGTAGCTCATCATTTTGGAGCGACCGAAACATGCTGGCTAACTGAGGCTCTGGTTTTCCTAAGCCAAGGTGTGAGGTATCGTGCTGAGGGCTGAATGATACTGAGGTAGTAAAATATTAGTATCATTAACGATCCCTTCAGGGCACCAGTCGAAACCCTGTCGTAATTAGCTTTCCACCCGGGATAGGAGGATTACCGGGTGGTGACTTTTTATTTTCCTCCAGTTTCGTGGGACCAAATATGGAAACTTTTTTGGACACAGCAAACCCTGGGTTAGGATCTGACTTAGTCAGTACCCAACCTAAAAAAGCAGCATCTTCCCAGCCAAGGCCGGGATCTGTTGATCCTGAGGTGAGGCCCAGTTGCTCTGGGAACACCTCTCAGGCTAAGTCGGGGAAGTTGTTTTGCAAAAGCAAACAAGACATCTGGAGGCAGCAGATAATACCGGGTTGCCAAAAGAATCTGTGGTTGCTAGTAAGCCTGTAGCAGCAAGGAAGGGTTGCGACTTAGCAAGACTGCTAAGCGCAACATCAGGAAGAAGTTAGCAAGGCAGATGAAGGGCAAAACTGACAAGAAGTCGAGTTCAGTGGGACCCACATCTGTAGATACTTCTCCTCCGGTGGTGGTCAAGAAAAGCAAGGGGCAGAGATATGTTCTCTCTACCCCTTCTCCAGATGTGAAGCCGACCAAAAGGAGTAGGGATGAGTCTTGTCCCAGCACTTATGGTGAGGCTGTCTCCACTGTTAGGATGGCCATCGTAAAGGAAAACTTCCCGAACGAGTGGCTTGATGACAATGAGGTTGGGAATATTCAGGAGGAGTATTTGAGGAGTGTGGATGGTTCTCAAGTAGGAGAGCCTCTACCGCGCATTAAGAACTTTTCTCTGAGCTCTGGAGCTCTTGTTTACCTTTGTGAGAACGAGGAAACAGGACAATGGCTGACATCAGCCTTTGAAAAAAATGATAAGGTTTTGAAGGGCACTGGGCTCAAGGTGATGATGGCCAGTGATCTTCCAAAACCGATCAAGGTTGCCTTTAGGACAAGGGATATTTGGACCAAGGATCCAAGCGTCCTCTGCAGGAGGTGCCTACAACAGCAGTTTACACACACACCACTTGAGGGTGTTAGATCGAGTACAAGATCCTAAGGCCGTCAGGTGGATTTTCCAGGTAGACAGGGAATCGGCTAAAGCCATTGCTGAATCCGGGTTCACTGCCTACCCTGGGGTCGACTAGGGTCAATTTAAAGTACTACATGGCCCTCAGGGCCCTAGCACTTCAAAGGAGGACACGGAAATGGGAGAGTCTCATTCTGTAGTTGTGGAGGCAGAAACAACTACATTGTCCTCCCCTGGCCATGATCTGCAAGCAGGGAAGGACTCAGGTCCAGTTGTGGTTGGGGGGAGGACTGAGGAGGTGGATGTGATGGGCCTGGGTGGTGTCCATGAAGGTGTGGAGCTGGCTTCCAGCACCCACCGGGTGGATTCTGACCCGGCTGATCCTTCTACCACTTAGTCTCCATGCCTATCTCACAATGGAGAACTGCATGAAATGTATCCAGATCAATCTTCACCATACTCGGTCTGCATCTGCTGCTTTGTTCTGCAGACTGGCTGCGGAGGATGTTGATCTGGCTTTCATTCAAGGGTCATGGATACATAATGGGAAGATCCTGGGCTTACACGGAGCAGGCTTTACCGTCTTCTATAATACATCACGTAGGAGACCAAGGACCTACATACTGGTGAGCAAAAGGCATCATGCTGTGCCACTTCCTGAGTTTACCACAGGTGATACAACCGTGATTAAACTTTTTATGTCATCTAATAGTGGCAGAGAAGAGCTGTTTGCCGTCTCTGCATACTTACCATTTGATGAACCTGAACCACCTCCTTCTCAGGTGGTAAGAGACATTGTCCACTTCTGTGAGACAGGTGGAAGACGCCTCATAGTCTGCTGTGATGCCAATGCTCACCATATCATGTGGGGGAGCAGGGACTGCAACAGACGAGGAGACAACCTTTTGAAATATTTGGTAAGTACTAAACTTTATATTCTTAATTGAGGCAATGAGCCCACTTTTATTGTTTCTAATAGAAGTGAAGTCATTGACCTCACCCTCTGTAGTGCTAACATGCTTGACCGCATTATTAAATGGCATGCATCTAGTGAACCTTCATTGTCTGATCATAGATATATTTGCTTTTCACTTGCCGATGTAAGACAACAGCTGGTACAAGTCAGAAATCTCAGAAGGACCAATTGGATTGGCTTCAGGGACGATCTGGCGGCACATATTGGAAGCATGAAATTTAACATGCGCTCGGTGTTAGATCTCGAGTTAGCCGTTGACCAGTTGCAACGGTCTATTCTCGAATCTTACCACCAAAATTGTCAGGCCAAGACTGCTAGCTTACCAAGGCAAGTTTCTTGGTGGAATAAACAGCTTAGCAGTCTTAGAGGCAAAACTAGAAGGATTTTTAATAAAGCCAAACGTACTGGTGAGAGGACGGTATATAAGACTACCCTCACACAGTACAACAAAACAATTAGAGAGGCAAAAAGAGCCTCTTGGAGAGATTTCTGTGGAAGTATTTCAGATACTCCTAGTACTGCCAGATTTATGAAAATCATGGCTAAGGACAATGCAAATTGCCTGAACACCATCAAAGTGGTTGGTTGGAGCTTCACAAAAATTGGTAAAGAAATACTAACAGAAATGCTAGGTGTACACTTTCCGGATTCAAGTATAACTGATCCCACTGGCATATGCACAGCTGGCCTTGAGCACCGTCGTGCAGAAAAGGAGGACTGAAGTGTTGCCAGGGAGGTGGTCAATTATTCTAGGATTAAGTGGTCCATTAATTCTTTTGAATCATTTAAATCACCTGGCTTCGATGGAATTGTTCCCATTATGATGCAGCAAAGACTGGAGGTAATTACTCCACTCTTGTGCAAAATTTATCGGGCCTGCCTTGCTCTTGGTTATATACCAAGTGCTTGGAGACAGGCTAGGGTAATATTTATTCCCAAGCCAGGTAAGTCAAATTACCAGTAGGCAAAGGCCTGTAGACCTATTAGTTTAACATCTTTCTTTCTTAAGGCTCTTGAGAGGATAGTGGATAGGCATATTAGAGAGGTGGTTTTACTTCCTAAACCCCTCTCAAAATTTCAGTTTGCCTATCAACAAGGCAAATCAACAGAAGCAGCTATCCATGGTATTGTTTGTTGCCTGGAGAAGGCACTAGAATTTAAGGAGGTGGCATTAGCCACTTTCCTTGATATTGAAGGTGCTTTTGACAGGGTCTCTACGGAGACCATTGTGGGAGCTGTGGAAAGACAGGGTGTTGATAGAACCTGTTGTCAATGGATTAAGGCCATGCTCACAAGTAGAACGGTCGTGGCCTCGCTTCTCGGGGAGACCCTGTTGGTTTCCACCTGCTTGGGTTGCCCTCAGGGAGGAGTATGTTCTCCCCTGTTGTGGTGCCTGGTGGTGGATGAACTGCTGGGGATCCTGGAGGGGTCTGGTTGCGACTGTTTTGGCTATGCAGATGGCGTGGCCATAATAGTCAAGGGAAAATGCCCTAAAACGTTGTCGAGCGTAATGCAAAGAACACTGGGACTTGTTGAGGATTGGTACAGGAAAGTTGGTCTATCAGCAAACCCTGACAAAACCACCCTTGTGCCATTCACTAGAAAGAGGAATCTTGGAGACCTTGGAGATATTGCTCTCTTTGGGAAAACAGTTCCTCTCAGTACACAGGTTAAGTACCTGGGAGTCATTTTGGACGGAGGCTTAACCTGGAAACAGCACCTGGATTATTGTATTGCCAGAGCCAAGAAAGTGTTCTGGTTATGTAGAGGTGCTATTGGCAAATCCTGGGGTCTCAACGCGAGGATCGTGCACTGGATATATACTATGGTCACCATACCTATGGTCACTTATGGCTCAACGGTGTGGTGGCGCAGTGTTAAGCTCTGCACGGTGCAGGCTAAACTTAACAAGTTACAAAGGCTGGCCTGCATGGGTATATCAGGAAAAATGAAACTACTCCAACAGCTGCATTGGAGTTGCTTCTTGATATTATGCTACTTCACCTTCATATTGAGGGTGAAGCCATTATGGGGACATATAGCTTGGGTTGCAATGGCATGTGGAGACCCTCGTTGTGGGTTGGAAGCCATACCAAGTCTATTCAGGAGTATTTTTGTAAGGAGCCCATCTTTCAAATGGGAACCGACAATGTGCTAGTAAAATATCATTTCGATAAAGCATTCAGTGTGAACTTTCCCAGTCGCAGTGAATGGGAAATGTCCTTTGTCCCTGGGTGCAGCGGTGAAACTGTTTGGTTTACTCATGGCTCCAGGACAAACGTAGGAGTTGGAGCAGGGGAATATTGCCTATACAAATGTTATGGTTTATGCCAAAGCCTCGGAAGGCATGCTACCGTGTTCCAAGCTGAGGTGTATGCTATTCTAGCATGCGCCTCAGAATGTCTGATCAAATGGTATCACAATGTGCGTATCCGGATTTGTTAAGACAGCCAGGCGGCTTTACTGGCACTTTGTCAGTGCCGCATTTCATCCTAAATTGTTTTTAACAGCCTCCAGACCCTAACAACTGGCAAACCGGAAGAAAGTGCAACTGTTCTGGGTTCCAGGACATAGGGGTTTTGAAGGTAATAAGAAAGCTGACCATCTTGCAAAAGAGGGGGCAGAGCAGGCTTTTTATGGTTCAGAGCCTGCATTAGGGTTCGCCTCTGGTGTGGCCAGAGGACTAACTAAAAGGCTGCTGAGGACTAAGCAGCTTGACCTCTGGCATGCTACCAGGGGACAGAGGCAGGCAAAGGAACTTAATCAAGGACCCTTGCCTCATAGGGCTAAGGAACTCCTTAAACTGCCAAAAAAGGATATTGAACTGATTGTTGGTCTACTTAAAGGACACTGTCGTCTTAACAGGAACCTTAAATTGATTGGGGTGAAAGATAATGCACTTTGTAGAGGGTGCCATCTGGAAGAGGAGACTTCCTTGCATTTTCTTTGTGACTGTGACTTTTTTGCAGCACTCAGGCTTGAACAATTTGATACTCATAACTTGAGACCAAGTGTTCTCTCTTTAGTACCAGTCAAGAGCATTCTTGCATTTGCTCTTGCATCTGGTCTCTTTCGAGATTAGGGCTGGGGATGCACAATAGACCTTAGGTCACGGTGCTGGGTCAATTTATTACACCACCCCCTCCCATTGGTACAAGTAACAAGTAACAAGTAGGTACAAAGGGGATTGCTAGTTATACGCCACGTGTAATAACAAAATATGTATTTTATTCCGTTTATAGGCGTATACAGCATCCATTAGTATACCCGGACACATCCACAAAATCGTATATCGGAATGACAAAACGGGCTTTCCAACTCAGAGAGGCTGAGCATAAACGGGATATAAAGAACAGAAAACTGTCTACAGCGTTTGCTCGTGACGTAAGTTCTAAGAACGCCCGACCTACCTGGAAGGATTTAAGAAGACTAGCACCCTATAATGGCCCTAGGTCAACAGCCATCTGAGAATCAATCGATATTCTATCATGCCGTGACGTTTGTAACACAGACACGATTATTGGAATTTCTCCCATCTGGGAAAATGTGTTTTGTATTAAGAGTGCCGCTCGCTTGACAATCAATGGGCGCGGGGCGCATTATGAATCTCATGCTATAAGTGATTTGAAATTGTTTACATTTGCATTTATTCTTAATCTGTTTCTGTTAACTGCTTATATTCAGCAGCCTGAAGAAGCTGCCCGTTGGCAGTGAAAGCTTGCGAATGTTTTGAAACATTTACGCCTATAAACGGAATAAAATACATATTTTGCTAATGATTTCTATTCATTTTTGCATAAAGGATTCGTATAATCTTTTTTAGAGATTTCATAACATGTTTTCACTGTTCCGTTTTGCAGAGAGATGCAATCCTGCTTGCCCGGGCAATATGGAGTGTGATGTTGCCGGTGAAGTAGCTCAATGCATACAATGCCAACCGTGGCAAACGAAAAACCATGAGACCAGAAAATGCGCAGGTAAGCAGTAAAAACGGTTTCAGTGTAGAATGAAAAAATTAAGATTTCATTCCCTCTCAAAAAAAAATAAAAAAAAATTAATTTACTAATGCCAAACACGTTTCTACACTGCTGGCCACCCAAAATGCAACACTAAGAAGGAAGAATCCGATTGGCCTGAAATTCGCAGCATGCGTCGCCCGCGAGAGGACATGCAAACGATTAGAATTGTGCGCCCGGCACGCCACCGAGAGGCACTCTAATAAAGGTGCACAGAAGGCGGGGTATAAGTAGTGGAAGTGTGTTGTGCTGCCGGACTTGTGCGTGGGAAGCTTCCTGATGCCTCGTTGCAGAATACGGCATTTGGAAAATTTTCACGGCAGTCATTCCAGCACGTTTTGGAGTTCGACGGAGGACGAAAAGTGGCTTATCGCGACATTAGTTTATCGTACCGAGACATCGGCGCCCGTGTGGGACGACATCCAGCCACAATGAGGGGAGTATGGATTCAGTGGGAGCAGGAGGAACTAACGGCCCGACGTGAGTGATTGCCGCAGCCGCGGCCCACCACCGATATAGAGGGCCGCCATGTTGTGCAGCGGGCATTGACGTCTCGCACCGCCACATGACGAACGTTAGCGGAGCAATTATGGTGAGTTGCGCAACAACCTGTGTCAGCACGTACAGTTCGACGTCGTCTGCAGGAGCGGGGACTTGTCGCACGGTGCCCATTGCTCCGATTACCATGGACTGTTCCTGCGAGCCGGAAATATCGATCTTGTGAGGAAGTTGTTAAGCTAGGCCTGCCTTTGCTGTACTTGCGGGAACATAATTCTGTGGTTCGGAAGCGGTTCCACAGCCTTCGAACCACAGAACGACTTAGGTTCAGTCATCTGGCTATTTGCCTGACTTTGGCGTACTTCGACTCTCTCTATAGTTCTATAGCGTAGTTCCCCTGATAAATGACGTCTCGAAGTCATTACAACACAGTCTTTATCACGAAATCCTTTCATCAGTCCTTGCACGTGAATTGGCAACTCACTGAGAAACAACCAGCTTTATGCTGTTGTCAATTTGCATAAAGCAAGGCTAGCGCCGCTCATTTGCATACCATTCACTGATGCCATAGTACTTTGTCTTAAGCAAATTCAAATTTCGTGCATATTTAACGATAATTAGCCAACGTATCTCCATTTTGCATTTTGTTCCTTAATTATAGAAACCAGTGTACGAAAAATCCTTCCGCTTACACATCAAGCTCCGAAATTTACTACCTAATGTTCCACTTACACTTTATAAATGATCATATGTAGAGGATTTTAGGAAGGGAGTGTCTGACCCTAGGTCTTAAACAACCCTTAGATATAGGAAGCTAGGAGACTTGGGCTAGAGTGCCCGATAGGAAAGTGACACGGAAGTGAAGTAGAAAGGGGGAGGAAGACGCTCTTATTTATTACCGGGGGGCCAGTACCCGGGATTCGACTGCTAAACGTGCCCATCCGACGCACGGCGGATATTTAGTGGATCGAGCGTTCGTACCTGCCTGGGATCGAACCTGAGGTCCTTTCCGTGGCAGTCACGAACGTTGCCCACTAGGCCATCCGCGGCCCCTCACACTTTATAAATGCTGCGTCGGTCAACTAATCGCGCCCTCTTTGAAATCGCATGGTCAACGGGCCACATCCACTTTTGTTAGGAGTGATCATGATCCAGTGATCTTTCGGTGCATTTTATTTCATTTAGCATTATTGTTTTCGTTTGCTACCTTTAAACCAAGATGCTGTGTGGATGTTTATTTCAGAAGGTTGAAACCACTGAACGAAGAGAGATATAGTAATGAAAAACTGAACCAAAAACTTTTTCGACAATTCAAGGAAGAAGATATTAAGATTAAGTACCAGAAATCTTTCAGGTTTTTTCACTAAAGTCCTTTTGATGTTGAAATGAATTACATACTTGTCAAGCAGCACACAAGGAAAAAAATCTGCGAATATCACTTTGTCTTGTATACTTCAAGAAATACCTACTGTAATAGCTTAGCATTTTATTTTGAATTAAAATTGCCTTGACGGCACATGCTATAAAAACAATTTTTTTCTGAAAATCGAAATTTACCGCCATGGATAATGATGGATTTTGATAACGTTAAAAGTACGGTTTTTTCAAAAAGTGTGTTTTATTGAACGATGTCGATTTCTTAATTTCAGATACAAAGTGCGTGGAGCATCCTTGTCGACATGGCGGACTATGCATTCCTGAGGCAGATGGATCACACACTTGCACTTGTAGTTCTGGGTGGACTGGACACGACTGCGAGATACGTAAGATTTCTACAAAAATCACTTACAACTTCAAATTTAAAATTTTTTTTGTCAATTAGTTACACATACACTGGTGTGCAAAATTTAAGGACGAAGATTAGGAATAGCATAACAGCAACCGAGCAGGCAGAACGGATCGAAAGACCACTCAGGAGATAGACTAGGGTCCGTTACGGTAGGGCATGCGCATATATTCAGCATGCCGTAGGAGGGGAGAGTGTCGGAAGGGTATAAAGCACACGGGTGGTGTACGCTCAGCAATTCGCTGAAAGCCATTGCACGGTGTACATCGGTTTGAACGACGTCGAGTTACTGCCACCATGTGATATGGCCAACAGGCAATTCAGTAGACGAGATCTGGATGACTTTACCCGAGGTCGCGTCATTGGGAAGTTGGAAGACGGCCGAAGTGTGACTAGTGTGGCCGAGGAGTTCGGGATCGCCTACTGCATCGTTTCACGAGCTTGGAGAAAATTTCAATCGACAGGAACATCTGTCCGAGAGTTTAGAAGTAGTCGTCCACGAGCAACCACGGCGGCGGACGACTGGTATATTGTCCTACACGCCAGAAGTCACAGACGGCTGACAGCGGGAGAAATCGCAAGGCACATGCAACAGACAGCTGTACGTCCGTTATCGCGTTTTATTTTGGCCAGGCAGCTGCACAAAGGTGGTCTATTTGCACGACGACCAGTACGGTGTGTGCCATTAAAGCCTGCTCATCGGAGACGGCGGTTTCTGTGGTGCCAGGAACACACGAACTGGACACATCAGCAATGGGGTCGAGTTCTCTTTACGGATGAGAGCCGATTTAGTCTGACGAGCTATTCTGGACGTATTCTCACCTGGAGAGAGCAGGGAACACGCAATCACACCTCCAACATCATCAAAAGTGACCGGTTTGGAAGTGGCGGAGTTCTCGTTAAGGGCGGTATCATGCTTGGTCGCCGTACTGACCTCCACATCTTCCAAGGAGGTGCAGTCACTTGTGTCCGCTATTGTACCGAAGTTCGTTTTCTATTCTCTAGAAATCGATACCAAAACTTGAATCTCCTCAGCAGCTCTTTACGCAGAAAAATATCAGTTTGTCTTCAGCTACGTACTTTTTGTGAAATCATTTGGTTTGATTACCTATTAGTTAACTCGGGGAAGTTATTAGATATGCATATTTGCGATATGAAACTTTTTGGAAATTTTGTCCAGCTTCTTTTTAAACATAATTACGGCTTCTTTGAAAGTCTAAGAGCACAAAGCTCACGAAACTGCAAAACGTCTGGATTCATCACTTTCAGGTACTTCTCTGTTCTCGGATAGTTGTATATGCCTATTTGCTATTAATTGATATTTTTTTAAATAAACACTGAACCATGAAAATTTTCTTTCCTTGAAAATTTAATCGGAATTATAGGCAGCACGAAGAAAGTGAGATATCACATGTAAGCTATTTAGGCACGAAATTTTGTGAGATAAGGAAAATAAGAAGGAATAACGAATTAATATAACTGAAGTTCTCTCGGATAAATTCTAGTACTGGTAAAATTTACAAATTTGTTGGTCATGGGTTTCAAATCGTCGCCATCTTGCTCCAGAGACAGTCGATCAAATACACCGACGAAATGTATTCCTGCAGATGTGTCGTCTTCATTCGTACTTTCCTTTTGTAGTCCTTTTGTCCCCATCCTCATAACTTGAGTAATGATTTCTGGTATGTTGGAAAGCGTATTATAATCAATGCGTTCCATGATTTTACTAATTTGATAATGAAGCTCGGAAGTCTCACACTTGAACCGTATGTCCTAAATTTCTTATTTCCAGTTACGTTTTCTTTTAATTCATGCAGATTATATAAAAAAGGGAAAGAAATTTCAAACATAGTTACTTCCTTGAATATCGAAGGTAATCCTCAAAAATTCTTTAAACTGAATGTCTTCTATGTCTTACTCACAAATCATCATCCCCCCAATAAAATATCCACGTCTATGATGCTTAACATGGAGTCAATCGTAATCTATGTTTTAAAAACAGAATTTCTTTATTTTTCAAGTCAGGCTATTTATTATAAGAAACGTTACCATTCTGATGTGTTACCAGCATAAGAGAAATTAAAAAAGAAAAAAAAAGTTTGAAGAAAGTCATTTTAGGCATAATATGGTTGGCAGTGCTTGAGACAAAAACATCGAGCAAATATCTGATGCTGACCAGATATTTCTTCCAAAACTATTGCATGCAAAAACAAACAGAAAAATAATATTTAATTTCAAGACTTTTCGTTGAAGAGCTTCGTAATTTGGGTAACGTTTCATGTATTTCGACAATGAAATTAGTCAGTTGTCATATTACGATCACTACGAACTTGACGAAAAATTTTCTTTGCAAAAAGAAGAAAGCGTAACCCAGTCCCTTTTTAATGGCATTGCTCTGAACGTTGGTTTACAGCAGAGCATCCGAACCTTTTTACTCCGCGGAAACCATGAAGTAAACTTTCAGACTTCGCGGAACCCTTGAAGTATGCCTTCAGATCTCACGGAATCCTAGCTCGAATAATTATGTCAGTCCTACTCGACGTTAAGCCATTTGCTTAATATTTAGTTTATTTTATCACATTATCTAAAAAGAACGAATAAAATGGCATAAGTAATATTGAATTGAAATGAAAGAAATATGTAAAGAACGATTCCAACATAAATTTTATTATGAAGTGAGAAAACAAGTAATAACACAAATGCACTAAACTAAATTTATTAGTTCTTAAAAGTGGTTTCGAACTTCAGTTACATAGTTGCTGTTGTTTTCCACTGCACAATAATTTTATCCGTGTTCGGATGGTTGACATAGACACAAAGCTCCTCTTCATCTCATAAAAACCCGTTTCATTTTTTAAATATTTTATTTCTCAAACAAGAAAACGCTTGCTCCCCATATATATATGAAGTGGAGAACTAAAGAAGTACATTTACTGCTTTTTATGAAATAAGTGTAAATTCATTGCTGATGGAGATACAAAACACGTCAAGCGGCAACTAATTTGTACTTTATTTTTCACGTGCGATTACATTTTAGTTCAATTAGTTGTTCATCTTCTTGCAAAGTAAAAAAATACATGGGCACTTTCTACGAAAGGTTTCCTGACCCAGTCATACATTTCATCATGACAAAGAAGGCAAGTAATTTTCTAGTTTGTCAGGCAGTAATTCCAAAATGTTGGGATATGAGTCGTTTAATTTGGTCCAGCTTTTCCTCCACTCGACTCCACAGCTGGCTTAAGACGAAACATTTCGTCATTTCCAGTTGAAATATGTTTTCTACAAAAATATAATTTGATTTTGAATGCCAGAAATTTATTACTTGAGGTAAAAATATTATCTTTGTGTCTTTGCATGTTGTCGTTCATTGAACTGATAAGCTGGTAAATATCTGAAAGGTATGCCAAATTTAAGAGCCACATCTTTTTATAAAATAAACCAGAAAAATGTGCTGTAGTGTTCTTTTGAAAAAATTATTGTAGTTGATCGCCCATTTTAAACATCCGTGTTAAATCTTTACTCGGGAAAGGCACCAGACATCCTTGTGTAGAAACAAAGCAACATGATTTTAAGAAAGTTTAAAAAAATCCTTTTCATTTTTTTTTCAGAAAGCTTTCAGAATAAGTGTAATTAATGTGGAAGCTGTTTAATGAAGTTAACCTTGTTTGCTCTTGTATCAAATACTTATTTAAGTTCCTGACTGATCGTTTTTGAAATCAGAATCTCCCTGTGAAGAAAGCAATAACTTGTTGTGATATTTGGATTTTTACATCTAATCAGAGTAACAACGCCTTTCGAGCTGGTCATTCAAGGAGTACCATCCGTGCTGATTCCAATACAGAAATATCAACATAAAGCCTTTGACTCTAGATACAAAGACAAAATATCGGAAACATCTTGTTTCCGACAGTTGAGTAATAATTCTTTAAAACGCAGAAAGTTTTCCACAATATCTCCCTTGTATTCAAAATTTACAATGCCAAAATTTGAACTTATATGTGATGTCAGACAAGTCGTCAACTGATAGCGCAAAGTTGCAATTTCTTGCTTCTCTGATGAACTTCGTCAATGTAATTTGACATATCGTCTATTCGACTGGTTATAGTATTAACTGGAATAGGAAATTTTCCTATTTCATTTTCAACGTCTCTCTCAAGCATTGTTTTGATAATAATTCTACATGCAGGCATAATGAGGATTTCTGCATTAGTAGGACTACTCATTTTTTGAGTAACTAGTTCTGCAATTAAACTGCATTATACTTCCTGAGCTTTCTCACTTTTAGTTGCAGTTTTCACGAATACCTTTGTTTTTCTTGAGAGTCCTAAGAGCGTTCGAAATGATTCGTTATTTTATTGGTCAAATGATGTTATTAGTTATAAAATGTCAATATCGTTCTGCTGGTTTCATAGCAGTGTTAGGAATTTAGTTTGTGCCACAAAAAGTAAACGTTGGAATGAGATAATGTTCGTCACCAATCTAAGCAAAACCCATTACTGAATAACTTTCACAATAAAGCCGATTCTTCCTAGTCTCTGTCTGTTACCTCCTGGCTCGCACTATTTATACTTAGTTTTGACATCAAATCACAATCACTTACCTTACTTACTTTGGTTACTAGTCAGTTTAGTATTATTTTCACTATCTCCTTAATCCTGTAATGTACGAATACGTTTTACGAACTTCCACATCTTCAAAACACCGAAGTCTCAATTGTTAGCAAAACTATTTACACAAGCAACAGGACTAAAGTACAGCATCACTGATTAAAGATCTGTGGGCCGATAGAGGAAATCAGGAATTCTCGAAATACTCCAGAAGTGACGAGCCTGGATGTTTCTGGAGTCAGACTTTCTAGGACGGATGGGCGCCTAATGATTATTGAAAAAGAAGTGCTGGCGGCTTACCGATTCTCAGATGTATTGGCGCTGTGTCAGAGAGCACGAAGCGAGTCACCACATGTGTGTTTTTGCGTATGATTCAGTACAAATTTGACCAACGAAATGTTCCCCCCAAAAAAATTACTCCGCCTTACGGCGCTTTCCCCACAGACAAAAAAAAGTATATTTACAACTGTGCGTCGCCGCCCCGGTGGCGCAGAGTTCTAAGCGACGGCCTCTGATCATTCGTCCAAACGGGGTCCGGGTTCGAATCCCGGTGAGGCATGGATGTTGTGTTTGTCTTACGGCACTGGCTCACTCCCTTCCCTGGAACCAGTGACCCTAAATTAGGGACGGGCGACTGCTTATAGCCCATTGAGTTGCTCACGGTGGTCGTTAAACCTCCAATCAAAAAAAAAAAACATTGTAAAGCAATGGGGATAACTTTTAGGACACATTGTAAAGCAATGGGGATGACTTTTAGGATACATTGTAGAGCAATGGGGTTGACTTTTAGGATACATCGTAAAACAATGGGGATGACATTTAGGATACATTGTAGAGCAATGGGAATGACTTTTAGGATACATTGTAAAGCAATCAGGATGACATTGTAACAATGGGGATGACATTGTAACCATGGGGATGACATTGTATGCAATGCCAATGACATTGTAAGCAATGTCATCCCGATTGCATACAATGTCGATTGGTGCATTGGTGGTAAACCCGATTTGGGAGGGGTCACCACCAATGCACCAATTGACATTGTGGTAAACCCGATTTGGGAGAGGCAGAGGTAGTGGAGAGTGAGGCTTAAACGGCTTACTTCCTGTAAGCCGTTTAAGCCTCACTCTCCACTACCTCTGCCTCTCTTAGATAATAAACAAAAGCCTACTTTAAGACTACCTACACGTGAAGTACTTCCTCGTATGATGACGGTATCAACGCTCACCTAACTCGTTGCTTCCCAAGCTGAAATCGTCCTCATAGGATATTTTTAATATTAATAGAAATTTTCCACGTTCAGAAGGATAGTTTGTCTTAGGTACCTAAAACATAAGACACTTGTAGCATTACACACGCATTTTCAAGGATTGAAAATTAGTTGAATGAACTTACAAAGGCATCCAATGCGTTGCGGCTGGGCTCGAGTCTCACATATCACTGATATTGAATCTCATTGTAGCAGTACTGTATTTTCAGAGTTAATCTCAGTATTCATGGGAGACATTTTTGTTCTGCCTAGAACTGCGGAGATATCTCAGGATTCTATATCGGACTTCATCGCCTGCGCTACAAGGCAATCGCGTCAATCACGACAGAGACCACCGACTTACTTTTTGCTACGAAATAGTTTTACCTGAAGCATAACTTTCATACCCGTGCTTCTGCTGTCACAGAGCAACAAACACACGATTCACAACTGATTTGCATATATAAATGAGGAATTTCTTCAAAATTACCTCAGATATAGAGCACATATCCGGGAATATTAGCTAATGTTTTAATTGCTTTATACAAAAAATCCCTGCTTTTTAAAATAAAGCTGAGTAACTTTAAATAAATAAATTTTGCTGATAAAAGACAAAACCTTGCCTGCCGCCATATCTTCAGTTTACCCCAGCTTGCTTTCTCCTCCTTAGCATAAGCCTCAGGCCATGCATATTATCAATTAAACATGAATTTCGCTCCTCTAACTTTCCTTTTTTTCTATCTGGGCATCTGTCGTTTCCTATTTTCAGTGAAGAAGACCCACGTCGTCCCCTCATTTCCCATCTGACACATCCTCTTCCCATGCCAGCTTTCTCGCTGCCGAACATTTTAGTTTTGTAATCGATTCGTCTTGTCGTACTGATTCCATGCCATGTGATTTCGTAATTCAGATCATAGCGAACACAAGACAGGATTGCTCAAGCGTGCCACAGCGTAACCAAGTATTAACAAAAATCGTACATGTTATCCCATTTTCAAATTCATCTTTATGTCGACTCGGACGAAATCTTCAAACTGGGCAAGATACTTTGCTGGGAAATATTTGTGAGTTTCTCCATATCTTGTGCTCCAGAACAATGCTGAAATATTTTAGCATTTCGCTTGAAATAAGTATTCCTTTCACAACGCATGTTTTAAAGATGCAATATAATTTTCAGATTTCGAAGCTTACCGCCCCTGAAAATTCGGTGAAATAGATTTTTAGAACTTTGAAGACTTTATCTGAAAGAATGCAGTTTGTAGTAAATGATATCCATTACTGCATTTCAGATATAAAGTGCGATCAACAACCGTGTTTAAATGGTGGAAGTTGCGATCCTCAGTTTTGCGAATCATACACTTGCAAGTGTCTTTCGGGCTGGACTGGACAGAACTGCGAAATACGTAAGCTTTCACAAATTATCATTAATGCTCTCTTAAAACTTCAAACCGTGAAATTCTTCGTAAATTTGTTTTTGAACCTTTAGAGCTGTAATCGATCCGTATTGCCTTGCTGATTTCATGTCATGTGATACAAATCGTACGAAACAAAAGAATGGGGCGATGAAGAGTGATATTGTGTATCCAAGGACTGGCAAAAATGTTACGCGTTTTCCTTTTTCCAATACACCTTTATATCGTCTGCAATGAAATCTTCAAACTGGACTTGATTATTTGGTGCGAAAACAATTGTCGATTTTTTTAGATAGCAATACAGAAAAAAAGCTGGCAATAACTCTTTTTTTGTAATTTAGTTCAACATTATTCTTAAATCCTCCTCTTCTGGCAAAGTAAAAAAAATAAAGGTTCATGAGCACTTTCTACGAAAGGTTTCCTGACCCAGTCATATATGTCATCATTACAAAGAAGGAAAGTAATTCCAAATGTTGGGATATGAGTCGTTTAATGTGGTCCAGCTTTTCCTCTACTCGACTCCACAGCTTGCTTAAGAAGAAACATTTCGTCATTTCCAGTTGCAATACATTTTCTCCAAAAATCTATCGCGCAGTTTAAGCATCCGTGTTAAATTTCTACTCGCGAAAGGCTCCGTATTTCTGTGTGCTGAAACAGAGAAACATGATTTTTAGAAAGTTTGAAAAAAAAAAATCTTTTTTCATTTTTTTTCAGAAAGTTTTGTAAATAAGTGTGACTGATGTGGAAGCTGTTTAATGAAGTTAACCTTGCTTGTTCTTGTATCAAGTACTTATTTAAGTTCCTGACTGATCTTTTTTGAGATGGGAACCTTCCTGTTAAGAAAGCAATAAATTGTTGTGGTATTTGGATTTTTGCATCTAATCAGAGTAACAACGCTTTTTGAGCTGGTCATTCAAGGAGTACCATCCGTGATGATTCCAATACAGAAATATCAACATAAAGCATTTGTCTCTAGATACGAAGACAAAATATCGGAAACATCTTGTTTTCGACAGTTGAGTGATAGTTCTTTAAAACGCAGAAAGTTTTCTACAATATCTCCCTTGTATTCAAAATTTACGAATTCCAAAATTTGAACTTATATGTGATGTCAGACAACTCGTCAACTGGTAACGCAAAGTTGCAATTTCTTGCTTCTCTGATGAACTTCGTCAATGTAATTTGACATATCGTCTATTCGACTGGTTATAGTACACTTCTGGACAATTGCTAAGGACGGATCATAAACGGCTATATAGCGCATAAAAAAGTAAGTGTGGTAGGATGCCAAGTGAAATAAAATAATGTCAGAATGCCAGGACATTACAAGAAAGACAATTTATTGTGCTCTGAAATCCAGAAGGCTTTGGAACGTGTGCAAGGGACAAACGGGCCATTTTGTGCAGAATACGTGAACGTGAAAAAATGCAATTACCGTTCGCAGGCGTTCCGGCGTAAGATGTCAATACGGGATATGGCCACCATGGAGGGAAATGCAAGATTCCACACGTCGTGTCATGATTTGCACAACATTATCAAGCAGCTGTTGGGGTAATTTATCCCATTCCTCTGTCAGTGCACGGATGAGGGTGTCCATGTTTATTGGAAGGCATTGGCGACCAGCAAGACTGCTCCCCAAAGCATCCCACACATTTTCAATGGAAATCAGATCTGAAGAACGTGCTGGCCATACGAGGCGTTGAATATCCTATCTCTCAAGACACTCCTTGACAGCGACTGTTCGATGACATGTTGCGTTGTTGTCCATGAAAATGAATCTATCACCGACAGCACCACGGAACATGCAAACATGAGGTAGCAGAACATTATTAATGTATCGTTGGCCAGCCATAGTCCCAGTTGGAAGCACATAGAGGGACGTACGGCCATTGATCATGACGCCAGCCCATACCGTGAAACTACATGTCGGATATCGGTCCCTTTCCTGTATGTTTGCTGGGCAATATGCAGTACCACTATCACGCCAGATCAGCTGTCGTCGACAATCAGACGATAGAATGTATCTACTCTCATCTGAGAAGAGGACAGCAGACCAGTCGTTATCAGTCCAATTGCGATGTTGATGGCACCATTGCAAACAGGCGGTACTGACACGTCTGGACAATGTGATGCACACAACAGGACGGCGGGCGTATAGTCCTCTTTCATGCAAACGTCTGGCGACGGATTTCCGGGAGATACGTTTGCCAGTAGCAGCCATGAACTGATTTGCTACCTCACTAGCTGTGCTGCGCCGGTGTCTTTTTGTTGATAGCACTATGTACCGATCTTCTTCAGGTGTCGTACTGCGAACACGACCTCCCACGTGACGTTTGCTACACTCTCCATTTGTTTGAAATGATTTCCAAAGCCTTGAAACAACACTGTGGCTGACGTAGAACTCCCTGGCAACATCTGTTATTTTTCGCCCTTCTTCAATCTTGCCAATAATACGGCCACGCGTAAAATCATGTAGGTGATGTCTGGAAGACATACTGAAAATTGCAAGTTCGTCTATTGATTCTTTCCCTTTCAACTTTGCATTTGAACAACAACGTTCAATACGCGTCAAATCCTTTATATCTCTTATCAGCGCTATGACGTCACGAACAAGTTCGGCAATCGAAAATTTGCATACGCACAACACGTTTTACTGTATCCCGAACTTATGCTAATTTCCACATTTTTCTGCCTTCCATTTTATGGTTGCTATCGTTGCTATTGTCATCCGTCCTTAGCAATTGTCCGGAAGTGTATTAACTGGAATAGGAATTTTTCCTATTTCATTTTCAACGTCTCTCTCAAGCATTGTTTTGATAATAATTCTACATGCAGGCATAATGAGGATTTCTGCATTAGTAGGACTACTCATTTTTTGAGTAACTGGTTCTGCAATTAAACTGCATGATACTTCCTGAGCTTTCTTACTAATATTTGCAGTTTTCACGAATACCATTGTTTTTCTTGAGAGTCCTAAGAGAGTTTGAAATGATTCGTTATTTTATTGGTCAAATGATGTTATTAGTTATAAAATGTCAATATCGTTCTGCTGGTTCCATAGCAGTGTTAGGAATTTAGTTTGTGCCACAAAAAGTAAATGTTGGAATGAGACAATGTTCGTCACCAATCTAAGCAAAACCCATTACTTCGCACTATTTGTACTTAGTTTTGAGATCAAATCACAATCACTTACCTTACTTACTTTGGTTACTAGTCAGTTTAGTATTATTTTCACTATCTCCTTGATCCTGTAATGTACGAATACGTTTTACGAACTTCCACATCTTCAAAACACCGAAGTCTCAATTGTTAGCAAAACTATTTACACAAGCAACAGGACTAAAGTACAGCATTCCTGATTAAAGAACTGTGGGCCGATAGAGGAAATCAGTAATTTTTGAGAAACTTCAGAAGTGACGAGCCTGGATGTTTCTGGAGTCAGACTTTCTAGGACGGATGGGCGCCTTATGATTATTGAAAACGAAGTTCTGGCGGCTTACCGATTCTCAGATGTATTGGCGCTGTGCCAGTGAGCACCAAGCGGGACCCCACAGGTGTGACGTCAATTCGTCGGGTGCGCCAATTCGGTGACTACGTCAATTCATCGCGCGTCAATTCGTCGACTACGACAATACGTCGCGCGTCAATTCGTCGACTACGACAATTCGTCGCATGCGTCAATTCGTCGACCAAGACGATTCGTCGGGCGTCAATTCGTCGGGCGTCAATTCGTCGCGGACAAATTCGTCGACTACGTCAACTCGTCGACACGTCAATTCGTCGCGTTTACAGATTTTGGTTACATACAAAATGAATGCAGGAAAACGTACAATTTCGAACGTCTGGCTTCCTGATCAAATTTATAAAGTTTGGACACGCAGACAGGATAGGAATATTACGTTTTTCTTTGGCACTAAAAATATTAGACGGTAGACGGTTTTGGAAACGGGGCAGGGCCCAGTTGGTCAGTGGACCCCACATACAAAATTTTCGTAAAATCTACAGTTTTCAATTCAGAACCACCAAATCTGGTATACTATGTCGTGGTATTCTAACTTAGGCTGCAGACGGTTTTTGGAAGCGGTTGAAGACGAAGGGGGGTGTCCGAATTGCCGTAAAATCTATTTTTCATTTCAGAACCATCAAATGTGGTATCATGAAATTAAAACTTAGACGCTAGACGGTTTTTTGAAGGGGTTGCAGCCCGCGGGGTCGGAGCCCCCCCCCTCGTAAAATGTTTCGTAAAATCTACAGTTTTCATCCTAGAACCACCAAATTTGGTATAATATCTTATGGTACTCTAACTTAGACGGCAGACCGTTTTTTGAACGAGTCAAGACCAAGGGTGTCAGAGCCCCCCACATACAAAATTTTTTTTAAAAACTACAATTTTCAATTCAGAACGAACTAATCTGCTACACTATCTCATGGTACTCTAACTTAGACGCTGGACGGTTTTTGGAAGGGGTTGGAGCCCGGAGGGTCAGACTACCCCCGAATAAAAACTTTTTCGTAAAATCTAAAGATTTCAATTTAGAACCACCAAATTAGGCATACTATCTCACGGTACTCTAACGTAGACGCTAGACGGTTTTCAGAACACGTCGGGGCACGGGGGGGGGGGGGTAGAACCCCTCTCGTCAAAATTTTCGTAAAATCTACATTTTTAAATTAAGAACCACCAAATCTGGTATTCTAATTTAAACTGCAGACGGCTTTTGGAAGCGGTTGTGGAACGTGGGGTCAGAGCCCCTTCCCTACAAAATTGCCGTAAAATCTAGTTTTCAATTTAAAACCACCAAATTTGGTATATTATCTCATGGTACTCTAACTTAGACGGTAGACGGTTTTTGAAACGGTTCGGATCCTCGGGGCTTTAGGGCCCCACATACAAGATTTTCGTAAAATGTACAGTTTTCAATTTAGAACCACCAAATTTGGTATACTATATCATGGTACTCTAACATAGACGGTAGACGGGTTTTAGAACGGGTCGGGGCAAGGGGGGTTAACCCCCTACACACAAAGCTTTCGTAAAATCTATAGTTTTCAATATAGAACCACCAAATTTTGTATACTATCTCATGGTACTCTAACTTAGACGGTAGAAGGTTTTTGGAACGGATCAAGGCCCGAGGGTAAGACCCCCCCCCCCCACATAAAATTTTTTCTTCAAATCTACATTTTTCAATTCAGAAGCACCAAATTTTGTGTCATGAAACTCTAACTTACCGGGAGACGGTTTTTGGAACGGGTCGGGCCTCGGGGGCCGGAGCTTCCTTCGCCCTCCGTACAAAATTTGAAATTTTCTTAAAATCTACAGTTTTGAATTTAGAACCACCAGATTTGGAATACTATCTTATGGTATTCTAACTTAGACTGTAGACGGTTTTTGAAAATGGTCGGACAGTGGGATTCGGAGCACCCCCCCCCATACGAAATTTGGTAAAATCTAGTTTTCAATTTAGAACCACCAAATTCGGTATACTATATAATGGCACTCTAACTTAGACGGTAGACGGTTTTTGGAATAAGTCGGGGCCCGGGATGTTAGAGCTAACCCCCGTACAAAATTTTCGCAAAATCTACAGTTTTCAATTTACAACCACCAGATTTGGAATACTATCTCATGATATTCTAACTTAGACTGTAGACGGTTTTGGGAAATGGTCGGAGCCCGGGGTTCAGAGCCCCCCCCCCATAGGAAATTTCGGAAAATCTAGTTTTCAATTTAGAACCACCAAATTCGGTATACTATATCATGGCACTCTGACTTTGATGGTAGACGGTTTTTTTAAAACTCCCCGTACAATATTTTCGTAAAATATACCGTTTTCAATTTAGAACCACCAATTTTGGTACACTATATTATGGTGTTCTAACTTAGACTGTAGATGGTTTTTTGTAAAGTGTCGGAGCCCGGGGTTCAGAGCCCCCCCCCCCCATAAAAAAATTCGTGAAATCTACAATTTTCAATTTAGAATCACCAAATTTGGTCTACTATACCATGGTACTCTAACTTAGACGGTAGACGGTTTTCAGAACACGTCGGGGCACGTGGGGTGAGAATCCCCTCCCCGACAAATTTGTTGTAAAATCTGCAGTTTTCAATTAAGAACCACCAAATTTGGTATACTATCTCATGGTACTCTAACTTAGACGACAGACCGTTTTTGGAACGGGTAAAGGCCCTGGGTGGTCAGAGCCGCCACATACAAAATTCTCTTAAAAACTACTGTTTTCAATTCAGAACCACCAAATCTAGTATACTATCTTATGGTATTCTAACTTAGACGCTAGACGGTTTTTGAAAGGGGTTGGAGCCCGGGGGTAAGAGCCCCCATAAAGATGCCGCGTAAAATCTACAGTTTTCAATTTAGAACCACCAAATTTAGTATACTATTGCATGGCACTCTAACTTAGACGGTAGACCGTTTTAGGAACAGGTCAAGGCCCGGGGGTCAGAGCCCCCCATAATAATAATTTTTTTGTAAAATCTACAGTTTTCAATTAAGAACCATTAAGTATGGTATCATGAAACTCAAACTTAGACGCTAGACGGTTTTTGGAAGGGGTTGGAACTCGGGGGTGAGAGCCCCTACCCGCCTAAAAATTTCGTAAAATCTACAGTTTTCAATTTAGAACCACCAAATCTGGTATACTATCTCATGAAACTCTAACTTAGACGGTAGATCGTTTTGCAAGGGGTTGCAGGCCGGGGGGGCAAGGTCCCCCTTCATAAAAAAAGCGCAAAATCTAGTTTTCAATTTAGAACCACCAATTTTGGTGTACTATCTCATGGTGTTCTAACTTAGACTGTAGACGGTTTTTTGTAAAGGGTCGGAGCCCGGTGTTCAGAACCCCCCCCCCTAAAAAATTCGTGAAATCTACAATTTTCAATTTAGAATCACCAAATTTGGTCTACTATACCATGGCACTCTAACTTACACGGTAGATGGTTTTCAGAACACGTCGGGGCACGTGGGGTGAGAATCCCTCCCGACAAATTTGTTGTAAAATCTGCAGTTTTCAATTAAGAACCACCAAATTTTATATACTATCTCATGGTACTCTAACTTAGACGACAGACCGTTTTTGGAACGGGTAAAGGCCCTGGGTGGTCAGAGCCCCCACATACAAAATTCTCTTAAAAACTACAGTTTTCAATTCAGAACCACCAAATCTAGTATACTATCTTATGGTATTCTAACTGTTTTCAATTAAGTACCATTAAATATGGTATCATGAAACTCAAACTTAGACGCTAGACGGTTTTGGGAAGGGGTTGAAACTCGGGGGTGAGAGCCCGCACCCGTCTAAAAATTTCGTAAAATCTACAGTTTTCAATTTAGAACCACCAAATCTGGTATACTATCTCATGGCACTCTAACTTAGACGGTAGACCGTTTTGCAAGGGGTTGCAGGCCGGGGGGAGGGGCAAGGTCCCCCTTCATAAAAAAATCGCAAAATCTAGTTTTCAATTTTGAACCACCAAATTTGGTATACTATGCCATGGTATTCGAATTTAGACGGTAGATGATTTTTGGAATAGGTCAAAGCGTGGGAGGTAAGAGACCCCCACATACAAAATTTTCGTAATATCTGTAGTTTTCAATTTAGAACCAACAAATTTGGTATCAGGAAACTCTAACTTAGACGGGAGACGGTTTTTGGAACAGGTCGTGGCGCGGCGGGTCGGAGCCCCCCCCCCCCCCTTCCCGTACAAAATTTTCGTAAAATATACGGTTTTCAATTTGGAAACATCAAATTTGGTATACTATCTCATGGTGTTCTAACTTAGACGATGGACGTGTTTTTGTAAAGAGTCGGAGCCCTGGGTTCAGAGCCCCCCCCCCCCCCATAAAAAAATTTCCTGAAATCCACAGTTTTCAATTTAGAACCACCAAATTTGGTATACTATATCATGGTACTCTAACTTAGACGGTAGACGGTTTTCAGAACACGTCGGGGCACGGGGGCTTAGAACCCCCACCCGTCAAAATGTTCGTAAAATCTGCATTTTTAAATTAAGAACCACCAAATATGGTATTCTAACTTACACCTCGTGGTATTCTAACTTAAAATGCAGACGGCTTTTGGAAGCGGTTGGGGAACGGGGGTCAAAGCCCACCCCCTGCAAAATTGCCGTAAAATCTAGTTTTCAGTTTAAAACCACCAAATTTGGTATATTATCTCATGGTGTTCACAAAAATATTTATTCAAGGAATGTACATGAGACGAGCAAGAGAAAAACGTCTAAAAAAACAGTGACACATGAATGCACTATTTACAGATGACAGTAGATACCTGTTTACAATATATACATGACATTTAGATGTAAACAAATCTTGAGGAGATCGTACACACTAGGTTGAGTAGATATGGCAAGAGTTCAGGTAGAGCAGCACAGAGTAAAATGTTATAATATAGTCTTATGAGCATTAACTGTACTGTGCAGCGAAGGTGGAGTCCCAACAATCAAAGGCCTCTGGGGACCATGGAGAGAAGAAGCTGGGTTCACTTGAAGACGCAACGGTACCGTTATGAAAACAAGATAAGTACATGTACATGAGACGAGCAAAAGTAGAATGACCGATAATTGTGACATAGAAATGGGATATGTACAGATGACTGTAGAAACAAAGAGACATTATAGTTGCATGACATTCAGATGGAAATAGATGTTCAGGAATCTCGTGGAGATAAGACATACCTTGATGAGCAAGTGTGACGAAGGTTCGGATAAAGAGTCACTGAGTTAACTGTTAAATAGTCATACAAGCACCAACTGTAAGATGCTATGAAGTCGGTGTCCCAGCGAACCATGGGGCCGCTGGGGACCATGTAGAGAAGAAGCTGGGTTCACTTTGTCGAGCAACGGCGGTGTGGTACTCAAGGCGTAATCGAGAAAGGAGACATTCCCGAAAAAAAACTGAGCAACGCGGCACTTGCGTGAGGTACCGTAGGAGGCACCTCCCGAGCACGACACTGTTGATGATAGACGTATATAACGTGTTTCACTAGCACAAAAATGTAGGTGCAGACTACAGTGAGTCTGATTGGAGGCACAAGGTTGAGCAACAGTGTTCGGTAAGCTCTGAAGGAAAGATCAGTTGTACAGGATCTTTGCGCAATCGAAAAGGCAAGATTCAGCATTGGTAGCAGTATAGTGCAATATTGATAGACATGACTCACATCTGCCTCCCCTGCGCAGAAAGTACAGAGTGGGGAGGAAAGAAGGGTATCCGGTGCAAGATTGAGGGTACGGGAAGATGGTTATGTAAGAAGAACCAGATGGTGTTGATCTCTGGGGGTGTAGATAGAGGAGAGAGGGTGGCAGACCACACAGCAGATAGAGCGGAAGACGGAATATCAGGGATAGGTGTAGGCGTAGAAGAGCGGGAGAGAGAGAGAAATCTGTAAAGAGCGGATGTGGAGAAGGAGAAAATCGGAAGATCTATGCCGTGAGCCGACAAGAAAAAGGGGAGGGGGAGAGACGCCGATAGAACGGGAACGAGACCGGCGGGGGAAGCAAGATCGGGAAAGAGAGAAATAAGGGATGAGAGTAAGGAGGTGTGAACCTGAAGAGCATGGGGTAGAGCACGAATAGCAGGAGGAAAGTCGGAGAAGGAGCGCCAGAGAAAATCAGGGGTGACAATGTCTCGGACTGTGCCTACTCCGGCGCGGAGCCAGGTGGGGAAAGCAAAACAGGGGAAGGTGCAGAGGATGAATGACGGAGGATGAATGACGGAGGAGAAAAATAGAGGTTCTGAGAGTAGTTCGGAGGTTGTAGCTGGTGGAGAGCGAGACAGGAGGAAAGAGCGAAGCAAGGTGATAGCCTCCCGATAGACAGGAGGTAAGTTGGAAAGGAGGGGGCAGTGATCCATTAAAAGATAGGAAAGAAAAGTAAGGTGGCGATTACGCGGGGAAAAAGTGACGTCCCGGGTTGTCTCCGCAGGCAGAACAGGTGAAGCAAGAAGGCGAAGAAATGCAGACACTCGGAATGCCTGATAGTATAACCGCACGTCAAGCAGTCCAATACCGCCATTCTGAGGAGACAAGCTGAGAGGAGAAGCATTAACCAAATGATGACCAGCCCACACGATATTGGTTTGGCACTGGGTGATTGCAAGAAGACGAAAGACAGGTTGTTTGGACGCAAGCCAAGAGAACGTGCACATGGATAACAAATATGTTCGAGTGATCTGGGCACGCTGGTACAGAGAAGTGCAGAACTGTGCTTGTCTCCAGTTGGCAGCCGTACGCGGCAGGCGGGGGTGCAGTGCATTCCACGTTATCGTCGAGGCTGTAGGAGGTTTGCCCAGGTGCACTCCTAGAAAACGCTGTGAGGATGTGGACCATTCGGCTCCCCATGGAGAGTCGGTTCGACTAGCCCACGACCCACACCACAAGCCAGTGCTTTTTGACTCGTTTAGCGTGGCACTAGAACAAGAGGCATACCGAGCGTAGAGGTGGCGAAGTTTGCAGAATTGTGCATCTTGTCGAACACAAAAAGTCACGTCATCAGCATAGGCAACATAGGTGACAATATGATGGCGAGTGCTGGCGACCACTGCAGGCAGAGAAGCATAGAAGGATCTGTGAACGGAGCGGAGAAAAGGTTCGATCGCAAGAGCAAAGAGCTGTCCGGACAAGGGGCAGCCTTGCCGGACGCCGCGACGGAAAGGAATTGGCGCTGTGAGAAGGGTGTGCAACCTGACGTGGAAAGTGGCGTCCTGATAGAGGGAGAGGAGAACAGAAACAAAAGGAGGTGGAAACCCGAAACTATAAAGTGTAGACGGGAGGTAAGCGTAAGAAATATTATCAAAGGCGGATTGTTGATCGAGAGACAGCAGAGCAAGAGGTTCAGAGCGAGATCGAGCGAGATGGATTAGGTCACTGAGAAGTTGAATGTTATGCGAGATGGAGCGCCCTGGGACAGTGTAGGTCTGGTTAGAGGACAGGATATGGGGGAGGATTGGATTAATACTGCGCGAGAGTAGTTTAGAATAAAGCTTGTAATCAAGATTCAGAAGTGAGATGGGACGCCAGTTCCCCAAGTCTAGGAGATCACCCTTCTTTGGGAAGAGGACTATATGGGCAATTGTGAAACTCCTCGGAAGGGTGGATAGGTGGAAAGCAGCGGAGAAAGCACTAAGCAGAAAAGGGAGGATGGCTGGGAGGAAAGCTTTGTAGAAACAGAAAGGAAGTCCATCTGGGCCAGGTGCAGCCTTGGAGTTTAGAGAAGAAAACGTCTCGGAAATCTCTGTTAGCGTGGGAGGCCGGAGTAGAGAATCAGAAAAATAAGAGGGAACTTGAGGTAAAGCAGAGTGCAGACCAGATAAGGCAGTGCTGGAAGGAGGAGTCTCACAAAACTTCGTTGTAAAATAGCTGCGGGCAACAGAGCAAAGAGTAACTGATTCAGAGGATACCTCGCTAGTAGAGAGGCGGAGATGGCGAATTGAAGCAGTGGCATGACGCTTAGATTCAAGATTGGAAAGAAACTCATAAGTGCAGGCATCGGGCGCGACATGCTGTAATCTCAGCCGCCGAATGACCTGTTGCGCAAGTGGGACTAGGAGAGAATTCAGTTCAGCCTTATACACAGCAAAAAGAGGGTCAGCCATATTTATAAGGGAAAGCATCGTACGGATGTGATCCAAACGCATCCTCTGTAGCGTCGTGATCGTAAAAGCCTGATTTCGCACATGAAGCAAGAGGCGATGTTTTACCTCCAGCCAGAAAGTCAGGGCACACGGCGCAGACTGCAGTTGCGTGCGCCATTCGGAGAGGAAATGGCTGACTGAAGAGCAAAAACCGGCGTTATCCAAAAAAGCGGCATCAAATGTCCACGGCCGGGTTGTCCTGTGCTGTGCATGAGTGTGGAACACTGTGAGAGTGATGGCACAATGGTCGGACGACGCAGTGGGCTGACAACAGGATGCAGAGATCGCTGGAATAACTATGGGCGTGGTATAAAATCTGTCAAGTCTGGCCGTGGCCGGGTTTATTGCACCAGCTGCACGCCAGGTATGGGAGCGTGTAGTCGGATATAAGTGTCGATGGACATCTATCAGTGAGAAATCAAAAACGAGGGACTATAGCTGCTGTACAAGGTCTGCACGATGTTCGCGTGAAGGCGGGGAACGATCAAGTTGAGGGTGTAGAGTACAATTAAAGTCGCCACCAACGAGAACTCGGTCGGTGGCAGGTATACCAGAGAGAGCACCGCGAAAGCACAGAAAAAGCTCCGACACATATGTGGAGGTGTTTGGCACGTAGATGTTAAAGATATGAAACCTCTCCGTTTGAATAGTGAACTTGACTTGTTGTAAGAGATCACGACAGAGATTTTTACAGAGAAGAGAGTCATCGTAGAGCGAAAAGTCGAGCGTACCCCGACGGCAATACCACCATATGTTGAACAGCTGAATGCGTGGTGGAAAGCAAAATTCCATGATCGCCAACGGGTAAACAAAGTGGTAGGATGACAGTTCGTCTCTTGTAAAAGTAGCACGTCCGCACTCAGTGGGGAAAGGTCCTCATAGGCTAAGGCGTTCGCAAGTGGTGTCGCAAAACCGCGACAATTAAGTGACGTGACCTTGAACTTTTAGGTCCGTCGGCGGATGTAAGATGTGTTGACTTGCAGTAGCGAGAACATGTAGGCGCTGGATAAAACCCAGACCCCACGGAATGTCATCGACGTTCCGCCGAAGAGTGTGCATTAGAGAATCAAGTTGACTGAGAACCCGAGGTAGGGCAGCTTCATACTTTAGTAAAAAAAGCACGGGCAGTGGCCGTGCTGGTGGGACTCACTAAATATTCAAGAAGATCTACGTAAGGCAGCGGCTCAGCGGGGAAAGCATTCTCTTGAAGGAGATTAGTGAAGTCCTCTAACGAGGGAGAAACATCCTCCGTCTCCGGTTAAGTCCAGGCTTGTACTTCAGAAGACGAAATACCACGTCGAGAGAAGATTGCGCGAGTAACCGGGCGATTAGACCGCCTAGTGAACAAGTGCGGGGATGAGGACGTTTTAGACTTCTTCAACTTCTTCCGTGAGGAGACACTGCGTTTGCCAAAAATCGTGGAGGAACCAGCTGGTATAGAAGTTTCTGTGCTGGAAAGGGTTTCGGCTGCTGGATCTGCAGCGCCAACGGTAAACACCGACGACATATCAGCAGGTAAATCTGTAGGAGCAGAAAGTATACGCTGCGGGGGTGCCGTAGGAAGCGTGGGAAAATTCCGATCTGTAACTGAAAGTGAGTCTGCCAAAGACGTTTGTCGACCAACGTCTGTAGGCCGACGTCGGGAAGATCTGGGTCCTGCAACCTTCCACTCGTATGGAGACGTTGGCACAGCAGTAACAGGAGGGACAGAAGGTGCCACAGCACTTGGCACGGTTATGGAAACAGCACGAGTGCATTTGGCTCGCACATGACTCTCACTTTGACAAAGGGTGCAATGCTGAGAAGTGATGATCTCGATACGACGTCGCTGTTGCCCACAGCGCACGTGAAGGACAGTTGGACAGGCCTGAAGATGAGTATCAGACGGAAAGAGCACACGAGCGGTGCGACGGAAGCCACGAATGGCTTTGTCTTCGGGGTCTCTGGGTGCCGTGAGAGGGTTGTAATGGGACCGACTACTCGGCCGAACTTACTGAGTAACGTGCAAAGAATTGTATCAGAAACCTCTGGCGGGACAGGGTAGAAAGTCACCTGGACGGGGCGGTGCGCGACTGGTTGTGGTAGTAGATGTACATCATTAATGGTCAGTCCTGCTGTCAAGACAAGGACTGCATGTTCCTTTTTCTTGAAGTAAACCAGCACTGATCGTGGTTTTCGGGCAACATAATCTATTGCATCCGCCGGTAAAATGGATTTAAGAGCTCGGCTATAGAGCTGAAGCTTTGTATCCGGCAGCGCATCAAAACATACGCCGAGTTCCATCGTTGATTGTAGTTGACGGCCGGCTGGTGTGTCTTCGGGAATATCTATCATTGATGTGGATCCCACGACATGAAGATACGAATCGGGAAGGAGAGTATCAGACAATAGGAGTGAGGTAGAGCCAATAGACATGGCAGTCGCATATGATGGAGGAACAGTACTTTTACTAGATGTAGAGGGCGAAACTACAGCTGTTATAGGGGAATCTGGTAGTTGAGATGAAGTGGTGGCCGTAGAAGCGACGGCACCCGACACCTCCATAGCATCCGCGACAGGGACAGAGAGTAGACCTGTAACGGCAGTACTCTCAGTGGGAAGGCAGGCCGAAGGCGCAGGCAAGGCGGTAGAACTCATGACGTCAGTAAGGCAGTTAGCGATCTCAGCGACCAACGAAGCTGTGTCAGCAGCTGGGTTGGAAGAAGAGGAGGAAGATGGCTTCTCTTCCAAGAGTGAGCTTCACCCTTATCTAATGCCGCCATGTCAACGGCGAGGCTTACCAAAGAACAAGACCAACTCGTTCGAAAAATATAACTAACGATAAAGAATAAAGTAATTCACTCATCACCTCGTGAGACAAACGAAACGAAAGCACTGATCTTCAACTGGAAGATGCACTCGAAAAGATAAAGTACACCACTCGATTAACTACTCAAAAGCACGTAAAACACAGATCTCAAAAACACACATCACATCACAATCTCATAGTACTCTAACTTAGACGGTAGACGATTTTTGGAACGAGTCGGGGCCTCGGGGCTTTAGAGCCCCACATACAAGATTTTCGTAAAATGTACAGTTTTCAATTTAGAACCACCAAATTTGGTATACTATACAATGGTACTCTAACTTAGACGGTAGACGGTTTTCAAAACAGGTCGGGGCAAGGGGGTTAACCCCCTACACACAAAGCTTTCGTAATATCTATAGTTTTCAATATAGACCCACCAAATTTTGTATACTATCTCATGGTACTCTAACTTAGACGGTAGAAGGTTTTTGGAAAGGATCAAGGCCCGGGGGTAAGACCCCCCACATACAAAATTTTCTTAAAATCTATATTTTTCAATTCAGAACCACCAAATGTTGTGTCATGAAACTCTAACTTAGCGGGAGACGGTTTTTGGAACGGGTCGGGGCTCGGGAGTCGGAGCTACCTTCGCCACCCGTACAAAATTTGAAATTTTCTTAAAATCTACAGTTTTCAATTTAGAACCACCAGATTTATAATACTATCTCATGGTATTCTAACTTAGACTGTAGACGGTTTTTTGTAAAGAGTCGGAGCCCAGGGTTCAGAGCCATCCTCCATAAAAAAATTCGTGAAATCTACAATTTTCAATTTAGAATCACCAAATTTGGTCTACTATACCATGGTACTCTAACTTAGACGGTAGACGGTTATCAGAACACGTCGGGGCACGTGGGGTGAGAATCCCCTCCCCGACAAATTTTTTGTAAAATCTACAGTTTTCAATTTAGAACCACCAAATTTGGTATACTATCTCATGGTACTCTAACTTAGACGGCAGACCGTTTTTGGAACGTGCAAAGGCCCTGGGTGGTCAGAGCCCCCACATACAAATTCTCTTAAAAACTACAGTTTTCAATTCAGAACCACCAAATCTAGTATACTATCTTATGGTACTCTAACTTAAACGCTAGACGGTTTTTGGAAGGGGTTAAAGCACGGGGTAAGAGCCCCCCATAAAGATGGGGTTCTACGTCAATTCGTCCCGTGCGTCAATTCGTCGACTGCAAAGATTCGTCGCGCGTCAATTCGTCGCCTACGTCAATTCGTCGCGCATCAATTCGTCGATGGCGTCAATTCGTCGACCACGACGATTCGTCGCGCGTCAATTCGTCGCGGACAAATTCGTCGACTACGTCAATTCGTCGCGTTTACAGATTTTGGTTACATACAAAACGAATGCAGGAAAACGTACGATTTCGAACGTCTTGCTCCCTGATCAAATTTATAAAGTTTGGAAACGCAGACAGGATAGGAATATTACGTTTTTCTTTGGCACTAAAAATATTAGACGGTAAACGGTTTTTGGAACGGGGCAGGGCCCGGTTGGTCAGAGCCCCCACATACAAAATTTTCGAAAAATCTACAGTTTTCAATCCAGAACCACCAAATCTGGTATACTATCTCGTGGTATTCTAACTTAGACTGTAGACGGTTTTGGGAAGCGGTTGGAGGGGTGGGTTAGAGCCCCCTCCCCCTACAGAATTGCGGTAAAATATAGTTTTCAATTTAGAACTACCAAATTTGGTATATTATCTCATGGTGTTCACAAAGTATTTATTCAAGGAATGTACATGAGACGAGCAAGAGAAAAACGTCTCAAAAAAAAAACAGTGACATATGAATGCACTATTTACAGATGACAGTAGATACCTATTTACAATATATACATGACATTTAGATGTAAACAAATCTTGAGGAGATCGTACACACTAGGTTGAGTAGATATGGCAAGGGTTCAGGTAGAGCAGCACAGAGTAAAATGTTATAATATAGTCTTATGAGCACGAACTGTACTGTGCAGCGAAGGTGGAGTCCCAACAACCCCAAGGCCTCTGGGGACCATGGAGAGAAGAAGCTGGGTTCACTTGAAGACGCAACGGCACCGTTATGAAAACAAGATAAGTACATGTACATGAGACGAGCAAAAGTAGAATGACCGATAATTGTGACATAGAAATGGGATATGTACAGATGACTGTAGAAACAAAGAGACATTATAGTTGCATGACATTCAGATGAAAATAGATGTTCAGGAATCTCGTGGAGATAAGACATACCTTGATGAGCAGGTGTGACGAAGGTTCGGATTAAAGAGTCACTGAGTTAACTGTTAAATAGTCATACAAGCACCAACTGTAAGATGCAATGAAGTCGGTGTCCCAGCGAACCATGGGGCCGCTGGGGACCATGTAGAGAAGAAGCTTAGTTCACTTTGTCGAGCAACGGCGGTGTGGTACCCAAGGCGTAATCGAGAAAGGAGACATTCCCGAAAAAACTGAGCAACGCGGCACTTGCGTGAAGTACCGTAGGAGGCACCTCCCGAGCACGACACTGTTGATGATAGACGTATATAACATGTTTCACTAGCACAAAAATGTAGGTGCAGACTACAGGGAGTCTGATTGGAGGCACAAGGTTGAGCAACAGCGTTCGGTAAGCACTGAAGGAAAGATCAGTTGTACAGGATCTTTGCGCAATCGAAAAGGCAAGATTCAGCATTGGTAGCAGTATAGTGCAATATTGATAGACATGACTCACATCTGCCTCCCCGGCGCAGAAAGGGCAGAGTGGGGAGGAAAGAATGGTCATGCGGTGCAAGATTGAGGGTACGGGAAGACGGTTATGTAAGAAGAACCAGTGGGTGTTGATCTCTGGGGGTGTAGATAGAGGAGAGAGGGTGGCAGACCACACAGCAGAGAGAGCGGAAGACGGGATATCAGGGATAGGTGTAGGCGTAGAAGAGCGGGAGAGGGAGAGAAATCTGTAAAGAGCGGATGTGGAGAAGGAGAAAATCGGAAGATCTATGCCGTGAGCCGACAAGAAAAAGGGGAGGGGAGAGACGCGGATAGAACGGGAACGAGACCGGCGGGGGAAGCAAGATCGGGAAAGAGAGAAATAAGGGATGAGAGTAAGGAGGTGTGAACCTGAAGAGCATGGGGTAGAGCACGAATAGCAGGAGGAAAGTCGGAGAAGGAGCGCCAGAGAAAATCAGGGGTGACAAGGTCTCGGACTGTGACTACTCCGGCGCGGAGCCAGGTGGGGAAAGCAAAACAGGGGAGGTGCGGAGGATGAATGACGGAGGAGAAAAATAGAGGTTCTGAGAGTAGTTCGGAGGTTGTAGCTGGTGGAGAGCGAGACAGAGGGAAAGAGCGAAGCAAGGTGATAGCCTCCCGATAGACAGGAGGTAAGTTGGAAAGGAGGGGGCACTGATCCATTAATAGATAGGAAAGAAAAGTAAGGTGGGGATTACGCGGGGAGACAGTGACGTCCCGGGTTGTCTCCGCAGGCAGAACAGGTGAAGCAAGAAGGCGAAGAAATGCAGACACTCGGAATGCCTGATAGTATAACCGCACGTCAAGCAGTCCAATACCGCCGTTCTGAGGAGACAAGCTGAGAAGTGAAACTTTAACCCAATGATGACCAGCCCACACGATATTGGTTTGGCACTGGGTGATTGCAAGAAGACGATAGACAGGTTGTTTGGACGCAAGCCAAGAGAACGTGCACATGGATAACAAATATGTTCGAGTGATCTGGGCACGCTGGTACAGAGAAGTGCAGAACTGTGCTTGTCTCCAGTTGGCAGCCGTACGCAGCAGGCGGGGGTGCAGTGCATTCCACGTTATCGTCGAGGCTGTAGGAGGTTTGCCCAGGTGCACTCCTAGAAAACGCTGTGAGGATGTGGACCATTCGGCTCCCCATGGAGAGTCGGTTCGACTAGCCCACGACCCACACCACAAGCCAGTGCTTTTTGACTCGTTTAGCGTGGCACTAGAACAAGAGGCATACCCAGCGTAGAGGTGGCGAAGTTTGCAGAATTGTGCATCTTGTCGAACACAAAAAGTCACGTCATCAGCATAGGCAACATAGGTGACAATATGATGGCGAGTGCGGGCGACCACTGGAGGCAGAGAAGCATAGAAGGATCTGTGAACGGAGCGGAGAAAAGGTTCGATCGCAAGAGCAAAGAGCTGTCCAGACAAGGGGCAGCCTTGCCGGACGCCGCGACGGAAAGGAATTGGCGCCGTGAGAAGGGTGGGCAACCTGACGTGGAAAGTGGCGTCCTGATAGAGGGAGAGGAGAACAGAAACAAAAGGAGGTGGAAATCCGAAACTATAAAGTGTAGACGAGAGGTAAGCGTAAGAAATATTATCAAAGGCGGATTGTTGATCGAGAGACAGCAGAGCAAGAGGTTCAGAGCGAGATCGAGCGAGATGGATTAGGTCACTGAGAAGTTGAATGTTATGCGAGATGGAGCGCCCTGGGACAGTATAGGTCTGGTTAGAGGACAGGATGTGGGGAAGGATTGGATTAATACGGCGCGAGAGTAGTTTAGAATAAAGCTTGTAATCAAGATTCAGAAGTGAGATGGGACGCCAGTTCCCCAAGTCTAGGAGATCACCCTTCTTTGGGAAGAGGACTATATGGGTAATTTTGAAACTCCTCGGAAGGGTGGATAGGTGGAAAGCAGCGGAGAAAGCACTAAGCAGAAAAGGAAGGAGGGCTGGGAGGAAAGCTTTGTAGAAACAGAAAGGAAGTCCATCTGGGCCAGGTGCGGCCTTGGAGTTTAGAGAAGAAAACGTCTCGGAAATCTCTGTTAGCGTGGGAGGCCGGAGGAGAGAATCAGAAAAATAAGAGGGGACTTGAGGTAAAGCAGAGTGTAGACCAGATAAGGCAGTGCTGGAAGGAGGAGGAGTCTCACAAAACTTGGTTGTAAAATAGCTGCGGGCAACAGAGCAAAGAGTAACTGGGTCAGAGGATACCTCGCCAGTAGAGAGGCGGAGATGGCGAATTGAAGCAGAGGCATGACGCTTAGATTCAAGATTGGAAAGAAACTCATAAGTGCAGGCATCAGGCGCGAGATGCTGTAATCTCAGCCGCCGAATGACCTGTTGCGCGAGTGGGACTAGGAGAGAATTCAGTTCAGCCTTATACACAGCAAAAAGAGGGTCAGCCATATTTATAAGGGAAAGCATCGTACGGATGTGATCCAAACGCATCCTCTGTAGCGTCGTGATCGTAAAAGCCTGATTTCGCACATGAAGCAAGAGGCGATGTTTTACCTCCAGCCAGAAAGTCAGGGCACACGGCGCAGACTGCAGTTGCGTGAGCCATTCGGAGAGGAAATGGCGGACTGAAGTGCAAAAACCGGCGTCATCCAAAAGAGCGGCATCAAATGTCCACGGCCGGGTTGTCCTGTGCTGTGCATGAGTGTGGAACACTGTGAGAGTGATGGCGCAATGGTCGAACGACGCAGTGGGCTGGCAACAGGATGCAGAGATCGCTGGAAGAAGTATGGGCGTGGTATAAAATCTGTCAAGTCTGGCCGTGGCGGGGTTTATTGCACCAGATGCACGCCAGGTATGGGAGGGTGTAGTCGGATATAAGTGTCGATGGACATCTATCAGTGAGAAATCAAAAACGAGGGACTGTAGCTGCTGTACAAGGTCTGCACGATGTTCGCGTGAAGGCGGAGAACGATCAAGTTGAGGGTGTAGAGTACAATTAAAGTCGCCACCAACGAGAACTCGGTCGGTGGCAGGTATACCAGAGAGAGCACCGCGAAAGCACAGAAAAAGCTCCGACACATAAGTGGAGGTGTTTGGCACGTAGATGTTAAAGATATGAAACCTCTCCGTTTGAATAGTGAACGTGACTTGTTGTAAGAGATCACGACAGAGATTTTTTACAGAGAAGAGAGTCATCGTAGAGCGAAAAGTCGAGCGTACCCCGACGGCAATACCACCATATGATGAACAGCTGAATGCGTGGTGGAAAGCAAAATTCCATGATCGCCAGCGGGTAAACAAAGTGGTAGGATGACAGTTCGTCTCTTGTAAAAGTAGCACGTCCGCACTCAGTGGAGAAAGGTCCTCATAAGCTAAGGCATTCGCAAGTGGTGTCGCAAAACCGCGACAATTAAGTGACGTGACCTTGAACTTTTAGGTCCGTCGGCGGATGTAAGATGTGTTGACTTGCAGTAGCGAGAACATGTAGGCGCTGGATAAAACCCAGACCCCACGGAATGTCATCGACGTTCCGCCGAAGAGTGTGCAAAAGAGAATCAAGTTGACTGAGAACCCGAGGTAGAGCAGCTTCATACTTTAGTAAAAAAGCACGGGCAGTGGCCGTGCTGGTGGGACTCACTAAATATTCAAGAAGATCTACGTAAGGAAGCGGCTCAGCGGGGAAAGCATTCTCTTGAAGGAGATTAGTGAAGTCCTCTAACGAGGGAGAAACATCCTCCGTCTCTGGTTCAGTCCAGGCTTGTACTTGAGAAGACGAAATGCCACGTCGAGAGAAGATTGCGCGAGTAACCGGGCGATTAGACCGCCTAGTGAACAAGTGCTGGGATGAGGACGTTTTAGACTTCTTCAACTTCTTCCGTGAGGAGACACTGCGTTTGCCAAAAATCGTGGAGGAACCAGCTGGTATAGAAGTTTCTGTGCTGGAAAGGGTTTCGGCTGCTGGATCTGCAGCGCCAACGGTAAACACCGACGACATATCAGCAGGTAAATCTGTAGGAGCAGAAAGTATACGCTGCGGGGGTGCCGTAGGAAGCGTGGGAAAATTCCGATCTGTAACTGAAAGTGAGTCTGCCAAAGACGTTTGTCGACCAACGTCTGCAGGCCGACGTCGGGAAGATTTGGGTCCTGCAACCTTCCACTCGTGTGGAGACGTTGACACAGCAGTAACAGGAGGGACAGAAGGTGCCACAGCACTTGGCACGGTTATGGAAACAGCACGAGTGCAATTGGCTCGCACATGACTCTCACTTTGACAAAGGGTGCAATGCTGAGAAGTGATGATCTCGATACGACGTCGCTGTTGCCCACAGCGCACGTGAAGGACAGTTGGACAGGCCTGAAGATGAGTATCGGACGGAAAGAGCACACGAGCGGTGCGACGGAAGCCACGAATGGCTTTGTCTTCGGGGTCTCTGGGTGCCGCCGAGAGGGTTGTTATGGGACCGACTACTCGGCCGAACTTACTGAGTAACGTGCAAAGAATTGTATCAGATACCTCTGGCGGGACAGGGTAGAAAGTCACCTGAACGGGGCGGTGCGCGACTGGTTGTGGTAGTAGATGTACATCATTAATGGTCAGTCCTGCTGTCAAGACAAGGTCAGCATGTTCCTTTTTCTTGAAGTAAACCAGCACTGATCGTGGTTTTCGGGCAACATAATCTATTGCATCCGCCGGTAAAATGGATTTAAGAGCTCGGCTATAGAGCTGAAGCTTTGTATCCGGCAGCGCATCAAAACATACGCCGAGGTCCATCGTTGATTGCAGTTGACGGCCGGCTGGTGAGTCTTCGGGAATATCTATCGTTGCTGTGGATCCCACGACATGAAGATACGAATCGGGAAGGAGAGTATCAGACGATAGGAGTGACGTAGAGCCACTAGACATGGCAGTCGCATATGATGGAGGAACAGTACTTTTACTAGATGTAGAGGGCGAAACTCCAGCTGTTATAGGGGAATCTGGCAGTTGAGATGAAGTGGTGGCCGTAGAAGCGACGTCACCCGACACCTCCATAGCATCCGCGACAGGGACAGAGAGTAGACCTGTAACGGCAGTACCCTCAGTGGGAAGGCAGGCCGTAGGCACAGGCAAGGCAGAGGAACTCATGACGTCAGTGAGGCAGTTAGAGATCTCTGCGACCAACGAAGCTGTGTCAGCAGCTGGGTTGGAAGAAGAGGAGGAAGATGGCTTCTCTTCCAAGATAAGGGCGTGAGCTTCACCCTTATCTAATGCCGCCATGTCAACGGCGAGGCTTACCGAAGAACAAGACCAACTCGTTCGAAAAATATAACTAACGATAAAGAATAAAGTAATTCACTCACCACCTCGTGAGACAAACGAAACGAAAGCACTGATCTTCAACTGGAAGATGCACGCGAAAAGAAAAAGTACACCACTCGATTAACTACTGGAAAGCACGTAAAAGACAGAGCTCAAAAAACACACATCACATCACAATCTTATGGTACTCTAACTTAGACGGTAGACGGTTTTTGGAACGGGTCAGTTGCCCGGTTGGTCAGAGCCCCACATACACAAAATATTCGTTAGTCTACAGTTTTCAATTCAGAACCACCAAATCAGGTATCCTATCTCATAGTACTCTAACTTAGACGGTTGTCGGTTTTTGGAAAGGGTCAAGGCCCGGGAGTCAGAGCCCCTTCCCCCTTACATACAAAATTTTCGTAAAATCTAGTTTTCATTTCAGAACTATCAAATTTGGTATCATGAAACTCTAACTTAGACGCTAGACGGTTTTTGGAAGGGTTGGAGCCCGCCGGGTCGGAGCCCCCCTCATAAAATATTTCGTAAAATCTACAGTTTTAATCTGAGAACCATCAAATTTGGTATACTATCTTATGGTACTCTAACTTAGACGGCAGACCGTTTTTGGAACGGGTCAAGGCCCGGGGGTCACAGCCCCCACATACAAAATTTTCTTAAAAACTACAGTTTTCAATTCAGAACCACCTAATCTGGTATACTATCTCATGGTACTCTAACTTAGACGCTAGACAATTTTAGAAGGGGTTGCAAATTTTTTTGTGAAGGGGATAAAGACCCCTTTCATAAAAAAAATCGCAAAATCTAGTTTTCAATTTAGAACCACCGAATTTGCTATACTATCTCATGGTACTTTAACTTAGACGGTCGACGGTTTTTGGGAGGGGTCAAGGCCCTAAGGTCGGAGCCCCCCCCCCCGCCCAGCACACACATACAGACATACAACATTTTCTTAAAAACTACAGTTTTCAATTGAGAACCACCAAATTTGGTATCATGAAACTCTAACTAAGACGCTAGACGGTTTTGCGAAGGGGTTGGAACCCCGGGGTGAGAGCCCCTCCCTCTCCTCATAAAAATTTCGTAAAATATACAGTTTTCAATTTAGTACAACCAGATTTGGTATACTACTTATGGTTATCTAACTTAGACGGTTGACGGTTTTTGGTAGGGGTCGGGGCCCGGGTGAAGGTAGCCCCATGCAAAATTTTCGTAAAAAGTTCCGTTTTTTACTCTTAAGAATACCCTATCTACGTTCTAAGGCACTCTTTGGCCCTTTAAGGGCCTTGCACCATAAACCATCAACCAACCAACTAACCAACCTACCCCAGCAAAAACAGTCTTGCTGGCCCAGCACTATGTTGCCGCTGCCGAGCCGTCAATAAAATGTCCGGGCGGCCAACAGAAGGGCCAGCAGTTCAGGCCAACAGCTGGCCAACAGTTGGCACCCCATCAGTTGTCATATGCCACAACAGGGCCATCAGTGGTCCATCACAGGCAGTAGCTGCCACAAGTGGCCCTTCTGTGGCCCTGCAAGCACGTGCCAGAAATGATGGCTAGCCTAATGTGGTCCACTAGTGGGTCGTTAGTGGCAACCAGCAACCAGGTGACGTAACTGGTGGCTTGACGAATCTTGTCCGCCAATTTCCCAGTAGTAGCCATAATAATAAAAAAGCAAGGTTTACCGCAGTTTCCAAAATCTAAATTTTTTTTTCTACCCTTACGAAGCTTGTGAACTAAGCACTGCTCTGGGGAAATTTCCTCGACAAACCAGAAAAACGCTGTTTGCATCTGACTAGATTCGATCCTGGGCCGTTTGCATGGAAGCCGCGCTCGCTACCGACCGGACTAATTCCTGCCGCGCGGGTATGTGCTGGAAGCTATTTGTAATCGAATGCTTCCCTCTTTCATTTTATAATATTGCGAGGTATTTTTCATAAAAGTCAGTTTCATACAATTGATAAATTAATTTTTTCCACGTAACGATAGTTTTTTTACCTTAAGGGAACTTCACTCATTTTCAAAGCGTGTACATACTTAGATTCGCTTTCCAAAGTTTTGTACTGTCCTTGCCGTCTTGAAAAAGAGATTGTTGAATAAATATATATTTACCCTGGTTCATGTCACATTCTGTTATATTTTTAACGTTGCGTTTTTCCTTTCCGTTATCCGAAGCTACATTTGTTTAAAGAGTAAAAGATATTTTATTTTACTTCTCGTTATCTTTAGAAGCGAATTCCTCCCAGTCTTGTGTATTCAACCCATGGATGAGTACACCACATAGCGTTGCTTCTTTTTTCTTTCAAATAATTAATGAATTTTGTACGCGTATAATTCTTTTTTTTTTTTTCCAACAAACGCTATTTTAATGGTTTTCCAGGATATGTGTTTCAAGCGGTTTCAAATTTTTTCTTGTTATTCATCCACTCCATTCCATGAATTGTGTTATTCATGGGAATGGAGTGTGTGTATTTCATGGCTGTAATCTAGTATTTCACGGCTTAATCTGATATCTTCGTCGACGTAAAATTACATTAGGAAATTAATTCGCCTCTCCACATATGGATTTTTTTCTTAACATCCACTAAAATAACACGATGGCGATAGCGTCGTCTTCAACTAACTGGTACCATGAGAGACACTGCCAGTGTTGCTTCTGCGCATGCGCAGTCCCGATGCTTTCACCTGCTGTTGGGGGTTGCATTGGTTGCCAGCAACGGGCCACTAGTGGCACTTGCTTGGAGGCCCACAATTCACGGCGGTGCTGCAGGGCCATCAAAAATGCCGCCCCGGTAGCGCAGTGGTCTAAGGCGTTGGCCTCTGATCATTCGTCCGTAAGGGGTCCGGGTTCGAATCCCGGTCAGGCATGGATGTTGTGTTTGTCTTACGGCACTGGCTCTCTCTCTTCCCTGGAACCAGTGACCCTAAATTAGGGACGGGCGACTGCTTATAGCCCATTGAGTTGCTCACGGTGGTCGTTAAACCTCGAATCAAAAAAAAAAAAAAAAAGAAATAAAAGGGCCATCAATGGCTCGTCAACTGATAGCGCCGCCACCAACGGACCACTACCGGGCCGTGAGCGGCAGATTTCAGCCAGCAGTGACCCATCACTGCCAGCTGGTGGCCAGCAGTTTCCCAGCACTTGTGTTTTTGCTGGGTACGGTCTAAGTTAGGGACTGTAGATAACAATAAAGTGCAAAAATATGCGTTTAATGGTGTATTAAAAACACAAATCTATATAGTTTAGCTTTCACTACCAACGAGCGGCTTATCAGAAAGAAATATAATGTAATGTAAACAGAGAGTTCAAGATATTCAAAATTCAAAACGGTAAGAAAAAGATGATCAATGCCAATGTGAAGTCGTATGCATGCGACATCACATAGGTACATTGCATTTCTGTGTCGCGGGATTCACAGAAGCACACGCCAGATGTACAGCAGTTCTATAGATGTCTCCTAGAAGGTAAGTATTCCCATTCCTTTTTCTTTCTTTTTTGTTTCGCAAAATTAAATTAACTAAATCAAAAAATTTAAAATAAGTTTACTGGAAAATTGCAGGAATATCTTTTTCATTCATTAACTTTCACCCGCTGAACTTGGTGATTCAACAAATAGTAATATGTACCTGGCAAATAACTGGTATCCCTGCTAGTACAAATTATATTAATGATTTATTTGCGTCCAGTTCAATCTAGTATGTCCATAAGAGCGTTTGGGGCTGTATGAAAAATACATTTCAACGTGTGCCGCTACTGCAGGCGAGTGATCTAGGCGCTGGCTTCTGACCACTTGTCGAGAAGGATCCTGGTTCAAATCCCGGTGAATCATGGACGTTGTGCTTGACTTCTGGCACTGGCTGTCCCCCTTCCCAGGAACCAGGGGCCCAAAATTGGGAACGTCCGACTGCTTATAGCCCACTGAATTGATCACGGTGGTCGTTAACCCCCCCCCCCCCAAAAAAATATTGGGACGTGTCTATTGCTATTTGTTGTGGACCGTACAAAAAAGTATGTTTTTGATATCAACGTGTCCACTTCCAAGTAGACTGGCCATAAAATGTTAGGGGACCGTACAAAATTGCACTTTTGTTTTCACCTTGTCAGCGCTTCGGTATATGGTTGAAGTATACGAATATATAGTTGGGCCATTTCAGCACGTAGTTTGGTTTATATAGAAAATCAAGATAATGTTACATTTTTACTCAGCTACAACACATTAATCCCAAAGGCTATTTGTTGAAATCTTTAATTCGCCGTGCTCATATTCACAACCTTAACATAACATGTCAAGTTATTAATGTTGCAGTTTTACCCTGTCACAAAACTTTAGTTACAAGACCTTAGGCGTACAGTTTTTTTAGGAATTTTTAGTCCGACGTATTCATAAGGTTTCGATAACATGCCAAGGTTATGGTACTGCGTTTTGACTGAGGCACAAAAATTAATAAAGAGGCCTTAAGCCTTTTTATCAGTTTTCAATCAACCGTGCTCATATACGTAAAATTTTAAGAGAAAGTCAAGTTTACTGTGCTGCGCATTTACTCGAGTACAACACTATAAACAGCCATTAACTTTCACCAGCTGAACTTGGTGATTCCTCAATTCATCCATTAACAAGTATTTTAAGTGATTGTATGCTATGGTCATATTGATAATGTTTGATGACAAGTCAGGTTAATGATGTTGCACTTATTAAAGACTTAAAAAGGTGTAGAGGCTAGTAATTATTATTTGAAGTCTAAGTAAAGGCTCATTTTTAACTTGACTCGTCATGAAATCCTTATGAATATGACATTTATTTTATTTTGTACATTTTACAAATCGTATGCATTTTTTTTGGCATTAGTTTTATTTTGTGTTGTACTTGTTACATAGCGTTTCGCATTTTTGTAATGCTTGTGACTTGTGATTGCATTTGGAATTTTTATTTGTTTCACATTTTGGATTACTTTTTGACATTTTATGTTTTTGACATGCTAATTTGAAAATTTTGTCTTTTTTAATTTTGCGTTGTGTTTTACATTCTTGAATCTTCGGCGGAATTACATTCTTGAAAAATTCAAATACAAGTTAGTAAAAGGGATAATTCAATTAGTGAGAAATACCAGCACATTTTAGTAAAGGGTAGAATTATATGAAATTCCTCTTAAAAAGTCCAGCATGTTAACATTGTTTCTCTGCACCAAAGAAGTTCGAATTCCTTTTTATCTTGCCAGCGTTTCTCTTCTGTGTGGATTTGTTGGAATCTGTGCTATCACTCTTTCGATTTTAGCCATAGTTGTTCTCTGCTCATTCGCAATTTCACTGATTATTTCGTACAGTCACAGTTTTTTCTCTCCCAGAATTTTATTCCAGCGTCTATCTAATCTTTCAAGTTCGTTTTGTGTTCTGGGAAAGCCAAATAAATTGTTTTCATTTACTGACCAAATTGTTGGCGGGAACAGCGGAGGGCTTCTGCTCGGATTGTTTCTTCTGCTTCCAAGAAATTTTCCAAGAACATAATTTTCCTCAAACCACTGAACTATAGAATCTGCATATTCTAGTAAAATTGATTTCACTTCTTCAAAAGCAGCTGGAATTTCATCAGATGAAAAAAATGCGAGTGCTTGCAAATGTCTGACTTTGAGAGCAAACTCACTGTTTTCCCTATATTCCAAGGCTATGCCAGAGGATGGATATTCCTCAGCACATTTTTTTCCGAGATGAAACCAACAACATTTGTGTGTGCTGCTTCCAAATTCCTTTTTAGCAGCATTATAACGGTAGCTATTTCAAAATTTATTATTATGCGTATATTGTGGTGCAAGCTGAATATCATAGTCTGATACATAGTCTTGTAAATCCTACAAAAATACTGTATAATAGTATTATATTCTTTATACTTGCTGGAAAGTAACCCATAAACTAGTGGGACAAGTCTGTGCATCTCTGGATTCGTTTCAACCATAGCATGAATGGAACATAATTGCCTAAAAAGGGTTCGACAAGTTTCAAATGTCCCATCCATAATCCAGAGGGGTGCTTCTTTAAGCTTTCGTAAATTATTCTCTGTTAAAAATAAAATAATTCTTTGATGTCCAAATGCGCTATCTCTGCCAAGAAATTTTGCACCATCTTCTCCTGCAAATGTATTGGGGCATCGATCTGTTCTGAAGTCGTAGGCTCCGCAGGCATGTCTTCTCTTTTTTACAACTTGCCTTAGTGCATCCATATTAGGCATGTAAGCTGCATTTACTGTAGCCATTGACGTTGTCACGGTTTGAATAATTTGTGCAGGGGCTTCGTCAGTATTTCTCGCTCATTCTTTTATTTGCGCTCTTGCAACAGCAGCATCACTTTTCTCCGGTCTTAGAGCATGATTATGTGGTTTCTCATTGCGCATCCTGTGTTCATCTCCAATAAGAATAGTACTAGCAAAGCCAGTACAATTTCCATAATTTCTTTCAATACATTGACAATACCGTAAATTACCTCGCACTCTGTTATGGCAAAATAAGTACCCTTTTCATTTCAGCAAATCATTTTCTTTTTGTGAGTTAACTATTTATGTTGCATTCTTCATCTGCATAGTGCCTTCGGAAAACAATGCACTTTCTCTTTCCAAAATATTTAGAATGATATATTTCCACTATTATCACTTGACAACGCACAACAAAGGTTTCAACAAGCACGTTCTCTGTTCTCCAGTCAACTACGAACTAATGAGCAACCATTCAATAAAACTCTCAGAATACAGACAATCACGTGACGCTTGTTCCTCCAGTTAGGGTTTAAGCCAAGTTCAAGATTTTCGTACCTGCGGTCACAAGAAGTGGTTAATTTTAAGGATCGGCATCTTATCTTTTAATTTTCCAAAACGCAGAGGTACATGTATTTTACAGCTGGGACGCTCCAGGCGGGGAATCAACAGATGCGAAGAACCCGGAAGCCAGGTTCCGGAGGCGGCAGCAGGCGCGGACTGGGCAGCTGTACTATGGGCCGGTACGCGTCATGCAAATTCTCAAAAATAAATTCAAATTTTTTCTGTGTTGCACCATGCGTATGAAAGGAAATTCTTATACTGAAAAGACAATTTGTTTACCCCGTAACATATTAAACGAAACCTACGTCCCTACGTGCCAAATGATCTGTAAGCCAAACACAGTTTTTCATGCAACACCTTCCCCCGACTTTCTAAGTTCAGATCTGTCTCTTCGACTTATTTCCTGTACCGCCCCTCTCTTTCGCTAATTGCCGTTAATTGCCGTGAAATTGGTGTTTTACGTTGGGGTGTATTGCCGTCTGTTCTGAAGGCTATAGTGAAAGCGGTGAACCCCAGTGGAAAAGTATTCCATCAAAAGCAACAAAAATTTAATGCGAGAGCAAAACTTTGTTCGTTGGCATTACATCCAATCAATTTAGGCGAAGTAGGAAGTGTGTTTTTCTACTACGACACCAGAAGATTGTCGCGAATGCTCAGGCAGTTACGATACAGATGTGTCCTTAAGACCTCTCTTTCAAGACGCCCAAAGGCCGGCACTAGGGGATGGGGAGGGATACAGTACATATGCTCTTTTTTGTTGCTGTTAGAAATTCTTAAGCTCATTCTTCCTTAAAATTTTGCCTGGTTACCAGTAAGTACTGTCTCATGCCTCAACCATTGCACAGATTTGTTGTTTTTGTTTTCATTCTTTGAGTTAACAGCGGGAAAATATCTGAACTGCGTTGTTTCAGTTGGATATATTTTTTTTTACTTCAGCAACAGGGCTTTACGTATAATTGCAAAATACTTCGATAGAATAAACATACCTTACATAAAGAGTTTGCATGAGAAAATAGATTAATAATAAGGAAAATATTCTAAAACCAAAAAAAGAAATTGCGGAGCCGAAAAAGCTAGGTAGAGAAAACAAAAGGCTCTAAGAAAAAGTTCATATTTAAAGAAACCTGTAGTCGCTTAATGAGTAAGTGGTATAACTCAATACAAAATCATGTAATGTATTTGAAAAAAAAAATTATAAGCAAGTAGGCATCGTGACTGTCCACAGTTTCCCCTTTTCATCCTGTCGACATTACAACCACCACAGAAAAGAAAATAACAAAAACATAACAAATACACCCATACAAAGTAAAGTGCCCAAAACATAAAAAGAAGTAACCACACAAAATGAAATGCCCAAAACATTAAAAAAACTGCAACCACACAAAACAAAATACCCAAAACATGGTAAGAATTTCTGTTGAAAGCACAATGAAGGTATACGATAGGAGAAATATATGTTTTTAAAACTTAATACAAGTGTCAAAACTGAAATAAAAAGAATTATTTCAAATTTCATTGTTACTTCAGATATTTTGATCTGTTGACATTTCGTAAATTGTACTTGCACTCGGTCAAAAAATATTTATTGCAAGGACTCTTTAAGAACTTTTAATCGCTGTGGTCGTATTTATAAGGTTTGCATAACAAATCAAGTTAATAATGTTGCGCTTTCACTTAGGCACCAAATGCTAATTATTGGCCGCTAGGCCTAGGCCTTTAAAATTGTTTTTGATAAACGCAACACTCTTAAATTGATTTGTCATGCAAACCTCATATAATCACAGCATTAAAAAACATACTATAAATGCATATGTCTAGGTCTCGGGCGTATCTATTAATGCTTTGTGCTCGAGTAACATTTAAACAGAATTCAATTTGTTTTCTATGAAAACGACATAAATATCAGCTCGGAGGACTGAAAACTATCAAAAATCTCTAGGCTTAGGGTCTGCTTAATAGTTCCAAATTCAGAAAAGCGCATTGCTAAAATCTTGGACTTCTATGAAAACATTATGAAAATTAGCACGGCACACTGAAAATTGCTAAACCGGCCCAGTCCTAGGGCTTTCTAATTATTGTTTTGTACCTGGCTAAAAGTATAACATTATCTTTAGTTCTTACTAGCAGGGGTACCCGGTATTTCCCAGGTAAATATTACTATTTCTATAATCACCAAGTTCAGCGGGTGAAAGTTAATGAATGAAAAAGTATTTCCGTAAATTTCCAGGAAACTTATTTTAAATCTTTTGATTTAGTTAATTTAATTATACGAAGCAAAAAAGAATTTACATTATTTACATTACATTGTATTTCTGCCTGATAAGGCAACCGTTGGTGGTGAAAGCTAACATTTATTAATTTGTGTTTTTAATACACCATGAACCGGATATTTTTTCACTTTATTGTTATCTACGTCTTCTAACCTAGACCGTAGGTGGGGTAATGGAGTGCTGTATTGGGATGCAGTTCTTAAGGGTAAAAATTGTAATTTTTACGCGCCTTGACTTATTCCAAAAACCATCTACCGTCTAAGTTAGAGTACCATGAGATAGTATACCAAATTTGGTGGTTCTAAATTGAAAACTGTAGATTTTACGAAAATTTTGTCGGGAGGGCATTCTAACCCCCGTGCCCCGAAGTGTTCTGAAAACCGTCTAGCGTCTAAGTTAGAATACCATGTTATAGTATACCAAATTTGGTGGTTCTAAATTAAAAACTGTATATTTCACGAATTTTTTATGCGGGGAGGGGGGGAGGGCTCTAAACCCCGGGCTCCGACCCTTTACAAAAAACCGTCTACAGTCTAAGTTAGAACACCATGAGATAGTATACCAAATTTGGTGGTTCTAAATTGAAAACTGTAGATTTTACGTAAATTTTGTATATGGGGGACTCTGAAAAACCGGGCCCAGCCCCGTTCCAAAAACCGTTTACCGTCTTATATTTTTAATGCCAAAGAAAAACGTAATATTCCTATCCTGTCTGCGTGTCCAAACTTTATAAATTTGATCAGGGATCAAGACGTTCGAAATCGTACATTTTCCTGCATTCGTTTTGTATGTAACCAAAATCTGTAAACGCGACGAATCGACATAGTCGACGAATTGACGTAGTCAACGAATTTGTCCGCGACGAATTGATGCGCGACGAATCGTCGTGGTGGACGAATTAACGCGCGACGAATTGACGCAGTCGACGAATTGACGCGCGACCAATTGACGCGCGACGAATTGTCGTAGTCGACGAATTGACGCACGCGACGAATTGACGTGACACCATAAAGATGCCGCGTAAAATCTACAGTTTTCAATTTAGAACCACCAAATTTAGTATACTATCTCATGGTACTCCAACTTAGACGGTAGACCGTTTTAGGAACAGGTCAAGGCCCGGGGGTCAGAGCCCCCATAATAATTTTTTTGTAAAATCTACAGTTTTCAATTAAGAACCATTAAGTATGGTACCATGAAGCTCAAACTTAGACGCTAGACGGTTTTTGGAAGGGGTTGGAACTCGGGGGTGAGAGCCCCCACCCGTCATAAAAATTTCGTAAAAACTACAGTTTTCAATTTAGAACCACCAAATCGGGTATACTATCTCATGGCACTCAAACTTAGACGGTAGAACGTTTTTGCAAGGGGTTGCAGGCCAGGGGGGGGCAAGGTCCCCCTTCATAAAAAAATCGCAAAATCTAGTTTTCAATTTAGAACCACCAAATTTGGTATACTATGTCATGGTATTCTAACTTAGACGGTAGATGGTTTTTGGAATAGGTCAAGGCGCGGGGGTAAGGGACCCCCATATACAAAATTTTCGTAAAATCTGTAGTTTTCAATTTAGAACCAACAAATTTGGTATCAGGAAACTCTAACTTAGCTGGAGACGGTTTTTGGAACAGGTCGTGGCGCGGTGGGTAGAGCCCTCCCCCTTCCCGTACTAAATTTTGGTAAAATATACGGTTTTCAATTTAGAAACATCAAATTTGGTATACTATCTCATGGTGTTCTAACTTAGACCGTAGACGTGTCTTTGTAAAGGGTCGGAGCCCGGGGTTCAGAGCCCCCACCCATAAAAAATTTCCTGAAATCCACAGTTTTCAATTTAGAACCTCCGAATTTGGTATACTATATCATGGTACTCTAACTTAGACGGTAGACGGTTTTTAGAACACGTAGGGGAACGGGGGTTAGAACGCCCACCCGTCAAAATTTTCGTAGAATCTACATTTTTAAATTAAGAACCACCAAATCTGGTATTCTAACTTACACCTCGTGGTATTCTAACTTAAACTGCAGACGGCCTTTGGTAGCGGTTGGGGAACGGGGGGTCAGAGCTTCCTCCCTATAAAATTGACGTAAAATCTAGTTTTCAATTTAAAACCACCAAATTTGGTATATTATCTCATGGTACTCTAACTTAAACGGTAGACGGTTTTTGTAACGGGTCGGGGCCTCGGGGTTTTAGAGCCCCACATACAAGATTTTCGTAAAATGTACAGTTTTCAATTTAGAACCACCAAATTTGGTATACTATATCATGATACTCTAACTTAGACGGTAGACGGTTTTCAGAACGGGTCGGAGCAAGGGGGTTAAACCCCCTACACACAAAACTTTCGTAAAATCTATAGTTTTCAATATAGAACCACCAAATTTTGTATACTATCTCATGGTACTCTAACTTAGACGGTAGAAGGTTTTTGGAACGGACCAAGGCCCGGGGTAAGACCCCCACATACAAAATTTTCTTAAAATCTATATTTTTCAATTCAGAACCACCAAATTTTGTGTCATGAAACTCTAACTTAGCGGGAGAAGGTTTTTGCAACGGGTCGGGGCTCGGGAGTCGGACTACCTTCGCCCCCCGTACAAAATTTGAAATTTTCTTAAAATCTCCAGTTTTCAATTTAGAACCACCAGATTTGGAATACTATCTCATGGTATTCTAACTTAGACTGTTGACGGTTTTTTGTAAAGGGTCGGAGCCCGGGGTTCAGAGCCCCCCTACATAAAAAAATTCGTGAAATCTACAATTTTTAATTTAGAATCACCAAATTTGGTCTACTATACCATGGTACTCTAACTTAGACGGTAGACAGTTTTCAGAACACGTCGGGGCACGTGGGGTGAGAATCCCCTCCCCGACAAATTTTTTGTAAAATCTACAGTTTTCAATTTAGAACCACCAAATTTGGTATACCATCTCATGGTACTCTAACTTAGACGACAGGCCGTTTTTGGAACGTGTAAAGGCCCTGGGTGGTCCGAGCTCCCACATACAAAATTCCCTTAAAAACTACAGTTTTCTATTCAGAACCACCAAATCTAGTATACTATCTTATGGTACTCTAACTTAGACGCTAGACGGTTTTTGGAAGGTGTTGGAGCCCATGTGTAAGAGCCCCCCCCCCATAAAGATGCCGCGTAAAATCTACAGTTTTCAATTTAGAACCACCAAATTTAGTATACTATCTCATGGTACTCTAACTTAGACGGCAGACCGTTTTAGAAACAGGTCAAGGCCCGGGGGTCAGAGCCCCCCATAATAATTTTTTTGTAAAATCTACAGTTTTCAATTAAGAACCATTAAGTGTGGTATCATGAAACTCAAACTTAGACGCTAGACGGTTTTTGGAAGGGGTTGGAACTCGGGGGTGAGCGCCCCCACACGTCATAAAAATTTCGTAAAATCTACAGTTTTCAATTTAGAACCACCAAATCTGGTATACTATCTTATGGCACTCTAACTTAGACGGTAGACCGTTTTAGCAAGGGGTTGATGGCCGGGGAGGGGGCAAAGTCCCCCTTCATAAAAAAATCGCAAAATCTAGTTTTCAATTTAGAACCACCAAATTCGGTATACTATATCATGGCACTCTGACTTAGACTGTAGACAGTTTTTTGTAAAGGGTCGGAGCCCGGGGTTCAGATCCCCCCAGCCATAAAAAAATTCGTGAAATCTACAGTTTTCAATTTAGAATCACCAAATTTGGTCTACTGTACCATGGTACTCTAACTTAGACGGTGACGGATGGTTTTTGGAATAGGTCAAGGCGCGGGGGTAAGAGATCCCCACATACAAAATTTTCGTAAAATCTGTAGTTTTCAATTTGGAACCAACAAATTTGGTATCAGGAAACTCTAACTTAGACGATAGACGGTTTTTGGAACAGGACGTGGCGCAGTGGGTCAGAGCCCCCCCCCGTACAAAATTTTCGTAAAATATACGATTTTCAATTTAGAAACATCAAATTTGGTATACTATCTCATGGTGTTCTAACTTAGACGATAGACGTGTTTTTGTAAAGGGTCGGAGCCTGGGGTTCAGAGCGCCCCCCCCATAAAAAAATTTCTGAAATCCACAGTTTTAAATTTAGAATCACCAAATTTGGTATACTATATCATGGTACCTAACTTAGACGGTAGACGGTTTTCAGAACGGGTCGGGGCAAGGGGGGTTAACCCCCCTTAACACAAAGCTTTCGTAAAATCTATAGTTTTCAATATAGAATCACCAAATTTTATATACTATCTCATGGTACTCTAACTTAGACGGTAGAAGGTTTTTGGAACGGATCAAGCCCCGGGGTTAAGACCCCCTCCCCCCACATATAAAATTTTCTTAAAATCTATATTTTTCAATTCAGAACCACCAAATTTTGTGTCATGAAACTCTAACTTAGCGGGAGACAGTTTTGGGAATGGGTCGGGGCTCGGGGGTCGGTCTACCTTCGCCCCCCGTACAAAATTTTAAATTTTCTTAAAATCTACAGTTTTCAATTTAGAACCACCAGATTTGGAATACTATCTCATGGTATTCTAACTTAGACTGTAGACGGTTTTTTGTAAAGAGTCGGAGCCCAGGGTTCAGAGCCATCCTCCATACGAAATTTGGTAAAATCTAGTTTTCAATTTAGAACCACCAAATTCGGTATACTATATCATGGCACTCTAACTTAGACGGTAGACGGTTTTTTAAATGAGTCGGGGCCCGCGGGGTTAGAGCCTTCCCCCGTAGAAAATTTTCGCAAAATCTACAGTTTTCAATTTACAACCACCAGATTTGGAATACTATCTTATGGTATTCTAACTTAGACTGTAAAGGGTTGTTGGAAAGGGTCGGAGCCCAGGGTTCAGAGCACCCCCCCCCCCCCATAGGAAATTTCGTAAAATCTAGTTTTTAATTTAGAACCACCAAGTTCGGTATACTATATCATGGCACTCTGACTTAGACTGTAGACGGTTTTTTGTAAAGGGTCGGAGCCCGGGGTTCAGATCCCTCCCGCCATAAAACAATTCGTTAAATCTACAGTTTTCAATTTAGAATCACCAAATTTGGTCTACTGTACCATGGTACTCTAACTTAGACGGTGACGGTTTTCAGAACACGTCGGGGCACGTGGGGTGAGAATCATCTCCCCGACAATTTTTTGTAAAATCTGATTTTCAATTTAAAACCACCAAATTTGGTATAATATCTTAATATCTCATGGTACTCTAACTTAGACGGTAGACGGTTTTTGTAACGGGTCGGGGCTTCGGGGCTTTAGAGCCCCACATACAAGATTTTCGTAAAAGAGGTTAACCCCCCTACACACAAAACTTTCGTAAAATCTATAGTTTTCAATATAGAACCACCAAATTTTGTATACTATCTCATGGTACTCTAACGTAGACGGTAGAAGGTTTTTGGAACGGATCAAGGCCCGGGGTAAGACCCCCACATACAAAATTTTCTTAAAATCTATATTTTTCAATTCAGAACCACCAAATTTTGTGTCATGAAACTCTAACTTAGCGGGAAACGGTTTTTGGAAGGGGTCGGGGCTCGGGGGTCGGACTACCTTCGCCCCCGTACAAAATTTTAAATTTTCTTAAAATCTACAGTTTTCAATTTAGAACCACCAGATTTGGAATACTATCTCATGGTATTCTAACTTAGACTGTTGACGGTTTTTTGTAAAGGGTCGGAGCCCGGGGTTCAGAGCCCCCCTCCATAAAAGAATTCGTGAAATCTACAATTTTCAATTTAGAATCACCAAATTTGGTCTACTATACCATGGTACTCTAACTTAGACGGTAGACAGTTTTCAGAACACGTCGGGGCACGTGGGTTGAGAATCCCCTCACCGACAAATTTTTTGTAAAATCTACAGTTTTCAATTTAGAACCACCAAATTTGGTATACTATCTTATGGTACTCTAACTTAGACGCTAGACGGTTTTTGGAAGGGGTTGGAGCCCGGGGGTAAGAGCCCCCCCATAAAGATGCCGCGTAAAATCTACAGTTTTCAATTTAGAACCACCAAATTTAGTATACTATCGCATGGTACTCTAACTTAGACGGTAGACCGTTTTAGGAACAGGTCAAGGCCCGGGGGTTAGAGCCCCCCCATAATATTTTTTTTGTAAAATCTACAGTTTTAAATTAAGAACCATTAATTATGGTATCATGAAACTCAAACTTAGACGCTAGACGGTTTTTTGAATTGGTTGGAACTCGGGTGTGAGTGCCCCCACCCGTCATAAAAATTTCGTAAAATCTACAGTTTTCAATTTAGAACCACCAAATCTGGTATACTATCTCATGGCACTCTAACTTAGACGGTAGAACGTTTTTGCAAAGGGTTGGAGGCCGGGGAGGGGGGGGGGGCAAGGTCACCCTTCATAAAAAAATCGCAAAATCTAGTTTTCAATTTAGAACCACCAAATTTGGTATACTATGTCATGGTATTCTAACTTAGACGGTAGATGGTTTTTGGAATAGGTCAAGGCGCGGGAGGTAAGAGACCCCCACATACAAAATTTTCGTAAAATCTGTAGTTTTCAATTTAGAACCAACAAATTTGGTATCAGGAAACTCTAACTTAGACGAAAGACGGTTTTTGGAACAGGTCGTGGCACAGTGGGTCAGAGCCCCCCCCCCTCCCCCCACGTACAAAATTTTCGTAAAATATACGGTTTTCAATTTAGAAACATCAAATTTGGTATACTATCTCATGGTGTTCTAACTTAGACGATAGACGTGTTTTTGTAAAGGGTCGGAGCACGGGGTTCAGAGCCCCCCCCCACCATAAAAAATTTCCTGAAATCCACAGTTTTCAATTTAGAACGACCAAATTTGGTATACTATATCATGGTACTGTAACTTAGACGGTAGATGGTTTTTGTAACGGGTCGGGGCCTCGGGGCTTTAGAGCCCCACATACAAGATTTTCGTAAAATGTACAGTTTTCAATTTAGAACCACCAAATTTTATATACTATATCATGGTACTCTAACGGTAGACGGTTTTCAGAACGGGTCGGGGCAAGGGGGTTAACCCCCCCTTCACACAAAGCTTTCGTAAAATCTATAGTTTTCAATATAGAATCACCAAATTTTATATACTATCTCATGGTACTCTAACTTAGACGGTAGAAGGTTTTTTGAACGGATCAAGGCCAGGGGGTAAGACCCCCCCCCCCCACATATGAAATGTTCTTAAAATCTATATTTTTCAATTCAGAACCACCAAATTTTGTGTCATGAAACTCTAACTTAGCGGGAGACGGTTTTCGGAACGGGTTGGGGCTCGGGTTTCGGTCTACCTTCGCCCCCCGTACAAAATTTTAAATTTTCTTAAAATCTACAGTTTTCAATTTAGAACCACCAGATTTGGAATACTATATCATGGTATTCTAACTTAGACTGTAGAGGGTTTTTGGAAATGGTCGGAGCCTGGGGTTCAGAGCCCCCCCCCCATACGAAATTTGGTAAAATCTAGTTTTCAATTTAGAACCACCAAATTCGGTATACTATATCATGGCACTCTAACTTAGACGGTAGACGGTTTTTGGAATGAGTCGAGGCCCGGGGGTTAGAGCCTCCCCTCGTAGAAAATTTTCGTAAAATCTACAGTTTTCAATTTACAACCACCAGATTTGGAATACTATCTCATGGTATTCTAACTTAGACTGTAAATGGTTGTTGGAAAGGGTCGGAGCCCGGGGTTCAGAGCACCCCCATAGGAAATTTCGTAAAATCTAGTTTTCAATTTAGAACCACCAAATTCGGTATACTATATCATGGCACTCTGACTTAGACTGTAGACGGATTTTTGTAAACGGTCGGAGCCCGGGGTTCAGAGCCCCCCCCCCCGCAATAAAAAAATTCGTGAAATCTTTAGTTTTCAATTTAGAATCACCAAATTTGGTCTACTATACCATGGTACTCTAACTTAGAGGGTGACGGTTTTCAGAACACGTCGGGGCACGTGGGGTGAGAATCATCTCCCAGACAAATTTTTTGTAAAATCTACAGTTTTCAATTTAGAACCAGCAAATTTTATATACTATCTCATGGTACTCTAACTTAGACGGTAGATGGTTTTTGGAATAAGTCAAGGCGCGGGGGGTAAGAGCTCCTACATACAAAATTTTCGTAAAATCTATAGTTTTCACATTAGAACCACCAAATTTGCTATCATGAAACTGTAACTTAGACGGGAGACGGTTTCTGGAACGGATTGGGGCCCGCACAGAATTTTCGTAAAATATACCGTTTTCAACTTAGAACCACCAAATTTGGTATACTACCTTTTGGTACTCTAACTTAGACGGTAGACGGTTTTGGGAACGGGTCAGGCACGGAGTCAGAGCCCCTCCCCATAAAAAAATTTCATAAGATCTACAGTTTTCAATTTAGAACCACCAAATTTGGTATACTATATCATGGTACTCTAACTGAGAATGCAGACGGTTTTTGGAAATGGTTGGAGCCAGGGGGTCAAAGCCCCCATGCAAATTTTTGTAAAACCTACAGTTTCGAATTTAGAACGACCAAATTTGGTACACTACCTCATTGTATTGTAACTTAGACCGCAGACGGAAAGGGTCGGTGCCCGGTGTGTAGGGGGCCCATTCAAAATTTTCGTAAAAAGTACAGTTTTTACTCTTAAGAACTGCATCCCAATACAGCACTCCATTACCCCCCTTACGGTCTAGGTTAGAGGCCGTAGATAACAATAAAGTGAAAAAATATCCGGTTCATGGTGTATTAAAAACACAAATTAATAAACGTTAGCTTTCACCACCAACGGTTGCCTTATCAGGCAGAAATACAATGTAATGTAAATTCTTTTTGCTTCGTATAATTAAATTAACTAAATCAAAAAATTTAAAATAAGTTTACTGGAAATTTACGGAAATAGCTTTTTCATTCATTAACTTTCACCCGCTGAACTTGGTGATTTTAGAAATAGTAATATTTACCTGGGAAATACCGGGTACCCCTGCTAGTAAGAATTAAAGATAATGTTGCACTTTTAGTCAGGTACAAAACAATAATTAGAAAGCCCTAGGACTGGGCCTCTTTAGCAATTTTCAGTGTGCCGTGCTAATTTTCATAATGTTTTCATAGAAGTCCAAGGTTTTAGCAATGCGCTTTTCTGAGGTTGGAACTATTAAGCAGAACCTAGGCCTAGGGCTTTTTGTTCGTTTTCAGTCCTCCAAGCTGATATTTATGTAGTTTTCATAGAAAATAAAATGAATTCTGTTTAAATGTTACTCGAGCACAAAGCATTAATAGATACGCCCGAGACCTAGGCATATGCATTTATAGTAATTTTTACAATGCTGTGATCATATGAGGTTTGCATGACAAATCAATTTAAGAGTGTTACGCTTATCAAAAATTATTTAAAAGACCTAGGCCTAGCGGCCAATATTTAGTATTTGGTGCCTAAGTGAAAGCGCAACGTTATTAACTTGATTTGTTATGCAAACCTCATAAATACGACCACAGCGATTAAAAGTTACTAAAGAGTCCTTGTAAGTAATATTTTTTGACCGAGTGCAAGTATAATTTACGAAATGTCAACAGGTCAAAATATCTAAAGTAACAACGAAATAAGGAATATTTCTTTTTTCTTTCTTTTTATTTCAGTTTTGACACTTGTATTAAGTTTTAAAAACATATATTTTTCCTATCGTTTACCTTCATTGTGCTTTCAACAGAATTTCTTACCTTGTTTTGGGTATTTTGTTTTGTTAGGTTGCAGTTTTTTTAATGTTTTGGGCATTTCATTTTTTATGGTTACTTGTTTTTATGTTTTGGGCATTTTACTTTTTATGGGCGTTCTTGTTATGTTTTTGTTATTTTCTTTTCTGTGGTGGTTGTAATGTCGACAGGATGAAAAGGGGAAACTGTGGACAGTCACGATGCCTACTTGCTTATAATTTTTTTCAAATGCAGCACATGATTTTGTATTGATTTATACCACTTACGCATTAAGCGACTACAGGTTTCTTTAAATATGAACTTTTTCTTAGAGCCCTTTGTCTCCTCTACCTAGCTTTTTCGGCTCCGCAATTTTTTTCTGGCTTTAGAATATTTTCCTTATTATTAATCTATTTTCTTATGCAAACTTTTTATTTAAGGTATGTTTATTCTATAGAAGTATTTTGCAATTATACTTGAAGCCATGTTGTTGAAGTAAAAAAAATATTTCCAACTGAAACAACGCAGTTCAGATATTTTCCCGCTGTTAACTCAAAGAATGAAAACAAAAACAACAAATCTGTGCAATGGTTGAGGCACGAGACAGTACTGTCTGGTAACCAGGCAAAGTTTTAAGGAAGAATGAGCTTAGGAATTTCTAACAGCAACAAAAAAGATCATTCGCACTGTATCCCTCCGCATCCCATAGTGCCGGCCTTTGGACATCTTGAAAGAGAAGTCTTAAGGACACATCTATATCGTAATTGCCTGATCATTCGCGACAATCTTCTGGTGTCGTAGTAGAAAAACACACTTTCTACTTCGCCTAAATTGCTCGGATGTAATGCCAACGAACAAACTTTTGCTCTCGCATTGCATTTCTGTTGCTTTTGATGGAATACTTTTCCCCTGGGGTTCACCGATTTCAGTATAGTCTTCAGGATACACGGCAATACACCCCAACGTAAAACACCAATTTCACGGCAATTAACTGCAATTAGCGAAAGAGAAGGGCGGTACAGGAAATAAGTCGAACGAGACAGATCTGAACTTAGAAAGTCGGGGGAAGGTGTTGCATGAAAAACTGTGTTTGGCTTACAGATCGTTTGGCACGTAGGGACGTAGGTTTCGTTTAATACGTTACGGGGTAAACAAATTTTCTTTTCAGTATACCAATTTTCTTTCATACGCATGGTGCAGCACAGAAAAAATTTGAATTTATGTTTGAGAATTAGCATGACGCCTACCGGCCCAGAGTACAGCTGCCCAGTCCGCGCCTGCTGCCGCCTCCGGAACCTGGCTCCCGGGTTCTTCGCATCTGTTGATCCCCGCCTGGAGCGTCCCAGCTGTAAAATACATGTACCTCTGCGTTTTGGAAAAACAAAAGATAAGACGCCGATCCTTAAAATTAACCACTTCTTGTGACCGCAGGTACGAAAATCTTGAACTTGGCTTAAACCCTAACTGAAAGAACAAGCTTCACGTGATTTTCTGTATTCTGAGTGTTTTATTGAATGGTTGCTCATAAGTTCGTAGTTGACTGGAGAACAGAGAACGTGCTTGTTGAAACTTTTGTTGTGCGTTGTCAAGTGATAGTAGTGGAAATATATCATTCTAAATATTTTGGAAAGAGAAAGTGCATTGTTTTCCGAAGGCACTATGCAGATGAAGAATGCAACATAAATAGTTAACTCACAAAAAGAAAATGATATGCTGAAATGGAAAGGGTATTTATTTTGCCATAACAGAGTGCGAGGTGATTTACATTATTGTCATTGTATTGAAAGAAATTATGGAAATTGTACTGGCTTTGCTAGTACTATTCTTATTGGAGATGAACACAGGATGCGCAATGAGAAACCACATAATCATGCTCCAAGACCGGAGAAAAAGTGATGTTGCTGTTGCAAGAGCGCAAATAAAGGAACGAGCGAGAAATACGGACGAAGCCCCTGCACAAAGTATTCAAACCGTGACAACGTCAATGGTTACAGTAAATGCAGCTTGCATGCCTAATATGGATGCACTAAGGCAAGTTGTAAAACGAATACGAAGAGAAGACATGCCTGCGGAGCCTACGATTTCAGAACGGATCGATGCCCCAATAAATTTACAGGTGGAGATGGTGCAAAATTTCTTGGCAGAGATAGCGCATTTGGACATCAAAGAATTATTTCATTTTTACCAGAGAACAATTTACGAAAGCTTAAAGAAGCACCCCTCTGGATTGTGGATGGGACATTTGAAACTTGTCCAACCCTTTTTAGGCAATTATGTACCATTCATGCTATGGTTGAAACGAATCCAGAGATGCACAGACTTGTCCCACTAGATTATGGGTTACTTTCCAGCAAGTATAAAGAATAAAATACTATTATACAGTATTTTTGTAGGATTTACAAGACTATGCATCAGACTATGATATTCAGCTTGCACCACAATATACGCATAATAATAGATTTTGAAATAGTTACCGTTATAATGCTGCTAAAAAGGAATTTGGAAGCAGCACACACAAATGTTGTTGGTTTCATCTCGGAAAAAAATGTGCTGAGGATTATCCATGCTCTGGCATAGCCTCGGAATATAGGGAAAACAGTGAGTTTGCTCTCAAAGTCCGACATTTGCAAGCACTCGCATTTTTTCCTTCTGATGAAATTCCAGCTGCTTTTGAAGAAGTGAAATCAATTTTACTAGAATATGCAGATTCTGTAGTTCAGTGGTTTGAGGAAAATTATGTTCTTGGAAAATTTCGTGGAAGCAGAAAAAACAATCCGAGCAGAAGCCTTCCGCTGTTCTTGCCAACAATTTGGTCAGTAAGTGAACACGATTTATTTGGCTTTCCCAGAACACAAAACAAACTTGAAAGATTAGACAGACGCTGGAATACAATTCTGGGGGAGAAAAAACTGTGACTGTACGAAATAATCAGTGAAATTGCGAAAGAGCAGAGAACAACTATGGTTAAAATCGAAAGAGTGATAGCACAGATTCCAACAAATCCACCCAGAAGAGAAACGCTGGCAAAATAAAAAGGAATTCGAACTTCTTTGGCGCACAGAGTCAATGTTAACATGCTGGACTTTTTAAGAGGAATTTCATATAATTCTACCCTTTACTAAAATGTGCTGGTATTTCTCACTAATTAAATTATACCTTTTACTAACTTGTATTTGAATTTTTCAAGAAAGTAATTCCGCCGAAGATGCAAGAATGTAAAACATAACGCAAAATTAAAAAAGACAAAATTTTCAAAATAGTAGTCAAAAACATAAAATGTCAAAACGTAATCCTAAATTTGAAACAAATTAAAATTCAAAATGCGATCACAAGTCACAAGCATTACAAAAATGCGAAACGCTATGTAACAAGTACAACACAAAATAAAACAAATGCCAAAAAAAAAAATGCATGCGCTTTGTAAAATGTACAAAATAAAAAAAAGGCCATATTCATAAGAATTTCATGTCGAGTCAAGTTAGAAATGAGCTTTTACTTAGACTTCAAATAATAATTACGAGCCTCTACACCTTTTTAAATCTTTAATAAGTGCAACATCATTAACCTGACTTGTCATCAAACATTATCAATATGACGCATACAATCACTTAAAAGACTTGTTAATGGATGAATTGAGGAATCACCAAGTTCAGCGGGTGAAAGTTAATGGCTGTTTATAGTTTTGTACTGGAGTAAATGCGCAACACAATAAACTTAACTTTCTCTGAAAATTTTATGTATATGAGCACGGTTGATTGAAAACTGATAAAAAGGCTTAAGGCCTGTCTATTAATTTGTGTGCCTCAGTCAAAACGCAGTACCATAACCTTGGCATGTTATCGAAACCTTATGAATACGTCGGACTAAAAATTCCTAAAAAAAAGTTTACGCCTAAGGTCTTGTAACTAAAGTTTTGTGACAGGGTAAAAGTGCAACATTAATAACTTGACATGTTATGTTAACGTTGTGAATATGAGCACGGCGGATTAAAGATTTCAACAAATAGCCTTTGGGATTAATGTGTTGTAGCTGAGTAAAAATGTAACATTATCTTTATTTTCTATATAAACCAAACTACGTGCTGGAATGGCCCAACTATATATACGTATACTTCAACCATATACCGAAGCGCTGGCAAGGTGAAAACGAAAGTGCAATTTTGTACGGTCCCCTAACATTTTATGGCCAGCCTACATGGAAGTGGACACGTTGATATCAAAAACATACTTTTTGTACGGTCCACAACAAATAGCAATGGACACGTGGCAATCTTTTTTTGGGGGCAGGGGGCGCTTAACGACCACCGTGATCAATTCAGTGGTCTATAAGGAGTCGGACGTTCCCAATTTTGGGCTATTGGTTCCTGGGAAGGAGGACAGCCAGTGCCAGAAGTCAAGTACAACGTCCATGATTCACCGGGATTTGAACCAGGATCCTTCTCGACAAGTGGTCAGAAGCCAGCGCCTAGATCACTCCGCCGCCGTAGCGGCACACGTTGAAATGTATTTTTCATACGGCCCCAAACGCTCTTATGAACATACTAGATTAAACTGGACGCAAATAAATCATAAATATAATTTGTACTAGCAGGGATACCAGTTATTTGCCAGGTACATATTACTATTTGTCTAATCACCAAGTTCAGCGGGTGAAAGTTAATGAATGAAAATGATATTCCTGCAATTTTCCAGTAAACGTATTTTAAATTTTTTGATTCAGTTAATTTAATTTTGCGAAACAAAAAAGAAAGAAAAAGGAATGGGAATACTTACCTTCTAGGAGACATCTATAGAACTGCCGTACATCTGGCGTGTGCTTCTGTGAATCCCGCGACACAGAAATGCAATGTACCTATGTGATGTCGCATGCGTACGACTTTACATTGGCATTGATCATCTTTTTCTTACCGTTTTGAATTTTGAATATCTGAAACTCTCTGTTTACATTACATTATATTTCTTTCTGATAAGCCGCTCGTTGGTAGTGAAAGCTAAACTATATAGATTTGTGTTTTTAATACACAATTAAACGCATATTTGTGCACTTTATTGTTATCTACAGTCCGTAACTTAGACCGTAGGTTGGTTAGTTATTTGGTTGGTTGATGGTTTATGGTACAAGGCCCTCAAAGGGCCATGCAAAGGTATTCTTAAGAGTAAAAAAAGGAACTTTTTACAAAAATTTTGCATGGGGCTCCCTTAACCAGGGCCCCAACCCCTTCCGAAAACCGTCTACCGTATAAGTTAGATAACCATGAGTAGTATACCAAATCTGGTAGTTCTAAATTGAAAACTGTAGATTTTACGAAATTTTTATGAGGAGGGGGGCTCTCACCCCCCGGGTTCCAACCCCTTCCAAAAACCGTCTAGCGTCTAAGTTAGAGTTTCATGATACCAAATTTGGTGGTTCTGAATTGAAAACTGTAGTTTTTAAGAAAATGTTGTATCTCTGTGTGTGTGGGGGGGGGACACTGACCCCCGGGCCTTGACCCGTCCCAAAAGCCGTCGACCCTCTAAGTTAAAGTACCATGAGATAGTATACCAAATTTGGTGGTTCTAAATTAAAAACTAGATTTTGCGATTTTTTTATGAAAGGGGTACTTACCCCCTTCACAATAAAATCTTCAACCCCTTCCAAAATCGTCTAGCGTCGAAGTTAGAGTACCATGAGTTAGTATACCAGATCTGGTGGTCCTGAATTAAAAACTGTAGCTTTTCAGAAAATTTTGTATGTGGGGGCTCTGACGTCCCGGGCCTTGACCCGTTACAAAAGCAGTCTACCGTCGAAGTTAGAAGACCATGAGATAGTATACCCATTCTGGTAGTTCTAAATTGAAAACTGTAGATTTTACGAAATTTTTATGTAGGGGGGCTCCAACCCCTTCCAGAAACCGTCTAGCGTCTAAGTTAGAGTTTCATGATATCATATTTGATGGTTCTGAATGGAAAACTGTGGATTTTACGAAAAAAAAATATGGGGGTGGGGGAGGTCTCTGACCCCTGGGCTTGACCCGATCCGAAAAAGGTCTACCGTCTAGGTTAGAGTACCATGAGATAGTATACCAAATTTGGTGGCTCTAAATTAAAAACTGTAGACTTAACGAATTTTTTATGATGGGGTCTCTGACACCCCGGGCCTTGACCCGTTCTGAAAACAATCTACCGTCTAAGTTAGAGTACTATGATAGTGTATACCAAATTGGGTGGCTCTAAATCAGAAACTGTAGATTTTACGAAATTTTTTATGAGGGGGGCACCGACCCCTAGGGCTCCAACCTCTTCCAAAAACCGTCTAGCGTCTAAGTTAGAGTACCATGAAATAGTATACCAGATTTAGTGGTTATAAATAGAAAACTGTGAATTTTACGAAATTTTTATGACGGGGGGGGGGCTCTCACCCCCGGGCTCCAATCCCTTCCAAAAACCGTCTAGCGTCTAAGTTTGAGTTTCATGATACCATACTTAATAGTTCCTAATTGAAAACTGTAGATTTTACCAAAAAAATTTCGGGGGAGGGGGCTCTGACCCCCGGGCCTTGACCTGTTCCAAAAACGGTATACCGTCTAAGTTAGAGTACCATGAGATTGTATACCAAATTTGGTGGTTCTAAATTGAAAACTGTAGATTTTACGCAGCATAGTTATGGGGGGGCTCTCTTACCCCCGGGCTCCAACCCCTTCCAAAAACCGTCTAGCGTCTAAGTTAGAGTACCATGAGATAGTATACCAGATTTGGTGGTCCGGAACAGAAAACTGTAGTTTTTAAGAAAATTTTGTGTGTCGGGGGCTCTGACCCCCGGGCATTTACCCGTTCCAAAAACGGTCTGTCGTCTAAGTTAGAGTACCATGAGATAGTATACCAAATTTGGTGATTGTAAATTGAAAACTGTAGATTTTGCGAATGTTTCTTATGAGGGGGGCCCTTACCCCCCGGGCTGCAACCCCTTCAAAAAATCGTCTAGCGTCTAAGTTAGAGCACCATGAGATAGTATACCAGATTAGGTGGTTCTGATTTAAAAATTGTAGTTTTTAAGAAAATTTGTATGTGGGGGCTCTGACCCCCGGGCCTTGACCCGTTCCATACACGGTATGCCGTCTAAGTTAGAGTACCATAAGATAGTATACCAAATTTGGTGGTTCTGAAATGAAAACTAGATTTTACGGCAATTCTGTAGGGGGTGACTCTGACCCCCCCCCCCCCTCGTCTCCAACCGCTTCCAAAAACCGTCTACAGTCTGAGTTAGAATACCACGAGATAGTGTACCAGATTTGGTTGTTCTGAATTGAAAACTGTAGATTTTACAAAAAAATTTTAAAAGGGGGGCTCTGACCAACCGGGCCCTGCCCCGTTCCAAAAACCGTCTACCGTCTAATATTTTTAGTGCCAAAGAAAAACGTATTATTCCTATCCTGTCTGCGTGTCCAAACTTTATAAATTTGATCAGGGAGCAAGACGTTCGAAATCGTACGTTTTCCTGCATTCGTTTTGTATGTAATGAAAATCTGTAAAAGCGACGAATTGACGTAGTCGACGATTCCGCGACGAATTGACGCTCGACAAATTGACGCGCGACGAATTGACGCAGTCGACGAATTGACGCAGTCGACGAATTGACGCACGCTACAAATTGATGCAGAACCGTCACCACATGTGTGTTTTTGCGTATGATTCAGTACAAATTTGACCAACGAAATGCCCCTAAAAAAACAATTACTCCGCCTTACGGCGCTTTCCCCACAGACAAAATAAAGTATATTTACAACTGAACGTCGCCGCCCCGGTGGAGCAGTGTTCGTTGAACAGAGAAGTCGCATTTTTTTCGGCTCCTGCGTAGAATTCAACGTTCGTTTGTTTACTTTTTCTTTTTGTAATACTTCGTCGTTTTGTGTTTTGGTTGCAGTGTTTCGTACCTTCTCTTCACGAGCAGTGAGGCTGAGTGCCGAGTAGGGGCTCATTTTTTTTTTTTCATTTTCGTGTGTCGTCAGTTACGACGCATGAATTTTGGTGGGCCAGTGGTCGAGAATGTCCACTACCACTGTGAATAAGTCACCGTCGTCTACAGCTGCTTCGTCTATTGCTGATATGTCTTCGCTTCTTAGTACTGTGCCTTCTTCGGGGAATGTTGCGTCGACTAGTGCTGCCGGACTTCCAGAAACTGTGCTTCTGGCCACCCGTGTGCCGGCTGCGTCTAATATTCCTGGTTCTGCTAGTTCTACTTCAACGTCGTTCGCACAAGCTGTGGGAAATACCTGATATATTTCTAGTGATTCTGCACCACATTTCAAACGTGTAGCTTCGGCGTTGAAAATTATTCTTCCAAGTGATTCGCCGCAAGATAAGCAGTTGTCGTCTGCCTTATTATTAAGTGTTTTCATTCCTGCTTTGCGTGACACCCCCTCCCCCAGTATCTGCATGTTGTGTCGAAGGTCGTTCCAGCCGAAAGCATTGTGTCCATTATTCGCTTGGGTGGAGGGGTGGTTGTTCACTTCACCCACCAGCAAGCAGTAGATTTAATTATAGTTCATGGGGTTGATATTGGGTCCTTTCATCTACAACCTGTCGCTGCAGCCCAAAGACCAGTTACGGTGACCCTCTCTCCTGTACCAACGGCTGTTCCCGATTCTCTGTTGATTGATGCCCTCAACACGATGGGTCGTGTTGTGGGAGTGACCAAGATTCTTCCAGCTACAGCCCGTGTATCCCCCCTGAAACATGTGCAGGGTGGGCGCCGCCAGTACCGGGTTATTTTTCCAACTTCTCAGTCAATTGCGGAACGCCCTGCAACTCTGGAATTAGTCACTGATACCCGGACGTACATTTTTAATCTTTTTGCGGGGGTTCAGTGCTTCCGCTGTAAAGGGGAAGGTCATCTCGCTTCTGCTTGTCCTCATGCTACTCCTGGTGCTAGATCTGATTCTTCATTAGCTACTACAGTTCCGGTGGCTGCTGCCCCTGCGGATGTTGTGCAGGCGCTGAGGCACCTGCTCAGATTCTACCTTCATCAATTTTGCCTGCTGTTTCTCCAGTCGTTCCTTCCCTCCCGGTTCCTGTCGTCGTACTGGATGGTTTGGAGCCCTCCAATGAGGATTTTTCAATCGCTGGAAGTGTCTGCACCTAAATCACAACGTAAACACCCCAGCTCACCTGGTGTTTCTACTCGCTCTTCCCGTTCGTCTCAACGTCTTCGGTCCAAGAAACCAGCCCATTCTACCTCGGGTTCACCTAGCCATCATGAGCCAAATTCTGAATTACTAGTTTCGAACCGATTCGCATGTCTCCAGGATGATGATGTTATGGACACGGTCGCCCCTGATCCTGACGACACTGCAATGGTTGACTCTGACGATGATTCTCCTTCTCCTACACTTCTTGACATATCTACTATGTTTGAAGAACTTGCGGTGCCTTTGCACCCTCTTACCTTATCTGATCTGTATGCATTGACCACTCGCCCGCGTAAGGCGAAGTTGATCACACTACCTTGCATTAAGAGTAAGCTTCACTTGCTGCCTGAAATGATTGCACAGCTAAACCAGTTCCATGCATTTATAACTAATGTTACTTTGCCTGGCGGGACTGAGAAATATGCTCGCCGTCTGGGATACTTACTCAAGATTTTGAGGGCTGAACTGGAAGGCTGGATGCAACCTGCCAGTGATGTCCTTGTTAACACTACTTACCTTTAATTGTAGAGGGCTTGCGTCTTCTGTGGCGAATGCTTTGGTTTACGAGGACGTTCGTTACCTGGGGGCTAATATCCTCCTTCTCCAGGAGACGAACTGTTCCGTGGATGCCCTGGTGTTCCCGCTGGAGACGCTGGCCGTACATTTTTTATCATAATTACCGGACCCATCGCAGGTCTGGTACCGCTATAGCGTTTCATGTGCGTTTTCATTCTTCCCTTTCTGATCTTGTTGAGTCACAGAGTCTGCTGGGTTCTTTTCAACATATTTCTTTTTGTTTTTGTTCTAAACGTATTTATGTTTTCAATATCCATATTCCGCAATCTGCTACGGATGCAGAAACTCTCCTCCAACATCTTTCTTCTATCCTTTCGACCCTCCATCCAAATGATACAGTCATTGTTGCAGGCGATTTCAATTGCACTTTGCAACCCGGTTTTGACCGAGATGGTTTAACCGAAAGCCGTTCCGACCTTGTTTCCAATCTCACTCAACTCGTTGTTAATTTTGATTTGATTGATGCATTCCGTTCCCTCCATCCCCGGTCCAAGGAATTTTCCTGGTTCCGCCCGGCTGCTTCACGCTGTGTCGCAGCACGCCTAGATAGATTCCATGTTTCCAGTTTTCTACATTCCTCTCTAGTTGAAGTTACTCATCATTATACCGTTTCGTCAGATCATCGCCCCGTTCTTTTAAAACGTTTTTTGCATTCTTCCTCTGTTCCCCCTTCCCCAGTCTGGTTGCTCGACGATTCAGTTTTAACTGATCCTGTTTTCTGTGCTGAAATTCGCTCTATGATCTCGTCTTCTGTGCAACAATTTTCTTCGTCTGACGACCCAGTGGCTCTGTGGCTTTCCACGAAAATGTCGATTATTTCTTTCGCATGTCAGTTTTCTTTCTCTTCCCGTACTTCTCGCTTTCAAGATATTGATGTTCTCCGTCGTAAATTGCAGACTATTTCTCCTTCTGATCCTTCTTTTCCCGTGTTTCAAGCTCAACGTCGTCGTATTCTGTTTACTTTTGCTTCAACAGCCATTACTCGTCTGAAATTCACTCACTTGCGATTTTACGACTACCCTTTTTCTAGTTTGAAGTCCCTTGAGGAGTATCATGTTAAAAGCAACACAATTTCCTTTCTTTCACTACCTGACGGATCTACAGTTACCGACCCTTATCGTATTTGTGAACTTACCTTTTCCCATTATTCGGATCGTTTTCAACACCGACTCCTTTCTCCTGCAGATACCTCCCCTCTTCTTCATGTCCTCCCTCAGGTTCCACATTGTTTTTTGATTCTCTTGTTTCTCCTATCTCTCCTTCTGAAGTCCGCTCTGCAATTTCCAGTCTGAATGACCGTTCTTCCCCTGGCGCGGATGGTCTTCCGCTCTCATTTTATAAGAAGTTTCTTCCATCTCTCCTCCCGCTTCTGGTTGCTTGTTTTAATGCCGTTTTTACTCCTTCAAATTTTCAGTCTTCTGATTTCACTTTTGCTATTCTCCGTCTCATCCCCAAAACCAGAAACCTTGGTCTTTTTTCTAACTGGCGTCCTATCTCTATTCTTAATACTGACTACAAAACCTTTGCTAAAACTCTCGCTTTTCGCCTCAATCCCGTCTTGCAGTATTTAATCCACCCCGATCAAACTTACACTATTCCCTCCCGTTCGATTACTACCAACATTCCCCCCTTTCGCAACTTATATTTTCTTTCTTCCCAACTTTCCGAACCTCTCGCAATTTTTAATATTGATCAGAAACAAGCTTTTGACTCCATTAATCACTCTTATTTCTTTGCTGTTCTTCGTCATTTTGGCTTTCCTACTCTTTTCTGTCAAGCTCTTATTAATCTTTACTGGCACTCTTCTTCCCGTATTCGCACTTCCACATTCATGACAGCTACCATCCCCTTTGACAACGGGATCCGGCAGGGTTGTCCCCTTTCGGGTCAGCCGCCCCGGTGGCGCAGTGGTCTAAGGCGCTGGCCTATGATCATTCGTCCGTAAGGGGTTCGGGTTCGAATCCCGGTCAGGCATGGATGTTGTGTTTGTCTTACGGCACTGGCTCTCTCCCTTCCCTGGAACCAGTGACCCTAAATTAGGGACGGGCGACTGCTTATAGCCCATTGAGTTGCTCACGGTGGTCGTTAAACCTCCAATCAACAAAACAACAACAAACAACCTTTCGGGTCAACGTTTTACGCTTGCATTTGAACCTCTCTTAGTTTGTCTGCGTTCTCTTTTGCTTTCTGTGATTCCTCGCAGTATTGCTCCTACTCGTCACCACCGCATAGTGTTGTCTGCATATGCTGATGACCTCACTCTCATTCTTTGCACTGAACGTTCTTTCGGTGTTGTCCTTTCTGCTTATCGTGAGTATGCTTCAATTTCCGGTTCCGAACTTAATATGTCTAAATCTGTCGGTCTGTGGGCCGGATCGTGGGTGGCACACGGTGATCGTCCTTGGGGTGCCCGTTGGTCATCCTCGGTCATTAAACTTCTTGGTGTGTACGTTGGAAATCCCGTGGCGGTTGCTGATGCCACATGGATTCCTTTGGTTCAGCAGCTCAATCGCCGTCTTGCTCCTTTTTGCCGGTTCAAACCTTTTTTGTCCTTTTTTAGCAGAGCACATCTGGTTTCTTCCTTTCTTCTTCCGATTCTGACACATTCGTGGTTCGCTTATTTTCCCTCGCCCATTTTTCTCCAATCCGCTCAACGTTTGATTACTGATTTCATCTGGAATAAAGTTCACTGGGTTCATCGTTCTACTCTCGTCCTTCCTCTGTCCTTTGGAGGTCTTGCCCTCCCAGATCTCTTTCAAAAATCTAATGCTATTCATCTTCAGACCTTTCTCCGTTCTTTTTCTCATCCTCAGATTTCATCGATTACTATTGTTGATACTTTACTTTTCGCTCGCAGTCCGTTTCTCACTCTCGCTACTTTCCTCCGTATGGATCTGTTCCCCCTCACTCCAGATCACTTTCCCGATACTTATCGCAACGTTTTTTCCCTCTGGCATTCCTTATGTCCCGTCCGTCTCCCACCTACCTCAACTAATGATCTGCTTGCGGAACCTCTCCTTTACTCTTCTGCACTCCGTTCTCCCTCTTTACCGTACTTGTGCTTCTCCACCTGGTTCGCCAGTGGCGTGGTACAGGTATCCCAACTTATAGATGCTTCTCTCCGCTGGAAGTCCCTTTCCCAAATCGACCCCCCTCTTGCTGACACTCCCTTACATCGCGCCCAACTCCGGTTGCTTCATTTTGAGCTTCAACGCCTTTACCCGTCCCTCGTGAATTCTTTTGGGTTAATTGTTTCTTCTTCGGCGTCCCCTTGCCTTCCTTTTCTGGTTTATTTGAATGATGTTCCCTTTCTGGTGCATCAAGTTACTGCAAAACTCTTGTACCGCCACTTTCTTACTTATTTTCGAGCACCTCTCGCTATTTCTTTTGTGCCTCCTGATGAAACCTCTCAGACATGGGTCGATTCACACATTTCTCTGGCTTCCCCAAAAGCAACTGATATTCATTGGCTACATCTTCATCGCCGCTTGCTCACACCACGAACTCTTCATCGTTTTGGTCGCCTGTCTTCTCCCTTGTGTTTTTTCTGTTCAACGCTCGGTGATGTTCATCACGCATATGACTCCTGTTTAGTTTTACAGCCTCTTTTTTCATTGATGTTTGCTCTTCTCTCCAAGGTCTGTCCTTCCTTTCACTCTGTTTCAGATTACTATTTTCTTCGCCGTCATCATCCTTCCGTTGCTGTTCACAATCCAGTTTGCGCGTTTTTAATTTTGCAGGCCAAACTGACTATTTATTTATACTATCATACCAGTGTTGATCGGCCTGCTCTTCGTCGATATCATCCTGCGAGAGTTTTTTTGTGCCGTAGGTTTCGTTCCTCGATCAAGTCCCTCATCCAACTTGAGTACGAGGTAGCTCTGGCCCGGAGGTCTGGTCCCCCCACCTTCCATGGTTTCGGGTTGAGCATGGGTTGATTCAATTCGTTTGATCAGTTTTTTTTTCTTGTTTTTGTTTTGGTGTACTGTTTTCTTCAATTTGTTTGTTTTTGCTTTTTCGGGTTGTTGTCTTGTTCTGTTTTTGATTGAGCTGCAGGTTTTTTTTCCCTTGTATTCATTCTTTTCCTCTGATTATGTTGTTTTTCCCTTTAAATTTTTTACCGTTTTCCTTTTTTTGTTTTTGATGGCCCTTTGGTAATGTTGTACTGTTTTGCTTCCTTGAGATTCCGGTCTTTTTGTTGTTTTTTCCCCTGTGCTTTGTTAGCTCTTTCTACTGGTCGGTATATTCTTTCTTGGATAGTCCATTTCTATACGTCTCCTCTTACTAGCGGCCTCGGCCTCTTTGTCTGAATTTTCTTGCCGTTTTGAGCTGTGATTGGATGTTTTACAGCTAGTTGCTTTGACTTTTTTTCTGTCCGGAGTCCGTGGGCATTTGTGTTCCTGTGTTCTGTGTGTATTTTTTTCTGGTTCTTGGTGGTGCTGTGCAATCGGTTATTGTTTTTATGTGTCGGTATTTTTGTTGAGTTGTTTGTCTATGTATTATTGTGTGCTTGCTTTCTATGTTTTCGTCGGTCACAGTTGTTGGTCGACGCATCTCTTGTTGTAGTGTTTTGTTGTACTGGCTGGCCACCACTTGTTTGTAATCAGTGTTACTGTTTGGTATAGTGTGATGCTTGTTGGGTGTTGTTGTTTTCCGTTGGGCTAGTCTGTGTTGTCTAGTTTTGCAAAGTTTTTTTGGCGTGTTGCGTTTCTTTTGTGCTTGTTTCTTTGTTGTTGTTCCTGATTTTCTTTTTTGTACTGTGTTTGCTGTATGTGGTATTCCCGAGTATTTGTAATTGCTCTTGTTTTTTGCACGTGTTTTGTTTAGTTGTTCGGATGGCGGCTGTCCTACTCGCTCTCCTCCTGTGTGAGTTTTTTAATACTGTGATTGCATTTTACCTGTACTGGCAATGTGATAATCTTGTTTTTTACTTGTTTGTGCATGTTCTACTTTCGTGTTTCAGTAGGCTCCTCAGTTTAGGTAGCCTTTTTTTTCTCATGCCCTGTGTTTCCTGTTCACTTGTTTTGCTTTTTTTATGAACTTTTAATTACTTAGTGTGGCCTGCTGGTCTCGTGTTTTTTCATTGAGTACTCAGCCTTATCTCTCGTTTTCTATACAGTGTGCTTCTCGTGCGTATCTTGTCTATTGGGTTACGTTGTCCCAAGGAGTTGATCAACGCACTATTTGCCTTGTGCTTTTTTTTACTGTGCCTCTTGTGTTTTTTTCTTGACTGTATGCGACTACATGTGTAATGAAGTAGTCAGTTGAGGCAGTTTTGTCTTTGATTATGTTTTAAGTGCACTTTTTGTGTTTTCGTTTTTGTGTTTTTTTGCACTCAAGCTAGGGTTCTACGTCTTGCTTCGTGCTTCTCCTGTCCGGGGTTTTCCTGTAATATTGTATTTTTCTTGGCACAGCCTTCTGTTGCCGTGCACGACTGGACGTACTTTGTGTTGTTTTCAATGTGTTATGATGCTATGCGATCTTGTTTCCGCGTGATTCTTTCCATAGCGCCACATCGGCTTCAGGGGTTTGTCAACGCCCGACTTCTTGTTTTGAGTATGAAATTTGAATTGATGCGATTCTTTTTTTGTGAACCTCGTGTGCCTGTTTGGCTACATTTATTTTGTGTGGTGCAGCGGTTTTTCCCCTTATTATCATGTATTCTTATGCACAGTGTTCCTCCTGATATACATGCGTCACTTCGTATTTCGTTTTTAGTTATAGCGTTTGGAGAACACCCCTCTTTATGTGCACGGTTTTTTTGGTTTTCATGTTCTTTTTGTACTAATGTTTTGGCCACTGCTGCATGTTTTCAGAAGTACAGTTTTGTTTCTCCTGTCGCTGTCTTGCAGTGTCAGTCAATTTGTGTTGTGTTGTATTGTTGTCGTGTTTTTTTACCTGTCACCTTTCTGTTCGCGCTGTTATGTACTAGTTTTTGGACTGTACTTTCTTCCTTCACTCTGGGGTTTGGGTTTTCTAATGTGTGGGTTTTTCGTTTTTGTTTTCTGTGTTCCTTTTTTATCTGTATATATTTTAATCTTGTTCTGACGTTACCAGTTTTCTTTCCTCCTTTCTTTTGTGTTGAGACTTCTTGGCCTCGTCTCTTTTAATACAGTCTCATTTGACTGAAGCGTATCATATGTACCTTGCTTTTAGACTAATAAAGGTTTATTTTGAAGGCAGTCCTCTAAGCGATGGCCCTGATCATTCGTCCGAACGGGGTCCGGGTTCGAATCCCGGTTAGGCATGGATGTTATGTTTGACTTACGGCACTGGCTCTCCCTGTTCCCTGGTACCAGTGACCGTAAATTAGGAAGGGGCGACTGCTTATAGCCCACTGTGTTGCTCACGGAGGTCGTTAAACCTCCAATCAAAAAAAAAAATCCCATTCCATCCCATTGTAAAGCAATGGGCTTGGCAAGAAAGCAATGGGAACGATTTGCAGGATACATTGTAAAGCAATGGGGATAACTTTTAGGACACATTGTAAAGCAATGGGAATGACTTTTAGGATACATTGTAAAGTAATGGGGATGACATTTAGGATACATTGCAGAGCAATGGGAATGACTTAGAATACATTGTAAAGCAATCAGGATGACATTGCAACATTGGGAATGACATTGTAACAATGGGGATGACCTTGTAACAATGAGGATGACATTGTATGCAATGGCAATGACATTGCAAGCAATGTCATCCCGATTGCATACAATGTCGATTGGTGCATTGGGGGTAAACCCGGTTTGGGAGGGGCTGACTTCCTTTACAAGCATTACCTCCTGTAAGCCGTTTGAGCCTCACTCTCCACTACCTCTGCCTCTCTTAGATAATAAATAAAAGCCTACTTTAAGACTACCTACACGTGAAGTACTTCCTCGTATGATGACGGTATCACCGCTCACCTAACTCGCTGCTTCAAAAGCTGAAATCGTCCTCATAGGATATTTTTAATATTAATAGAAATTTTCCACGTTCAGAAGGATAGTTTGTCTTAGGTACCTAAAAATAAGACACTTGTAGCATTATCCATGCATTTTTAAGGATTGAAAACTAGTTGAATGAACTTACGAAGGCATCCAATGCGTTGCGGCTGGGTTTGAGTCTCAAATATCAGAGATATTGAATCTCATTGTAGCAGTACTGTATTTTCAGAGTTAATCTCAGTATTCATGGGAGACATTTTTGTTTTGCCTAGAACTGCGGAGATATCTCAGGATTCTATATCGGACTTCATCGTCTGCGCTACAAGGCAATCGCGTCAATCACGACAGAGACCACCGACTTACTTTTTGCTACGAAATAGTTTTACCTGAAGCATAACTCGTCATACCCCTGTTTCGGCTGTCACAGAGCAACAAACACACGATTCACAACTGATTTGCATATATAAATGAGGAATTTCTTCAAAATAACCTCAGATATAGAGCACATATCCGGGAATATTTGCTAATGTTTTAATTGCTTTATACAAAAAATGCCTGCTTTGAAAAATAAAGCTGAGTTACTTTAAATAAATAAATTTTGCTGATAAAAGACAAAACCTTGCCTGCCGCCATATCTTCAGTTTACACCAGCTTGCTTTCTCCTCCTTAGCATAAGCCTCAGGCCATGCATATTATCATTTAAACATGAATTTCGCGCGTCTAACTTGCTTTTTTTCTATCTGGGCATCTGTCGTTTTCTATTTTCAGTGAAGAAGACCCACGTCGTCCCGTCATTTCCCATCTGACACATCCTCTTCCCAGGCCAGCTTTCTCGCTGCCGAACATTTGAGTTTTGTAATCGATTCGTCTTGTCTTACTGATTCCATGTCATGTGATTTCGTGATACAGATCATAGGGAACACAAGACAGGATTGCTCAAGCGATGCCACAGCGTAACCAAGTATTAACAAAAATCGTACATGTTATTCCATTTTCAAATTTATCTTTATGTCGACTCGGACGAAATCTTCAAACTGAGCAAGATACTTTGCTGGGAAAATATTTGTGAATTTCTCCATATCTCGTGCTCCAGAACAATGCTGAAATATTTTAGCAGTTCGCTTGAAATAAGTATTCCTTTCACAACGCATGTTTTAAAGATGCAAAATACTTTTCAAATTTCGAAGCTTACCGCCCCTAAAAATTCGGTGAAATAGATTTTTAGAACTTTGAATTCTTTATCTGAAAGAATGTATTTTGTAGTAAATGATATCCATTACTGCATTTCAGATATAAAGTGCGATCAACAACCGTGTCTAAATGGTGGAAATTGCGATCCTCAGGATGGCGAATCATACACTTGCAAGTGTCTTTCGGGATGGACTGACAAGAACTGCGAAATACGTAAGCTTTCACAAATTATCATTAATGCTCTCTTAAAACTTCAAACCCTGAAATTCTTTGAAAATTTGTTTTTGAACCTTTAGAGCTGTCATTGATCCGTATTGCCTTGCAGATTTCATGTCATGTGATACAGATCGTACGAAACAAAAGAATGGAGCAATCAAGAGTGATATTGTGTATTCAAGGACTGACAAAAATGTTACGCGTATTCCTTTTTTAAATACACCTTTATATCGTCTGCAATGAAATCTTCAAACTGGACTTGATTATTTGGTGCGAAAACATTTGTCAATTTTTTTAGATAGCAATGCAGAAAAAAGGCTGGCAATAATTCTTCTTTTTGTAATTTAGTTCAACATCATTCTTAAATCATCCTCTTCTTGCAAAGTAAAAAAAAATAAAAGTTCATGAGCACTTTCTACGAAAGGTTTCCTGACTCAGTCATATATGTCATCATTACAGAGAAGGAAAGCAATTCCAAATGTTGGGATATGAGTCGTTTAATATGGTCCAGCTTTTCCTCCACTCTACTCCACAGCTTGCTTAAGAAGAAACATTTCGTCATTTCCAGTTGAAATACATTTTCTCCAAAAATCTATCGCGCAGTTTAAGCATCCGTGTTAAATTTCTACTCACGAAAGGCACCGTATTTCCGTGTGCAGAAACAGAGAAACATGATTTTTAGAAAGTTTGAAAAAAAACCTTCTTTCATTTTTTTTCAGAAAGTTTTGTAAATGAGTGTAACTGATGTGAAAGCTGTTTAATGAAGTTTGCTTGTTCTTGTATCAAGTACTTATTTAAGTTCCTGACTGATCTTTTTGAGATGGGAACTTTCCTGTGAAGAAAGCAATAAACTGTTGTGATATTTGGATTTTTACATCTAATCAGAGTAACAACGCCTTTCGAGCTGGTCATTCAAGGAGTATCACCCGTGCTGATTCTAATACAGAAATATCAACATAAAGCATTTGTCTCTAGATACGAAGACAAACTATCGGAAACATCTTGTCTTTGACAGTTGAGTGATAGTTCTTTAAAACGCAGAAAGTTTTCTACAATATCTTCCTGGTATTCAAAATTTACGAATTCCAAAATTTGAACTTATATGTGATGCCAGACAACTCGTCAACTGGTAAGGAAAAGTTGCAATTTCTTGCTTCTCTGATGAACTTCGTCAATGTAATTTGACATATCGTCTATTCGACTGGTTATAGTATTAACTGGAATAGGAATTTTTCCTATTTCATTTTCAACGTCTCTCTCAAGCATTGTTTTGATAATAATTCTACATGCAGGCATAATGAGGATTTCTGCATTAGTAGGACTACTCATTTTTTGAGTGACTAGTTCTGCAATTAAACTGCATGATACTTCCTGAGCTTTCTCACTAATATTTGCAGTTTTCACGAATAGCTTTGTTTTTCTTAAGAGTCCTAAGAGCGTTTGAAATGATTCGTTATTTTATTGGTCAAATGATGTTATTAGTTATAAAATGTCAATATCGTTTTGTTGGTTCCATAGCAGTGTTAGAACTTTAGTTTGTGCCACAAAAAGTAAATGTTGGAATGAGACAATGTTCGTCACCAATCTAAGCAAAACCCATTACTGAATAACTTTCACAATAAAGGCGATTCTTCCTAGTCTCTGTCTGTTACCTCCTGGCTCGCACTATTCATACTTAGTTTGGACATCAAATCACAATCACTTACCTTACTTACTTTGATTACTAGTCAGTTTAGTATTATTTTCACTATCTCCTTGATCCTGTAATGTACGAATACGTTTTATGAACTTCCACATCTTCAAAACACCGAAGTTTCAATTGTTAGCAAAACTTTTTACACAAGCAACAGGACTAAAGTACAGCATTACTGATTAAAGAACTATGGGCCGATAGAGGAAATCAGTAATTTTCGAGAAACTTCAGAAGTGACGAGCCTGGATGTTTCTGGAGTCAGACTTTCTAGGACGGATGGTCGCCTTATGATAATTGAAAAAGAAGTGCTGGAGGCTTACCGATTCTCAGATGAATTGGCGCTGTGCCAGAGAGCACGAACCGAGTCCCCACATGTGTGCTTTTGCGTATGATTTAGTACAAATTTGACCAACGAAATGGCCCATAGAAAACAATTACTCCGCCTTACGGCGCTTTCCCCACAGACAAAATAAAGTATATTTACAACTGAACGTCGCCGCCCCGGTGGCGCAGTGGTCTAAGCGATGGCCTCTGATCATTCGTCCGAACGGGATCCGAGGTCGAATCCCGGTGAGGCATGGATGTTGTGTTTGTCTTACGGCACTGGCTCTCTCCCTTCCCTGGAACCAGTGACCCTAAATTAGGGACGGGCGACGGCTTATAGCGCACTGTTTTGCTCACGGTGGTCGTTAAATCTCCAATAAAAAAAAAGAACATTCCATCCTATTGTAAAGCAATGTGCTTGGCAAGAAAGCAATGGGAATGTTTTTAGGATACATTGCAAAGTAATTGGGATAACTTTTAGGACACATTGTAAAGCAATCAGGATAACATTGTAACAATGGGGATGACATTGTATCAATACGGATGACATTGTAACAATGGGGATGACATTGTATCAATACGGATGACATTGTAACAACGGGGATGACCTTGTAACAATGAGGATGACATTGTATGCAATGGCAATGACATTGCAAGCAATGTCATCCCGATTGCATACAATGTCGATTGGTGCATTGGGGGTAAACCCGGTTTGGGAGGGGCTGACTTCCTTTACAAGCATTACCTCCTGTAAGCCGTTTGAGCCTCACTCTCTACTACCTCTGCCTCTCTTAGATAATAAATAAAAGCCTACTTTAAGACTACCTACACGTGAAGTACTTCCTCGTATGATGACTGTATCAACGCTCACCTAACTCGCTGCTTCAAAAGCTGAAATCGTCCTCATAGGATATTTTTAATATTAATAGAAATTTTCCACGTTCAGAAGGATAGTTTGTCTTAGGTACCTAAAAAATAAGACACTTGTAGCATTATCCATGCATTTTCAAGGATTGAAAACTAGTTGAATGAACTTACGAAGGCATCCAATGCGTTGCGGCTGGGTTTCAGTCTCAAATATCACAGATATTGAATCTCATTGTAGCAGTACTGTATTTTTAGAGTTAATCTCAGTATTCATGGGAGACATTTTTGTTTTGCCTTGAACTGCGGAGATATCTCAGGATTCTATATCGGACTTCATCGCCTGTGCTACAAGGCAATCGCGTCAATCACGACAGAGACCACCGACTTACTTTTTGCTACGAAATAGTTTTACCTGAAGCATAACTCGTCATACCCCTGCTTCGGCTGTCACAGAGCAACAAACACACGATTCACAACTGATTTGCATATATAAATGAGGAATTTCTTCAAAATAACCTCAGATATAGAGCACAAATCCGGGAATATTTGCTAATGTTTTAATTGCTTTATACAAAAAATGCCTGCTTTGAAAAATAAAGCTGAGTTACTTTAAATAAATAAATTTTGCTGATAAAAGACAAAACCTTGCCTGCCGCCATATCTTCAGTTTACACCAGCTTGCTTTCTCCTCCTTAGCATAAGCCTCAGGCCATGCATATTATCATTTAAACATGAATTTCGCGCGTCTAATTTCCTTTTTTTCTATCTGGGCATCTGTCGTTTTCTATTTTCAGTGAAGAAGACCCACGTCGTCCCGTCATTTCCCATCTGACACATCCTCTTCCCAGGCCAGCTTTCTCGCTGCCGAACCTTTGAGTTTTGTAATCGATTCGTCTTGTCCTACTGATTCCATGTCATGTGATTTCGTGATTCAGATCATAGGGAACACAAGACAGGATTGCTCAAGCGTGCCACAGCGTAACCAAGTATTAACAAAAATCGTACATGTTATTCCATTTTCAAATTTATCTTTATGTCGACTCGGACGAAATCTTCAAACTGAGCAAGATACTTTGCTGGGAAAATATTTGTGAATTTTTCCATATCTCGTGCTCCAGAACAATGCTGAAATATTTTAGCAGTTCGCTTGAAATAAGTATTCCTTTCACAACGCATGTTTTAAAGATGCAAAATACTTTTCAAATTTCGAAGCTTACCGCCCCTAAAAATTCGGTGAAATAGATTTTTAGAACTTTGAATTCTTTATCTGAAAGAATGTATTTTGTAGTAAATGATATCCATTACTGCATTTCAGATATAAAGTGCGATCAACAACCGTGTCTAAATGGTGGAAGTTGCGATCCTCAGGATGGCGAATCATACACTTGCAAGTGTCTTTCGGGATGGACTGGACAGAACTGCGAAATACGTAAGCTTTCACAAATTATCATTAATGCTCTCTTAAAACTTCAAACCCTGAAATTCTTTGAAAATTTGTTTTTGAACCTTTAGAGCTGTCGTTGATCCGTATTGCCTTGCAGATTTCATGTCATGTGATACAGATCGTACGAAACAAAAGAATGGAGCAATTAAGAGTGATATTGTGTATTCAAGGACTGACAAAAATGTTACGCGTTTTCCTTTTTCAAATACACCTTTATATCGTCTGCAATGAAATCTTCAAACTGGACTTGATTATTTGGTGCAAAAACATTTGTCAATTTTTTTAGATAGCAATGCAGAAAAAAGGCTGGCAATAACTCTTCTTTTTGTAATTTAGTTCAACATCATTCTTAAATCATCCTCTTCTTGCAAAGTAAAAAAAAATAAAAGTTCATGAGCACTTTTTACGGAAGGTTTCCTGACTCAGTCATATATGTCATCATTACAAAGAAGGAAAGTAATTCCAAATGTTGGGATATGAGTCGTTTAATATGGTCCAGCTTTTCCTCCACTCTACTCCACAGCTTGCGTAAGAAGAAACATTTCGTCATTTCCAGTGGAAATACATTTTCTCCAAAAATCTATCGCGCAGTTTAAGCATCCGTGTTAAATTTCTACTCGCGAAATGCACCGTATTTCCGTGTGCTGAAACAGAGAAACATGATTTTTAGAAAGTTTGAAAAAAAATCTTTTTTCATTTTTTTTCAGAAAGTTTTGTAAATAAGTGTGACTGATGTGGAAGCTGTTTAATGAAGTTAACCTTGCTTGTTCTTGCAGCAAGTACTTATTTAAGTTCCTGACTGATCTTTTTTGAGATGGGAACCTTCCTGTGAAGAAAGCAATAAATTGTTGTGATATTTGGATTTTTACATCTAATCAGAGTAACAACGCCTTTCGAGCTAGTCATTCAAGAAGTACCATCCGTGCTGATTCCAATACAGAAATATCAAAATAAAGCATTTGTCTCTAGGTACGCAGACAAAATATCGGAAACATCTTGTCTTCGACAGTTGAGTGATAGTTCTTTAAAACGCAGAAAGTTTTCTACAATATCTCCCTGGTATTCAAAATTTACGAATTCCAAAATTTGAACTTATATATGATGTCAGACAACTCGTCAACTGGTAAGGAAAAGTTGCAATTTCTTGCTTCTCTGATAAACTTCGTCAATGTAATTTGACATATCGTCTATTCGACTGGTTATAGTATTAACTGGAATAGGAATTTTTCCTATTTCATTTTCAACGTCTCTCTCAAGCATTGTTTTGATAATAATTCTACATGCAGGCATAATGAGGATTTCTGCATTAGTAGGACTACTCATTTTTGAGTGACTAGTTCTGCAATTAAACTGCATGATACTTCCTGAGCTTTCTCACTAATATTTGCAGTTTTCACGAATAGCTTTGTTTTTCTTAAGAGTCCTAAGAGCGTTTGAAATGATTCGTTATTTTATTGGTCAAATGATGTTATTAGTTATAAAATGTCAATATCGTTTTGTTGGTTCCATAGCAGTGTTAGAACTTTAGTTTGTGCCACAAAAAGTAAATGTTGGAATGAGACAATGTTCGTCACCAATCTAAGCAAAACCCATTACTGAATAACTTTCACAATAAAGGCGATTCTTTCTAGTCTCTGTCTGTTACCTCCTGGCTCGCACTATTCATACTTAGTTTGGACATCAAATCACAATCACTTACCTTACTTACTTTGATTACTAGTCAGTTTAGTATTATTTTCACTATCTCCTTGATCCTGTAATGTACGAATACGTTTTATGAACTTCCACATCTTCAAAACACCGAAGTTTCAATTGTTAGCAAAACTTTTTACACAAGCAACAGGACTAAAGTACAGCATTACTGATTAAAGAACTATGGGCCGATAGAGGAAATCAGTAATTTTCGAGAAACTTCAGAAGTGACGAGCCTGGATGTTTCTGGAGTCAGACTTTCTAGGACGGATGGTCGCCTTATGATAATTGAAAAAGAAGTGCTGGAGGCTTACCGATTCTCAGATGAATTGGCGCTGTGCCAGAGAGCACGAACCGAGTCCCCACATGTGTGCTTTTGCGTATGATTTAGTACAAATTTGACCAACGAAATGGCCCATAGAAAACAATTACTCCGCCTTACGGCGCTTTCCCCACAGACAAAATAAAGTATATTTACAACTGAACGTCGCCGCCCCGGTGGCGCAGTGGTCTAAGCGATGGCCTCTGATCATTCGTCCGAACGGGATCCGAGGTCGAATCCCGGTGAGGCATGGATGTTGTGTTTGTCTTACGGCACTGGCTCTCTCCCTTCCCTGGAACCAGTGACCCTAAATTAGGGACGGGCGACGGCTTATAGCGCACTGTTTTGCTCACGGTGGTCGTTAAATCTCCAATAAAAAAAAGAACATTCCATCCTATTGTAAAGCAATGTGCTTGGCAAGAAAGCAATGGGAATGTTTTTTAGGATACATTGCAAAGTAATTGGGATAACTTTTAGGACACATTGTAAAGCAATCAGGATAACATTGTAACAATGGGGATGACATTGTATCAATACGGATGACATTGTAACAATGGGGATGACATTGTATCAATACGGATGACATTGTAACAACGGGGATGACCTTGTAACAATGAGGATGACATTGTATGCAATGGCAATGACATTGCAAGCAATGTCATCCCGATTGCATACAATGTCGATTGGTGCATTGGGGGTAAACCCGGTTTGGGAGGGGCTGACTTCCTTTACAAGCATTACCTCCTGTAAGCCGTTTGAGCCTCACTCTCTACTACCTCTGCCTCTCTTAGATAATAAATAAAAGCCTACTTTAAGACTACCTACACGTGAAGTACTTCCTCGTATGATGACTGTATCAACGCTCACCTAACTCGCTGCTTCAAAAGCTGAAATCGTCCTCATAGGATATTTTTAATATTAATAGAAATTTTCCACGTTCAGAAGGATAGTTTGTCTTAGGTACCTAAAAAATAAGACACTTGTAGCATTATCCATGCATTTTCAAGGATTGAAAACTAGTTGAATGAACTTACGAAGGCATCCAATGCGTTGCGGCTGGGTTTCAGTCTCAAATATCACAGATATTGAATCTCATTGTAGCAGTACTGTATTTTTAGAGTTAATCTCAGTATTCATGGGAGACATTTTTGTTTTGCCTTGAACTGCGGAGATATCTCAGGATTCTATATCGGACTTCATCGCCTGTGCTACAAGGCAATCGCGTCAATCACGACAGAGACCACCGACTTACTTTTTGCTACGAAATAGTTTTACCTGAAGCATAACTCGTCATACCCCTGCTTCGGCTGTCACAGAGCAACAAACACACGATTCACAACTGATTTGCATATATAAATGAGGAATTTCTTCAAAATAACCTCAGATATAGAGCACAAATCCGGGAATATTTGCTAATGTTTTAATTGCTTTATACAAAAAATGCCTGCTTTGAAAAATAAAGCTGAGTTACTTTAAATAAATAAATTTTGCTGATAAAAGACAAAACCTTGCCTGCCGCCATATCTTCAGTTTACACCAGCTTGCTTTCTCCTCCTTAGCATAAGCCTCAGGCCATGCATATTATCATTTAAACATGAATTTCGCGCGTCTAATTTCCTTTTTTCTATCTGGGCATCTGTCGTTTTCTATTTTCAGTGAAGAAGACCCACGTCGTCCCGTCATTTCCCATCTGACACATCCTCTTCCCAGGCCAGCTTTCTCGCTGCCGAACCTTTGAGTTTTGTAATCGATTCGTCTTGTCCTACTGATTCCATGTCATGTGATTTCGTGATTCAGATCATAGGGAACACAAGACAGGATTGCTCAAGCGTGCCACAGCGTAACCAAGTATTAACAAAAATCGTACATGTTATTCCATTTTCAAATTTATCTTTATGTCGACTCGGACGAAATCTTCAAACTGAGCAAGATACTTTGCTGGGAAAATATTTGTGAATTTTTCCATATCTCGTGCTCCAGAACAATGCTGAAATATTTTAGCAGTTCGCTTGAAATAAGTATTCCTTTCACAACGCATGTTTTAAAGATGCAAAATACTTTTCAAATTTCGAAGCTTACCGCCCCTAAAAATTCGGTGAAATAGATTTTTAGAACTTTGAATTCTTTATCTGAAAGAATGTATTTTGTAGTAAATGATATCCATTACTGCATTTCAGATATAAAGTGCGATCAACAACCGTGTCTAAATGGTGGAAGTTGCGATCCTCAGGATGGCGAATCATACACTTGCAAGTGTCTTTCGGGATGGACTGGACAGAACTGCGAAATACGTAAGCTTTCACAAATTATCATTAATGCTCTCTTAAAACTTCAAACCCTGAAATTCTTTGAAAATTTGTTTTTGAACCTTTAGAGCTGTCGTTGATCCGTATTGCCTTGCAGATTTCATGTCATGTGATACAGATCGTACGAAACAAAAGAATGGAGCAATTAAGAGTGATATTGTGTATTCAAGGACTGACAAAAATGTTACGCGTTTTCCTTTTTCAAATACACCTTTATATCGTCTGCAATGAAATCTTCAAACTGGACTTGATTATTTGGTGCAAAAACATTTGTCAATTTTTTAGATAGCAATGCAGAAAAAAGGCTGGCAATAACTCTTCTTTTTGTAATTTAGTTCAACATCATTCTTAAATCATCCTCTTCTTGCAAAGTAAAAAAAAATAAAAGTTCATGAGCACTTTTTACGGAAGGTTTCCTGACTCAGTCATATATGTCATCATTACAAAGAAGGAAAGTAATTCCAAATGTTGGGATATGAGTCGTTTAATATGGTCCAGCTTTTCCTCCACTCTACTCCACAGCTTGCGTAAGAAGAAACATTTCGTCATTTCCAGTGGAAATACATTTTCTCCAAAAATCTATCGCGCAGTTTAAGCATCCGTGTTAAATTTCTACTCGCGAAATGCACCGTATTTCCGTGTGCTGAAACAGAGAAACATGATTTTTAGAAAGTTTGAAAAAAAAATCTTTTTTCATTTTTTTCAGAAAGTTTTGTAAATAAGTGTGACTGATGTGGAAGCTGTTTAATGAAGTTAACCTTGCTTGTTCTTGCAGCAAGTACTTATTTAAGTTCCTGACTGATCTTTTTTGAGATGGGAACCTTCCTGTGAAGAAAGCAATAAATTGTTGTGATATTTGGATTTTTACATCTAATCAGAGTAACAACGCCTTTCGAGCTAGTCATTCAAGAAGTACCATCCGTGCTGATTCCAATACAGAAATATCAAAATAAAGCATTTGTCTCTAGGTACGCAGACAAAATATCGGAAACATCTTGTCTTCGACAGTTGAGTGATAGTTCTTTAAAACGCAGAAAGTTTTCTACAATATCTCCCTGGTATTCAAAATTTACGAATTCCAAAATTTGAACTTATATATGATGTCAGACAACTCGTCAACTGGTAAGGAAAAGTTGCAATTTCTTGCTTCTCTGATAAACTTCGTCAATGTAATTTGACATATCGTCTATTCGACTGGTTATAGTATTAACTGGAATAGGAATTTTTCCTATTTCATTTTCAACGTCTCTCTCAAGCATTGTTTTGATAATAATTCTACATGCAGGCATAATGAGGATTTCTGCATTAGTAGGACTACTCATTTTTTGAGTAACTAGTTCTGCAATTAAACTGCATGATACTTCCTGAGCTTTCTCACTAATATTTGCAGTTTTCACGAATACCTTTGTTTTTCTTGAGAGTCCTAAGAGCGTTTGAAATGATTCGTGATTTTATTGGTCAAATGATGTTATTAGTTATAAAATGTCAATATCGTTTTGTTGGTTCCATAGCAGTGTTAGGACTTTAGTTTGTGCCACAAAAAGTAAATGTTGGAATGAGACAATGTTCGTCACCAATCTAAGCAAAACCCATTACTGAATAACTTTCACAATAAAGGCGATTCTTCCTAGTCTCTGTCTGTTACCTCCTGGCTCGCACTATTTATACTTAGTTTGGACATCAAATCACAATCACTTACCTTACTTACGTTGGTTACTAGTCAGTTTAGTATTATTTTCACTATCTCCTTGATCCTGTAATGTACGAATACGTTTTACGAACTTCCACATCTTCAAAACACCGAAGTCTCAATTGTTAGCAAAACTATTTACACAAGCAACAGGACTAAAGTACAGCATTACTGATTAAAGAACTGTGGGCCGATAGAGGAAATCAGTAATTTTCGAGAAACTTCAGAAGTGACGAGCCTGGATGTTTCTGGAGTCAGACTTTCTAGGACGGATGGGCGCCTTATGATTATTGAAAACGAAGTGCTGGCGGCTTACCGATTCTCAGATGTATTGGCGCTGTGCCAGAGAGCACGAACCGAGTCCCCACATGTGTGCTTTTGCGTATGATTTAGTACAAATTTGACCAACGAAATGGCCCATAGAAAACAATTACTCCGCCTTACGGCGCTTTCCCCACAGACAAAATAAAGTATATTTACAACTGAACGTCGCCGCCCCGGTGGCGCAGTGGTCTAAGCGATGGCCTCTGATCATTCGTCCGAACGGGATCCGAGGTCGAATCCCGGTGAGGCATGGATGTTGTGTTTGTCTTACGGCACTGGCTCTCTCCCTTCCCTGGAACCAGTGACCCTAAATTAGGGACGGGCGACGGCTTATAGCACACTGTTTTGCTCACGGTGGTCGTTAAATCTCCAATAAAAAAAAAGCCCATTCCATCCTATTGTAAAGCAATGTGCTTGGCAAGAAAGCAATGGGAATGTTTTTAGGATACATTGCAAAGTAATTGGGATAACTTTTAGGACACATTGTAAAGCAATGGGGATAACATTGTAACAATGGGGATGACATTGTAAAGCAATCAGGATAACATTGTAACAATGGGGATGACATTGTATCAATACGGATGACATTGTAACAACGGGGATGACCTTGTAACAATGAGGATGACATTGTATGCAATGGCAATGACATTGCAAGCAATGTCATCCCGATTGCATACAATGTCGATTGGTGCATTGGGGGTAAACCCGGTTTGGGAGGGGCTGACTTCCTTTACAAGCATTACCTCCTGTAAGCCGTTTGAGCCTCACTCTCTACTACCTCTGCCTCTCTTAGATAATAAATAAAAGCCTACTTTAAGACTACCTACACGTGAAGTACTTCCTCGTATGATGACTGTATCAACGCTCACCTAACTCGCTGCTTCAAAAGCTGAAATCGTCCTCATAGGATATTTTTAATATTAATAGAAATTTTCCACGTTCAGAAGGATAGTTTGTCTTAGGTACCTAAAATAAGACACTTGTAGCATTATCCATGCATTTTCAAGGATTGAAAACTAGTTGAATGAACTTACGAAGGCATCCAATGCGTTGCGGCTGGGTTCGAGTCTCAAATATCACAGATATTGAATCTCATTGTAGCAGTACTGTATTTTTAGAGTTAATCTCAGTATTCATGGGAGACATTTTTGTTTTGCCTTGAACTGCGGAGATATCTCAGGATTCTATATCGGACTTCATCGCCTGTGCTACAAGGCAATCGCGTCAATCACGACAGAGACCACCGACTTACTTTTTGCTACGAAATAGTTTTACCTGAAGCATAACTCGTCATACCCCTGCTTCGGCTGTCACAGAGCAACAAACACACGATTCACAACTGATTTGCATATATAAATGAGGAATTTCTTCAAAATAACCTCAGATATAGAGCACAAATCCGGGAATATTTGCTAATGTTTTAATTGCTTTATACAAAAAATGCCTGCTTTGAAAAATAAAGCTGAGTTACTTTAAATAAATAAATTTTGCTGATAAAAGACAAAACCTTGCCTGCCGCCATATCTTCAGTTTACACCAGCTTGCTTTCTCCTCCTTAGCATAAGCCTCAGGCCATGCATATTATCATTTAAACATGAATTTCGCGCGTCTAACTTTCTTTTTTTCTATCTGGGCATCTGTCGTTTTCTATTTTCAGTGAAAAAGACCCACGTCGTCCCGTCATTTCCCATCTGACACATCCTCTTCCCAGGCCAGCTTTCTCGCTGCCGAACCTTTGAGTTTTGTAATCGATTCGTCTTGTCCTACTGATTCCATGTCATGTGATTTCGTGATTCAGATCATAGGGAACACAAGACAGGATTGCTCAAGCGTGCCACAGCGTAACCAAGTATTAACAAAAATCGTACATGTTATTCCATTTTCAAATTTATCTTTATGTCGACTCGGACGAAATCTTCAAACTGAGCAAGATACTTTGCTGGGAAAATATTTGTGAATTTTTCCATATCTCGTGCTCCAGAACAATGCTGAAATATTTTAGCAGTTCGCTTGAAATAAGTATTCCTTTCACAACGCATGTTTTAAAGATGCAAAATACTTTTCAAATTTCGAAGCTTACCGCCCCTAAAAATTCGGTGAAATAGATTTTTAGAACTTTGAATTCTTTATCTGAAAGAATGTATTTTGTAGTAAATGATATCCATTACTGCATTTCAGATATAAAGTGCGATCAACAACCGTGTCTAAATGGTGGAAGTTGCGATCCTCAGGATGGCGAATCATACACTTGCAAGTGTCTTTCGGGATGGACTGGACAGAACTGCGAAATACGTAAGCTTTCACAAATTATCATTAATGCTCTCTTAAAACTTCAAACCCTGAAATTCTTTGAAAATTTGTTTTTGAACCTTTAGAGCTGTCGTTGATCCGTATTGCCTTGCAGATTTCATGTCATGTGATACAGATCGTACGAAACAAAAGAATGGAGCAATTAAGAGTGATATTGTGTATTCAAGGACTGACAAAAATGTTACGCGTTTTCCTTTTTCAAATACACCTTTATATCGTCTGCAATGAAATCTTCAAACTGGACTTGATTATTTGGTGCAAAAACATTTGTCAATTTTTTTAGATAGCAATGCAGAAAAAAGGCTGGCAATAACTCTTCTTTTTGTAATTTAGTTCAACATCATTCTTAAATCATCCTCTTCTTGCAAAGTAAAAAAAAATAAAAGTTCATGAGCACTTTTTACGGAAGGTTTCCTGACTCAGTCATATATGTCATCATTACAAAGAAGGAAAGTAATTCCAAATGTTGGGATATGAGTCGTTTAATATGGTCCAGCTTTTCCTCCACTCTACTCCACAGCTTGCGTAAGAAGAAACATTTCGTCATTTCCAGTGGAAATACATTTTCTCCAAAAATCTATCGCGCAGTTTAAGCATCCGTGTTAAATTTCTACTCGCGAAATGCACCGTATTTCCGTGTGCTGAAACAGAGAAACATGATTTTTAGAAAGTTTGAAAAAAATCTTTTTTCATTTTTTTCAGAAAGTTTTGTAAATAAGTGTGACTGATGTGGAAGCTGTTTAATGAAGTTAACCTTGCTTGTTCTTGCAGCAAGTACTTATTTAAGTTCCTGACTGATCTTTTTTGAGATGGGAACCTTCCTGTGAAGAAAGCAATAAATTGTTGTGATATTTGGATTTTTACATCTAATCAGAGTAACAACGCCTTTCGAGCTAGTCATTCAAGAAGTACCATCCGTGCTGATTCCAATACAGAAATATCAAAATAAAGCATTTGTCTCTAGGTACGCAGACAAAATATCGGAAACATCTTGTCTTCGACAGTTGAGTGATAGTTCTTTAAAACGCAGAAAGTTTTCTACAATATCTCCCTGGTATTCAAAATTTACGAATTCCAAAATTTGAACTTATATATGATGTCAGACAACTCGTCAACTGGTAAGGAAAAGTTGCAATTTCTTGCTTCTCTGATAAACTTCGTCAATGTAATTTGACATATCGTCTATTCGACTGGTTATAGTATTAACTGGAATAGGAATTTTTCCTATTTCATTTTCAACGTCTCTCTCAAGCATTGTTTTGATAATAATTCTACATGCAGGCATAATGAGGATTTCTGCATTAGTAGGACTACTCATTTTTTGAGTAACTAGTTCTGCTATTAAACTGCATGATACTTCCTGAGCTTTCTCACTAATATTTGCAGTTTTCACGAATACCTTTGTTTTTCTTGAGAGTCCTAAGAGCGTTTGAAATGATTCGTGATTTTATTGGTCAAATGATGTTATTAGTAATAAAATGTCAATATCGTTTTGTTGGTTCCATAGCAGTGTTAGGACTTTAGTTTGTGCCACAAAAAGTAAATGTTGGAATGAGACAATGTTCGTCACCAATCTAAGCAAAACCCATTACTGAATAACTTTCACAATAAAGGCGATTCTTCCTAGTCTCTGTCTGTTACCTCCTGGCTCGCACTATTTATACTTAGTTTGGACATCAAATCATAATAACTTACCTTACGTACGTTGGTTACTAGTCAGTTTAGTATTATTTTCACTATCTCCTTGATCCTGTAATGTACGAATACGTTTTACGAACTTCCACATCTTCAAAACACCGAAGTCTCAATTGTTAGCAAAACTATTTACACAAGCAACAGGACTAAAGTACAGCATTCCTGATTAAAGAACTGTGGGCCGATAGAGGAAATCAGTAATTTTTGAGAAACTTCAGAAGTGACGAGCCTGGATGTTTCTGGAGTCAGACTTTCTAGGACGGATGGGCGCCTTATGATTATTGAAAACGAAGTGCTGGCGGCTTACCCATTCTCAGATGTATTGGCGCTGTGCCAGAGAGCACGAAGCGAGTCACCACATGTGTGCTTTTGCGTATGATTTAGTACAAATTTGACCAACGAAATGGCCCATAGAAAACAATTACTCCGCCTTACGGCGCTTTCCCCACAGACAAAATAAAGTATATTTACAACTGAACGTCGCCGCCCCGGTGGCGCAGTGGTCTAAGCGATGGCCTCTGATCATTCGTCCGAACGGGATCCGAGGTCGAATCCCGGTGAGGCATGGATGTTGTATTTGTCTTACGGCACTGGCTCTCTCCCTTCCCTGGAACCAGTGACCCAAAATTAGGGACGGGCGACGGCTTATAGCACACTGTTTTGCTCACGGTGGTCGTTAAATCTCCAATAAAAAAAAAGCCCATTCCATCCTATTGTAAAGCAATGTGCTTGGCAAGAAAGCAATGGGAATGTTTTTTTAGGATACATTGCAAAGTAATTGGGATAACTTTTAGGACACATTGTAAAGCAATGGGGATGACTTTTAAGATACATTGTAGAGCAATGGGGTTGACTTTTAGGATACATTGTAAAGCAATCAGGATAACATTGTAACAATGGGGATGACATTGTATCAAGACGGATGACATTGTAACAACGGGGATGACCTTGTAACAATGAGGATGACATTGTATGCAATGGCAATGACATTGCAAGCAATGTCATCCCGATTGCATACAATGTCGATTGGTGCATTGGGGGTAAACCCGGTTTGGGAGGGGCTGACTTCCTTTACAAGCATTACCTCCTGTAAGCCGTTTGAGCCTCACTCTCTACTACCTCTGCCTCTCTTAGATAATAAATAAAAGCCTACTTTAAGACTACCTACACGTGAAGTACTTCCTCGCATGATGACGGTATCAACGCTCACCTAGCTCGCTGCTTCAAAACCTGAAATCGTCCTCATAGGATATTTTTAATATTAATAGAAATTTTCCACGTTCAGAAGGATAGTTTGTCTTAGGTACCTAAAAATAAGACACTTGTAGCATTATCCATGCATTTTCAAGGATTGAAAACTAGTTGAATGAACTTACGAAGGCATCCAATGCGTTGCGGCTGGGTTCGAGTCTCAAATATCACAGATATTGAATCTCATTGTAGCAGTACTGTATTTTCAGAGTTAATCTCAGTATTCATGGGAGACATTTTTGTTTTGCCTAGAACTGCGGAGATATCTCAGGATTCTATATCGGACTTCATCGCCTGTGCTACAAGGCAATCGCGTCAATCACGACAGAGACCACCGACTTACTTTTTGCTACGAAATAGTTTTACCTGAAGCATAACTCGTCATCCCCCTGCTTCGGCTGTCACAGAGCAACAAACACACGATTCACAACTGATTTGCATATATAAATGAGGAATTTCTTCAAAATAACCTCAGATATAGAGCACATATCCGGGAATATTTGCTAATGTTTTAATTGCTTTATACAAAAAATGCCTGCTTTGAAAAATAAAGCGGAGTTACTTTAAATAAATAAATTTTGCTGATAAAAGACAAAACCTTGCCTGCCGCCATATCTTCAGTTTACACCAGCTTGCTTTCTCCTCCTTAGCATAAGCCTCAGGCCATGCATATTATCATTTAAACATGAATTTCGCTCGTCTAACTTTCCTTTTTTTCTATCTGGGCATCTGTCGTTTTCTATTTTCAGTGAAGAAGACCCACGTCGTCCCGTCATTTCCCATCTGACACATCCTCTTCCCAGGCCAGCTTTCTCGCTGCCGAACATTTTAGTTTTGTAATCGATTCGTCTTGTCTTACTGATTCCATGTCATGTGATTTCGTGATTCAGATCATAGGGAACACAAGACAGGATTGCTCAAGCGTGCCACAGCGTAACCAAGTATTAACAAAAATCGTACATGTTATTCCATTTTCAAATTTATCTTTATGTCGACTCGGACGAAATCTTCAAACTGAGCAAGATACTTTGCTGGGAAAATATTTGTGAATTTTTCCATATCTCGTGCTCCAGAACAATGCTGAAATATTTTAGCAGTTCGCTTGAAATAAGTATTCCTTTCACAACGCATGTTTTAAAGATGCAAAATACTTTTCAAATTTCGAAGCTTACCGCCCCTAAAAATTCGGTGAAATAGATTTTTAGAACTTTGAATTCTTTATCTGAAAGAATGTATTTTGTAGTAAATGATATCCATTACTGCATTTCAGATATAAAGTGCGATCAACAACCGTGTCTAAATGGTGGAAGTTGCGATCCTCAGGATGGCGAATCATACACTTGCAAGTGTCTTTCGGGATGGACTGGACAGAACTGCGAAATACGTAAGCTTTCACAAATTATCATTAATGCTCTCTTAAAACTTCAAACCCTGAAATTCTTTGAAAATTTGTTTTTGAACCTTTAGAGCTGTCGTTGATCCGTATTGCCTTGCAGATTTCATGTCATGTGATACAGATCGTACGAAACAAAAGAATGGAGCAATTAAGAGTGATATTGTGTATTCAAGGACTGACAAAAATGTTACGCGTTTTCCTTTTTCAAATACACCTTTATATCGTCTGCAATGAAATCTTCAAACTGGACTTGATTATTTGGTGCAAAAACATTTGTCAATTTTTTTAGATAGCAATGCAGAAAAAAGGCTGGCAATAACTCTTTTTTTTGTAATTTAGTTCAACATCATTCTTAAATCATCCTCTTCTTGCAAAGTAAAAAAAAATAAAAGTTCATGAGCACTTTTTACGGAAGGTTTCCTGACTCAGTCATATATGTCATCATTACAAAGAAGGAAAGTAATTCCAAATGTTGGGATATGAGTCGTTTAATATGGTCCAGCTTTTCCTCCACTCTACTCCACAGCTTGCGTAAGAAGAAACATTTCGTCATTTCCAGTGGAAATACATTTTCTCCAAAAATCTATCGCGCAGTTTAAGCATCCGTGTTAAATTTCTACTCGCGAAATGCACCGTATTTCCGTGTGCTGAAACAGAGAAACATGATTTTTAGAAAGTTTGAAAAAAAAATCTTTTTTCATTTTTTTTTCAGAAAGTTTTGTAAATAAGTGTGACTGATGTGGAAGCTGTTTAATGAAGTTAACCTTGCTTGTTCTTGCAGCAAGTACTTATTTAAGTTCCTGACTGATCTTTTTTGAGATGGGAACCTTCCTGTGAAGAAAGCAATAAATTGTTGTGATATTTGGATTTTTACATCTAATCAGAGTAACAACGCCTTTCGAGCTAGTCATTCAAGAAGTACCATCCGTGCTGATTCCAATACAGAAATATCAAAATAAAGCATTTGTCTCTAGGTACGCAGACAAAATATCGGAAACATCTTGTCTTCGACAGTTGAGTGATAGTTCTTTAAAACGCAGAAAGTTTTCTACAATATCTCCCTGGTATTCAAAATTTACGAATTCCAAAATTTGAACTTATATATGATGTCAGACAACTCGTCAACTGGTAAGGAAAAGTTGCAATTTCTTGCTTCTCTGATAAACTTCGTCAATGTAATTTGACATATCGTCTATTCGACTGGTTATAGTATTAACTGGAATAGGAATTTTTCCTATTTCATTTTCAACGTCTCTCTCAAGCATTGTTTTGATAATAATTCTACATGCAGGCATAATGAGGATTTCTGCATTAGTAGGACTACTCATTTTTTGAGTAACTAGTTCTGCTATTAAACTGCATGATACTTCCTGAGCTTTCTCACTAATATTTGCAGTTTTCACGAATACCTTTGTTTTTCTTGAGAGTCCTAAGAGCGTTTGAAATGATTCGTGATTTTATTGGTCAAATGATGTTATTAGTAATAAAATGTCAATATCGTTTTGTTGGTTCCATAGCAGTGTTAGGACTTTAGTTTGTGCCACAAAAAGTAAATGTTGGAATGAGACAATGTTCGTCACCAATCTAAGCAAAACCCATTACTGAATAACTTTCACAATAAAGGCGATTCTTCCTAGTCTCTGTCTGTTACCTCCTGGCTCGCACTATTTATACTTAGTTTGGACATCAAATCATAATAACTTACCTTACGTACGTTGGTTACTAGTCAGTTTAGTATTATTTTCACTATCTCCTTGATCCTGTAATGTACGAATACGTTTTACGAACTTCCACATCTTCAAAACACCGAAGTCTCAATTGTTAGCAAAACTATTTACACAAGCAACAGGACTAAAGTACAGCATTCCTGATTAAAGAACTGTGGGCCGATAGAGGAAATCAGTAATTTTTGAGAAACTTCAGAAGTGACGAGCCTGGATGTTTCTGGAGTCAGACTTTCTAGGACGGATGGGCGCCTTATGATTATTGAAAACGAAGTGCTGGCGGCTTACCCATTCTCAGATGTATTGGCGCTGTGCCAGAGAGCACGAAGCGAGTCACCACATGTGTGCTTTTGCGTATGATTTAGTACAAATTTGACCAACGAAATGGCCCATAGAAAACAATTACTCCGCCTTACGGCGCTTTCCCCACAGACAAAATAAAGTATATTTACAACTGAACGTCGCCGCCCCGGTGGCGCAGTGGTCTAAGCGATGGCCTCTGATCATTCGTCCGAACGGGATCCGAGGTCGAATCCCGGTGAGGCATGGATGTTGTATTTGTCTTACGGCACTGGCTCTCTCCCTTCCCTGGAACCAGTGACCCAAAATTAGGGACGGGCGACGGCTTATAGCACACTGTTTTGCTCACGGTGGTCGTTAAATCTCCAATAAAAAAAAAGCCCATTCCATCCTATTGTAAAGCAATGTGCTTGGCAAGAAAGCAATGGGAATGTTTTTTAGGATACATTGCAAAGTAATTGGGATAACTTTTAGGACACATTGTAAAGCAATGGGGATGACTTTTAGGATACATTGTAAAGCAATCAGGATAACATTGTAACAATGGGGATGACATTGTATCAAGACGGATGACATTGTAACAACGGGGATGACCTTGTAACAATGAGGATGACATTGTATGCAATGGCAATGACATTGCAAGCAATGTCATCCCGATTGCATACAATGTCGATTGGTGCATTGGGGGTAAACCCGGTTTGGGAGGGGCTGACTTCCTTTACAAGCATTACCTCCTGTAAGCCGTTTGAGCCTCACTCTCTACTACCTCTGCCTCTCTTAGATAATAAATAAAAGCCTACTTTAAGACTACCTACACGTGAAGTACTTCCTCGCATGATGACGGTATCAACGCTCACCTAGCTCGCTGCTTCAAAACCTGAAATCGTCCTCATAGGATATTTTTAATATTAATAGAAATTTTCCACGTTCAGAAGGATAGTTTGTCTTAGGTACCTAAAAAATAAGACACTTGTAGCATTATCCATGCATTTTCAAGGATTGAAAACTAGTTGAATGAACTTACGAAGGCATCCAATGCGTTGCGGCTGGGTTCGAGTCTCAAATATCACAGATATTGAATCTCATTGTAGCAGTACTGTATTTTCAGAGTTAATCTCAGTATTCATGGGAGACATTTTTGTTTTGCCTAGAACTGCGGAGATATCTCAGGATTCTATATCGGACTTCATCGCCTGTGCTACAAGGCAATCGCGTCAATCACGACAGAGACCACCGACTTACTTTTTGCTACGAAATAGTTTTACCTGAAGCATAACTCGTCATCCCCCTGCTTCGGCTGTCACAGAGCAACAAACACACGATTCACAACTGATTTGCATATATAAATGAGGAATTTCTTCAAAATAACCTCAGATATAGAGCACATATCCGGGAATATTTGCTAATGTTTTAATTGCTTTATACAAAAAATGCCTGCTTTGAAAAATAAAGCGGAGTTACTTTAAATAAATAAATTTTGCTGATAAAAGACAAAACCTTGCCTGCCGCCATATCTTCAGTTTACCCCAGCTTGCTTTCTCCTCCTTAGCATAAGCCTCAGGCCATGCATATTATCATTTAAACATGAATTTCGCTCGTCTAACTTTCCTTTTTTCTATCTGGGCAACTGTCGTTTTCTATTTTCAGTGAAAAAGACCCACGTCGTCCCGTCATTTCCCATCTGACACATTCTCTTCCCAGGCCAGCTTTCTCGCTGCCGAACATTTGAGTTTTGTAATCGATTCGTCTTGTCTTACTGATTCCATGTCATGTGATTTCGTGATTCAGATCATAGGGAACACAAGACAGGATTGCTCAAGCGTGCCACAGCGTAACCAAGTATTAACAAAAATCGTACATGTTATTCCATTTTCAAATTTATCTTTATGTCGACTCGGACGAAATCTTCAAACTGAGCAAGATACTTTGCTGGGAAAATATTTGTGAATTTCTCCATATCTCGTGCTCCAGAACAATGCTGAAATATTTTAGCAGTTCGCTTGAAATAAGTATTCCTTTCACAACGCATGTTTTAAAGATGCAAAATACTTTTCAAATTTCGAAGCTTACCGCCCCTAAAAATTCGGTGAAATAGATTTTTAGAACTTTGAATTCTTTATCTGAAAGAATGTATTTTGTAGTAAATGATATCCATTACTGCATTTCAGATATAAAGTGCGATCAACAACCGTGTCTAAATGGTGGAAGTTGCGATCCTCAGGATGGCGAATCATACACTTGCAAGTGTCTTTCGGGATGGACTGGACAGAACTGCGAAATACGTAAGCTTTCACAAATTATCATTAATGCTCTCTTAAAACTTCAAACCCTGAAATTCTTTGAAAATTTGTTTTTGAACCTTTAGAGCTGTCGTTGATCCGTATTGCCTTGCAGATTTCATGTCATGTGATACAGATCGTACGAAACAAAAGAATGGAGCAATTAAGAGTGATATTGTGTATTCAAGGACTGACAAAAATGTTACGCGTTTTCCTTTTTCAAATACACCTTTATATCGTCTGCAATGAAATCTTCAAACTGGACTTGATTATTTGGTGCAAAAACATTTGTCAATTTTTTTAGATAGCAATGCAGAAAAAAGGCTGGCAATAATTCCTCTTTTTGTAATTTAGTTCAACATCATTCTTAAATCATCCTCTTCTTGCAAAGTAAAAAAAAATAAAAGTTCATGAGCACTTTCTACGGAAGGTTTCCTGACTCAGTCATATATGTCATCATTACAAAGAAGGAAAGTAATTCCAAATGTTGGGATATGAGTCGTTTAATATGGTCCAGCTTTTCCTCCACTCTACTCCACAGCTTGCGTAAGAAGAAACATTTCGTCATTTCCAGTGGAAATACATTTTCTCCAAAAATCTATCGCGCAGTTTAAGCATCCGTGTTAAATTTCTACTCGCGAAATGCACCGTATTTCCGTGTGCTGAAACAGAGAAACATGATTTTTAGAAAGTTTGAAAAAAAATCTTTTTTCATTTTTTTTCAGAAAGTTTTGTAAATAAGTGTGACTGATGTGGAAGCTGTTTAATGAAGTTAACCTTGCTTGTTCTTGCAGCAAGTACTTATTTAAGTTCCTGACTGATCTTTTTTGAGATGGGAACCTTCCTGTGAAGAAAGCAATAAATTGTTGTGATATTTGGATTTTTACATCTAATCAGAGTAACAACGCCTTTCGAGCTAGTCATTCAAGAAGTACCATCCGTGCTGATTCCAATACAGAAATATCAAAATAAAGCATTTGTCTCTAGGTACGCAGACAAAATATCGGAAACATCTTGTCTTCGACAGTTGAGTGATAGTTCTTTAAAACGCAGAAAGTTTTCTACAATATCTCCCTGGTATTCAAAATTTACGAATTCCAAAATTTGAACTTATATGTGATGTCAGACAACTCGTCAACTGGTAAGGAAAAGTTGCAATTTCTTGCTTCTCTGATAAACTTCGTCAATGTAATTTGACATATCGTCTATTCGACTGGTTATAGTATTAACTGGAATAGGAATTTTTCCTATTTCATTTTCAACGTCTCTCTCAAGCATTGTTTTGATAATAATTCTACATGCAGGCATAATGAGGATTTCTGCATTAGTAGGACTACTCATTTTTTGAGTAACTAGTTCTGCTATTAAACTGCATGATACTTCCTGAGCTTTCTCACTAATATTTGCAGTTTTCACGAATACCTTTGTTTTTCTTGAGAGTCCTAAGAGCGTTTGAAATGATTCGTTATTTTATTGGTCAAATGATGTTATTAGTAATAAAATGTCAATATCGTTTTGTTGGTTCCATAGCAGTGTTAGGACTTTAGTTTGTGCCACAAAAAGTAAATGTTGGAATGAGACAATGTTCGTCACCAATCTAAGCAAAACCCATTACTGAATAACTTTCACAATAAAGGCGATTCTTCCTAGTCTATGTCTGTTACCTCCTGGCTCGCACTATTTATACTTAGTTTGGACATCAAATCACAATCACTTACCTTACGTACGTTGGTTACTAGTCAGTTTAGTATTATTTTCACTATCTCCTTGATCCTGTAATGTACGAATACGTTTTACGAACTTCCACATCTTCAAAACACCGAAGTCTCAATTGTTAGCAAAACTATTTACACAAGCAACAGGACTAAAGTACAGCATTCCTGATTAAAGAACTGTGGGCCGATAGAGGAAATCAGTAATTTTTGAGAAACTTCAGAAGTGACGAGCCTTTATGTTTCTGGAGTCAGACTTTCTAGGACGGATGGGCGCCTTATGATTATTGAAAACGAAGTGCTGGCGGCTTACCCATTTTCAGATGTATTGGCGCTGTGCCAGAGAGCACGAAGCGAGTCACCACATGTGTGTTTTTGCGTATGATTCAGTACAAATTTGACCAACGAAATGTCCCATAGAAAACAATTACACCGCCTTACGGCGCTTTCCCCACAGACAAAATAAAGTATATTTACAACTGAACGTCGTCGCCACGGTGGCGCAGTGGTCTAAGCGATGGCCTCTGATCATTCGTCCGAACGGAATGCGGGGTCGAATCCCGGTGAGGCATGGATGTTGTGTTTGTCTTACGGCACTGGCTCTCTCCCTTCCCTGGAACCAGTGACCCTAAATTAGGGACGGGCGACAGCTTATAGCCCACTGTTTTGCTCACGGTGGTCGTTAAACCTCCAATAAAGAAAAAGCCCATTCCATCCTATTGTAAAGCAATGGGCTTGGAAAGTAAGCAATGGGAATGTTTTTTTAGGACACATTGCAAAGTAATTGGGATAACTTTCAGGACAGATTGCAAAGCAATGGGGATGACTTTTAAGATACATTGTAGAGCAATGGGGTTGACTTTTAGGATACATTGTAAAGCAATCAGGATAACATTGTAACAATGGGGATGACATTGTAACAATGCGGATGACATTGTAACAATAGGGATGACCTTGTAAGAATGGGGATGACATTGTATGCAATGGCAATGACATTGTAAGCAATGTCATCCCGATTGCATACAATGTCGATTGGTGCATTGGGGGTAAACCCGGTTTGGGAGGGCCTGACTTCCTTTACAAGCATTACCTCCTGTAAGCCGTTTGAGCCTCACTCTCCACGACCTCTGCCTATCTTAGATAATAAATAAAAGCCTACTTTAAGACTACCTACACGTGAAGTACTTCCTCGTATGATGACTGTATCAACGCTCACCTAACTCGCTGCTTCAAAAGCTGAAATCGTCCTCATAGGATATTTTTAATATTAATAGAAATTTTCCACGTTCAGAAGGATAGTTTGTCTTAGGTACCTAAAAAATAAGACACTTGTAGCATTACCCATGCATTTTCATGGATTGAAAACTAGTTGAATGAACTTACGAAGGCATCCAATGCGTTGCGGCTGGGTTCGAGTCTCAAATATCACAGATATTGAATCTCATTGTAGCAGTACTGTATTTTCAGAGTTAATCTCAGTATTCATGGAAGAGACATTTTTGTTCTGCCTAGAACTGCGGAGATATCTCAGGATTCTATATCGGACTTCATCGCCTGCGCTACAAGGCAATCGCGTCAATCACGACAGAGACCACCGACTTACTTTTTCTACGAAATAGTTTTACCTGAAGCATAACTCGTCATACCCCTGCTTCGGCTGTCACAGACCAACAAACACACGATTCACAACTGATTTGCTTATATAAATGAGGAATTTCTTCAAAATAACCTCAGATATAGAGCACATATCCGGGAATATTTGCTAATGTTTTAATTGCTTTATACAAAAAATCCCTGCTTTGAAAAATAAAGCTGAGTTACTTTAAATAAATAAATTTTGCTGATAAAAGACAAAACCTTGCCTGCCGCCATATCTTCAGTTTACACCAGCTTGCTTTCTCCTCCTTAGCATAAGCCTCAGGCCATGCATATTATCATTTAAACATGAATTTCGCTCGTCTAACTTTCCTTTTTTTCTATCTGGGCATCTGTCGTTTTCTATTTTCAGTGAAGAAGAGCCACGTCGTACCGTCATTTCCCACCTGACACACCCTCTCCCCAGGCCAGCTTTCTCGCTGCAGAACATTTTAGTTTTGTAATCGATTCGTCTTGTCTTACTGATTCCATGTCATGTGATTTCGTGATTCAGATCATAGGGAACACAAGACAGGATTGCTCAAGCGTGCCACAGCGTAACAAAGTATTAACAAAAATCGTACATGTTATTCCACTTTTAAATTCATCTTTATGTCGACTCGGACGAAATCTTCAAACTGGGCAAGATACTTTGCTGCGAAAATATTTGTGAATTTCTCCATATCTTGTGCTCCAGAACAATGCTGAAATATTTTAGCATTTCTCTTGAAAAAAGTATTCCTTTCACAACGCATGTTTTAAAGATGCAATATACTTTTCAAATTTCGAAGCTTACTGCCCCTGAAAATTCGGTGAAATAGATTTTTAAAACTTTGAATTCTTTATCTGAAAGAATGTATTTTGTAGTAAATGATATCCATTACTGCATTTCAGATATAAAGTGCGATCAACAACCGTGTCTAAATGGTGGAAGTTGCGATCCTCAGGATGGCGAATCATACACTTGCAAGTGTCTTTCGGGCTGGACTGGACAGAACTGCGAAATACGTAAGCTTTCGCATATTATCATTAATGCTGTCTTAAAACTTCAAACCCTTAAATTCTTTGTAAATTTGTTTTTGAACCTTTAGAGCTGTAATCGATCCGTATTGTCTTGCTGATTTCATGTTATGTGATACAAATCGTACGAAACAAAAGAATTGAGCGATGAAGAGTGATATTGTGTATCCAAGGACGGACAAAAATGTTACGCGTTGTCCTATTTCAAGTACACCTTTATATCGTCTGCAATGAAATCTTCAAACTGGACTTGATTATTTGGTGCGAAAACATTTGTCAATTTTTTTAGATAGCAATGCAGAAAAAAGGCTGGCAATAACTATTTTTTTTGTAATTTAGTTCAACATCATTCTTAAATCCTCCTCTTCTTGCAAAGTAAAAAAAAAATAAAAGTTTATGAGCACTTTCTACGAAAGGTTTCCTGACTCAGTCATATATGTCATAATTACAAAGAAGGAAAGTAATTCCAAATGTTGGGATATGAGTCGTTTAATATGGTCCAGCTTTTCCTCCACTCTACTCCACAGCTTGCTTAGGAAGAAACATTTCGTCATTTCCAGTGGAAATACATTTTCTCCAAAAATCTATCGCGCAGTTTAAGCATCCGTATTAAATTTCTACTCGCGAAAGGCACCGTATTTCCGTGTGCTGAAACAGAGAAACATGATTTTTAGAAAGTTTGAAAAAAAAAATCTTTTTTCATTTTTTTTTAGAAAGTTTTATAAATAAGTGTGACTGATGTGGAAGCTGTTTAATGAAGTTAACCTTGCTTGTTCTTGTATCAAGTACTTATTTAAGTTCCTGACTTATCTTTTTTGAGATGGGAACCTTCCTGTGAAGAAAGCAATAAATTGTTGTGATATTTGGATTTTATAATCTAATCAGAGTAACAACGCCTTTCGAGCTTGTCATTCAAGGAGTACCATCCGTGCTGATTCCAATACAGAAATATCAACATAAAGCATTTGTCTCTAGATACGAAGACAAAATATCGGAAACATCTTGTCTTCGACAGTTGAGTGATAGTTCTTTAAAACGCAGAAAGTTTTCTACAATATCTCCCTGGTATTCAAAATTTACGAATTCCAAAATTTGAACTTATATGTGATGTCAGACAACTCGTCAACTGGTAAGGAAAAGTTGCAATTTCTTGCTTCTCTGATGAACTTCGTCAATGTAATTTGACATATCGTCTATTCGACTGGTTATAGTATTAACTGGAATAGAAATTTTTCCTATTTCATTTTCAACGTCTCTATTAAGCATTGTTTTGATAATAATTCTACATGCAGGCATAATGAGGACTTCTGCATTAGTAGGACTACTCATTTTTTGAGTAACTAGTTCTGCAATTAAACTGCATGATACTTCCTGAGCTTTCTCACTAATAATTGCAGTTTTCACGAGTACCTTTGTTTTTCTTGAGAGTCCTAAGAGCGTTTGAAATGATTCGTTATTTTATTGGTCAAATGATGTTATTAGTTATAAAATGTCAATATCGTTTTGTTGGTTCCATAGCAGTGTTAGGAATTTAGTTTGTGCCACAAAAAGTAAATGTTGGAATGAGACAATGTTCGTCACCAATCTAAGCAAAACCCATTACTGAATAACTTTCACAATAAAGGCGATTCTTCCTAGTCTCTGTCTGTTACCTCCTGGCTCGCACTATTTATACTTAGTTTGGACATCAAAACACAATCACTTACCTTACTTATGTTGGTTACTAGTAAGTTTAGTATTATTTTCACTATCTCCTTGATCCTGTAATGTACGAATACGTTTTATGAACTTCCACATCTTCAAAACACCGAAGTCTCAATTGTTAGCAAAACTATTTACACAAGCAACAGGACTAAAGTACAGCATCACTGATTAAAGAACTGTGGGCCGATAGAGGAAATCAGGAATTTTCGAGAAACTTCAGAAGTGACGAGCCTGGATGTTTCTGGAGTCAGACTTTCTAGGACGGATGGTCGCCTTATGATAATTGAAAAAGAAGTACTGGAGGCTTACCGATTCTCAGATGCATTGGCGCTGTGCCAGAGAGCACGAACCGAGTCACCACATGTGTGCTTTTGCGTATGATTCAGTACAAATTTGACCAACGAAATGGCCCATAGAAAACAATTACTCCGCCTTACGGCGCTTTCCCCACAGACAAAATAAAGTATATTTACAACTGAAATCGCCGCCTCGGTGGCGCAGTGGTCTAAGCGATGGCCTCTGATCATTCGTCCGAACGGGATCCGGGGTCGAATCCCGGTGAGGCATGGATGTTGTGTTTGTCTTACGGCACTGGCTCTCTCCCTTCCCTGGAACCAGTGACCCTAAATTAGGGACGGGCAACAGCTTATAGCCCACTGTTTTGCTCACGGTGGTCGTTAAACCTCCAATAAAGAAAAAGCCCATTCCATCCTATTGTAAAGCAATGGGCTTGGCAAGAAAGCAATGGGAATGTTTTTTAGGATACATTGCAAAGTAATTGGGATAAATTTTAGGGCACATTGTAAAGCAATGGGGATGACTTTTAGGATACATTGTAGAGCAATGGGGTTGACTTTTAGGATACATTGTAAAGCAATCAGGATAACATTGTAACAATGGGGATTACATTGTATGCAATGGCAATGACATTGTAAGCAATGTCATCCCGATTGCATACAATGTCGATTGGTGCATTGGGGGTAAACCCGGTTTGGGAGGGCCTGACTTCTTTTACAAGCATTACCTCCTGTAAGCCGTTTGAGCCTCACTCTCCACTACCTCTGCCTCTCTTAGATAATAAATAAAAGCCTACTTTAAGACTACCTACACGTGAAGTACTTCCTCGTATGATGATTGTATCAACGTTCACCTAACTCGCTGCTTCAAAAGCTGAAATCGTCCTCATAGGATATTTTTAATATTAATAGAAATTTTCCACGTTCAGAAGGATAGTTTGTCTTAGGTACCTAAAAAATAAGACACTTGTAGCATTACCCATGCATTTTCATGGATTGAAAACTAGTTGTATGAACTTACGAAGGCATTAAATGCGTTGCGGCTGGGTTCGAGTCTCAAATATCACAGCTATTGAATCTCATTGTAGCAGTACTGTATTTTCAGAGTTAATCTCAGTATTCATGGGAGACATTTTTGTTCTGCCTAGAACTGCGGAGATATCTCAGGATTCTATATCGGACTTCATCGCCTGCGCTACAAGGCAATCGCGTCAATCACGACAGAGACCACCGACTTACTTTTTGCTACGAAATAGTTTTACCTGAAGCATAACTCGTCATACCCCTGCTTCGGCTGTCACAGAGCTACAAACACACGATTCACAACTGATTTGCATATATAAATGAGGAATTTCTTCAAAATAACCTCAGATATAGAGCACATATCCGGGAATATTTGCTAATGTTTTAATTGCTTTATACAAAAAATCCCTGCTTTGAAAAATAAAGCTGAGTTACTTTAAATAAATAAATTTTGCTGATAAAAGACAAAACCTTGCCTGCCGCCATATCTTCAGTTTACACCAGCTTGCTTTCTCCTCCTTAGCATAAGCCTCAGGCCATGCATATTATCATTTAAACATGAATTTCGCTCGTCTAATTTCCTTTTTTTCTATCTGGGCATCTGTCGTTTTCTATTTTCATTGAAGAAGACCCACGTCGTACCGTCATTTCCCATCTGACACATTCTCTTCCCATGCCAGCTTTCTCGCTGCCGAACATTTGAGTTTTGTAATCGATTCGTCTTGTCTTACTGATTCCATGTCATGTGATTTCGTGATTCAGATCATAGGGAACACAAGACAGGATTGCTCAAGCGTGATACAGCGTAACCAAGTATTAACAAAAATCGTACATGTTATTCCATTTTCAAATTCATCTTTATGTCGACTCGGACGAAATCTTCAAACTGAGCAAGATACTTTGCTGGGAAAATATTTGTGAATTTCTCCATATCTCGTGCTCCAGAACAATGCTGAAATATTTTAGCAGTTCGCTTGAAATAAGTATTCCTTTCACAACGCATGTTTTAAAGATGCAATATACTTTTCAAATTTTGAAGCTTACCGCCCCTAAAAATTCGGTGAAATAGATTTTTAGAACTTTGAATTCTTTATCTGAAAGAATGTATTTTGTAGTAAATGATATCGATTACTGCATTTCAGATATAAAGTGCGATCAACAACCGTGTCTAAATGGTGGAAGTTGCGATCCTCAGGATGGCGAATCATACACTTGCAAGTGTCTTTCGGGCTGGACTGGACAGAACTGCGAAATACGTAAGCTTTCACATATTATCATTAATGCTGTCTTAAAACTTCAAACCATGAAATTCTTTGTAAATTTGTTTTTGAACCTTTAGAGCTGTAATCGATCCGTATTGCCTTGCTGATTTCATGTCATGTGATACAGATCGTACGAAACAAAAGAATGGAGCGATGAAGAGTGATATTGTGTGTCCAAGGACTGACAAAAATGTTACGCGTTTTCCTTTTTCAAATACACCTTTATATCGTCTGCAATGAAATCTTCAAACTGGACTTGATTATTTGGTGCAAAAACATTTGTCAATTTTTTTAGATAGCAATGCAGAAAAAAGGCTGGCAATAACTCTTTTTTTGTAATTTAGTTCAACATCATTCTTAAATCCTCCTCTTCTTGCAAAGTAAAAAAAATAAAAGTTCATGACCACTTTCTGCGAAAGGTTTCCTGACTCAGTCATATATGTCATCATTACAAAGAAGGAAAGTAATTCCAAATGTTGGAATATGAGTCGTTTAATATGGTCCAGCTTTTCCTAAACTCTACTCCACAGCTTGCTTAAGAAGAAACATTTCGTCATTTCCAGTGGAAATACATTTTCTCCGAAAATCTATCGCGCAGTTTAAGCATCCGTGTTAAATTTCTACTCGCGAAAGGCACCGTATTTCCGTGTGCTGAAACAGAGAAACATGATTTTTAGAAAGTTTGAAAAAAAAATCTTTTTTCATTTTTTTTCAGAAAGTTTTGTAAATAAGTGTGACTGATGTGGAAGCTGTTTAATGAAGTTAACCTTGCTTTTTCTTGTATCAAGTACTTATTTAAGTTCCTGACTGATCTTTTTTGAGATGGGAACCTTCCTGTGAAGAAAGCAATAAATTGTTGTGATATTTGGATTTTATAATCTAATCAGAGTAACAACGCCTTTCGAGCTGGTCATTCAAGGAGTACCATCCGTGCTGATTCCAATACAGAAATATCAACATAAAGCATTTGTCTCTAGATACGAAGACAAAATATCGGAAATATCTTGTCTTCGACAGTTGAGTGATAGTTCTTTTAAACGCAGAAAGTTTTCTACAATATCTCCCTGGTATTCAAAATTTACGAATTCCAAAATTTGAACTTATATGTGATGTCAGACAACTCGTCAACTGGTAAGGAAAAGTTGCAATTTCTTGCTTCTCTGATAAACTTCGTCAATGTAATTTGACATATCGTCTATTCGACTGGTTATAGTATTAACTGGAATAGGAATTTTTCCTATTTCATTTTCAACGTCTCTCTCAAGTATTGTTTTGATAATAATTCTACATGCAGGCATAATGAGGATTTCTGCATTAGTAGGACTACTCATTTTTTGAGTAACTAGTTCTGCAATTAAACTGCATGATACTTCCTGAGCTTTCTCACTAATATTTGCAGTTTTCACGAATACCTTTGTTTTTCTTGAGAGTCCTAAGAGCGTTTGAAATGATTCGTTATTTTATTGGTCAAATGATGTTATTAGTTATAAAATGTCAATATCGTTTTGTTGGTTCCATAGCAGTGTTAGGAATTTAGTTTGTGCCACAAAAAGTAAATGTTGGAATGAGACAATGTTCGTCACCAATCTAAGCAAAAATCATTACTGAATAACTTTCACAATAAAGGCGATTCTTCCTAGTCTCTGTCTGTTACCTCCTGGCTCGCACTATTTATACTTCGTTTGGACATCAAATCACAATCACTTACCTTACTTACGTTGGTTACTAGTCAGTTTAGTATTATTTTCTATATCTCCTTAATCCTGTAATGTACGAATACGTTTTACGAACTTCCACATCTTCAAAACCACGAAGTCTCAATTGTTAGCAAAACTATTTACACAAGCAACAGGACTAAAGTACAGCATTCCTGATTGAAGAACTGTAGGCCGATAGAGGAAATCAGGAATTTTCGAGAAACTTCAGAAGTGACGAGCCTGAATGTTTCTGGAGTCAGACTTTCTAGGACGGATGGGCGCCTTATGATAATTGAAAAAGAAGTGCTGGCGGCATACCGATTCTCAGATGCATTGGCTCTGTGCCAGAGAGAACGAACCGAGTCACCAGATGTGTGTTTTTGCATATGATTCAGTACAAATTTGACCAACGAAATGGCCCATAGAAAACAATTACTCCGCCTTACGGCGCTTTCCCCACAGACAAAATAAAGTATATTTACAACTGAACGTCGCCGCCACTGTGGCGTAGTGGTCTAAGCGATGGCCTCTGATCATTCGTCCGAACGGGATCCGGGGTCGATTCCCGGTGAGGCATGGATGTTGTGTTTGTCTTACGGCACTGGCTCTCTCCCTTCCCTGGAACCAGTGACCCTAAATTAGGGACGGGCGAAGGCTTATAGCCCACTGTTTTTCTCACGGTGGTCGTTAAACCTCCAATAAAAAAAAAGCCCATTCCATCCTATTGTAAAGCAATGGGCTTGGCAAGTAAGCAATGGGAATGTATTTTAGGACACATTGCTAAGCAATTGGGATAACTTTCAGGACAGATTGCAAAGCAATGGGGATGACTTTTAGGATACATTGTAGAGCAATGGGGTTGACTTTTAGGATACATTGTAAAGCAATCAGGATAACATTGTAACAATGGGGATGACATTGTAACAATGCGGATGACATTGTAACAATAGGGATGACATTGTAACAATAGGGATGACCTTGTAAGAATGGGGATGACATTGTATGCAATGGCAATGACATTGTAAGCAATGTCATCCCGATTGCATACAATGTCGATTGATGCATTGGGGGTAAACCCGGTTTGGGAGGGCCTGACTTCCTTTACAAGCATTACCTCCTGTAAGCCGTTTGAGCCTAACTCTCCACGACCTCTGCCTCTCTTAGACAATAAATAAAAGCCTACTTTAAGACTACGTACACGTGAAGTACTTCCTCGTATGATGACTGTATCAACGCTCACCTAACTAGCTGCTTCAAAAGCTGAAATCGTCCTCATAGGATATCTTTAATATTAATAGAAATTTTCCACGTTCAGAAGGATAGTTTGTCTTAGGTACCTAAAAAATAAGACACTTGTAGCATTACCCATGCATTTTCATGGATTGAAAACTAGTTGAATGAACTTACGAAGGCATCCAATGCGTTGCGGCTGGGTTCGAGTCTCAACTATCACAGATATTGAATCTCATTGTAGCAGTACTGTATTTTCAGAGTTAATCTCAGTATTCATGGGAGACATTTTTGTTCTGCCTAGAACTGCGGAGATATCTCAGGATTCTATATCGGACTTCATCGCCTGCGCTACAAGGCAATCGCGTCAATCACGACAGAGACCACCGACTTACTTTTTGCTACGAAATAGTTTTACCTGAAGCATAACTCGTCATACCCCTGCTTCGGCTGTCACAGCGCAACAAACACACGATTCACAACTGATTTGCATATATAAATGAGGAATTTCTTCAAAATAACCTCGGATATAGAGCACATATCCCGGAATATTTGCTAATGTTTTAATTGCTTTATACAAAAAATCCCTGCTTTGAAAAATAAAGCGGAGTTACTTTAAATAAATAAATTTTGCTGATAAAAGAGAAAACCTTGCCTGCGGCCATATCTTCAGTTTACCCCAGCTTGCTTTCTCCTCCTTAGCATAAGCTTCAGGTCATGCATATTATCATTTAAACATGAATTTCGCTCCTCTAACCTTCCCTTTTTTCTATCTGGGCATCTGTCGTTTCCTATTTTCAGTGAAGAAGAGCCATGTCTTGCCGTCATTTCCCACCTGACACATCCTCTTCCCAGGCCAGCTTTCTCGCTGCCGAACATTTTAGTTTTGTAATCGATTCGTCTTGTCTTACTGATTCCATGTCATGTGATTTCGTGATTCAGATCATAGGGAACACAAGACAGGATTGCTCAAGCGTGCCACAGCGTAACAAAGTATTAACAAAAATCGTACATGTTATTCCACTTTTAAATTCATCTTTATGTCGACTCGGACGAAATCTTCAAACTGGGCAAGATACTTTGCTGCGAAAATATTTGTGAATTTCTCCATATCTTGTGCTCCAGAACAATGCTGAAATATTTTAGCATTTCTCTTGAAAAAAGTATTCCTTTCACAACGCATGTTTTAAAGATGCAATATACTTTTCAAATTTCGAAGCTTACTGCCCCTGAAAATTCGGTGAAATAGATTTTTAAAACTTTGAATTCTTTATCTGAAAGAATGTATTTTGTAGTAAATGATATCCATTACTGCATTTCAGATATAAAGTGCGATCAACAACCGTGTCTAAATGGTGGAAGTTGCGATCCTCAGGATGGCGAATCATACACTTGCAAGTGTCTTTCGGGCTGGACTGGACAGAACTGCGAAATACGTAAGCTTTCGCATATTATCATTAATGCTGTCTTAAAACTTCAAACCCTTAAATTCTTTGTAAATTTGTTTTTGAACCTTTAGAGCTGTAATCGATCCGTATTGTCTTGCTGATTTCATGTCATGTGATACAAATCGTACGAAACAAAAGAATTGAGCGATGAAGAGTGATATTGTGTATCCAAGGACGGACAAAAATGTTACGCGTTGTCCTATTTCAAGTACACCTTTATATCGTCTGCAATGAAATCTTCAAACTGGACTTGATTATTTGGTGCGAAAACATTTGTCAATTTTTTTAGATAGCAATGCAGAAAAAAGGCTGGCAATAACTATTTTTTTTGTAATTTAGTTCAACATCATTCTTAAATCCTCCTCTTCTTGCAAAGTAAAAAAAAAAAAGGAAAAATTTCATGAGCACTTTCTACGAAAGGTTTCTTGACTCAGTCATATATGTCATCATTACAAAGAAGGAAAGTAATTCCAAATGTTGGAATATGAGTCGTTTAATATGGTCCAGCTTTTCCTAAACTCTACTCCATAGCTTGCTTAGGAAGAAACATTTCGTCATTTCCAGTGGAAATACATTTTCTCCAAAAATCTATCGCGCAGTTTAAGCATCCGTGTTAAATTTCTACTCGCGAAAGGCACCGTATTTCCGTGTGCTGAAACAGAGAAACATGATTTTTAGAAAGTTTGAAAAAAAATCTTTTTTCATTTTTTTCAGAAAGTTTTGTAAATAAGTGTGACTGATGTGGAAGCTGTTTAATGAAGTTAACCTTGCTTTTTCTTGTATCAAGTACTTATTTAAGTTCCTGACTGATCTTTTTTGAGATGGGAACCTTCCTGTGAAGAAAGCAATAAATTGTTGTGATATTTGGATTTTTACATCTAATCAGAGTAACAACGCCTTTCGAGCTGGTCATTCAAGGAGTACCATCCGTGCTGATTCCAATACAGAAATATCAACATAAAGCATTTGTCTCTAGATACGAAGACAAAATATCGGAAACATCTTGTCTTCGACAGTTGAGTGATAGTTCTTTAAAACGCAGAAAGTTTTCTACAATATCTCACTGGTATTCGAAATTTACGAATTCCAAAATTTGAACTTATATGTGATGTCAGACAACTCGTCAACTGGTAAGGAAAAGTTGCAATTTCTTGCTTCTCTGATGAACTTCGTCAATGTAATTTGACATATCGTCTATTCGACTGGTTATAGTATTAACTGGAATAGGAATTTGTTCTATTTCATTTTCAACGTCTCTCTCAAGCATTGTTTTGATAATAATTCTACATGCAGGCATAATGAGAATTTCTGCATTAGTAGGACTACTCATTTTTTGAGTAACTAGTTCTGCAATTAAACTGCATGATACTTCCTGAGCTTTCTCACTAATATTTGCAGTTTTCATGAATACCTTTGTTTTTCTTGAGAGTCCTAAGAGCGTTTGAAATGATTCGTTATTTTATTGGTCAAATGATGTTATTAGTTATAAAATGTCAATATCGTTTTGTTGGTTCCATAGCAGTGTTAGGAATTTAGTTTGTGCCACAAAAAGTAAATGTTGGAATGAGACAATGTTCGTCACCAATCTAAGCAAAACCCATTACTGAATAACTTTCACAATAAAGGCGATTCTTCTTAGTCTCTGTCTGTTACCTCCTGGCTCGCACTATTTATACTTAGTTTGGACATCAAATCACAATCACTTACCTTACTTACGTTGGTTACTAGTCAGTTTAGTATTATTTTCACTATCTCCTTAATCCTGTAATGTACGAATACGTTTTACGAACTTCCACACCTTCAAAACCACGAAGTCTCAATTGTTAGCAAAACTATTTACACAAGCAACAGGACACAGTATCCCTGCTTAAAGAACTGTGCGCCGATCGAGGAAATCAGTAATTTTCGAGAAACTTCTGAAATGACGAGCTTGGATGTTTCTGGAGTCAGACTTTCTAGGACGGATGGGCGCCTTATGATAATTGAAAAAGAAGTGCTGGCGGCTTACCGATTCTCAGATGCATTGGCGCTGTGCCAGAGAGCACGAACCGAGTCACCACATGTGTGTTTTTGCATATGATTCAGTACAAATTTGACCAACGAAATGTCCCATAGAAAACAATTACACCGCCTTACGGCGCTTTCCCCACAGACAAAATAAAGTATATTTACAACTGAACGTCGCCGCTACGGTGGCGTAGTGGTCTAAGCGATGGCCTCTGATCATTCGTCCGAACCGGATCCGGGGTCGATTCCCGGTGAGGCATGGATGTTGTGTTTGTCTTACGGCACTGGCTCTCTCCCTTCCCTGGAACCAGTGACCCTAAATTAGGGACGGGCGACGGCTTATAGCCCACTGTTTTGCTCACGGTGGTCGTTAAATCTCCAATAAAAAAAAGCCCATTCCATCCTATTGTAAAGCAATGGGCTTGGCAAGTAAGCAATGGGAATGTTTTTTAGGACACATTGCAAAGTAATTGGGATAACTTTCAGGACAGATTGCGAAGCAATGGGGATGACTTTTAGGATACATTGTAGAGCAATGGGGTTGACTTTTAGGATACATTGTAAAGCAATCAGGATAGCATTGTAACAATGGGGATGACATTGTAACAATGCGGATGACATTGTAACAATAGGGATGACCTTGTAAGAATGGAGATGACATTGTAAGCAATGTCATCCCGATTGCATACAATGTCGATTGGTGCATTGGGGGTAAACCCGGTTTGGGAGGGCCTGACTTCCTTTACAAGCATTACCTCCTGTAAGCCGTTTGAGCCTCACTCTCCACTACCTCAGCCTCTCTTAGATAATAAATAAAAGCCTACTTTAAGACTACCTACACGTGAAGTACTTCCTCGTATGATGACTGTATCAACGCTCACCTAACTCGCTGCTTCAAAAGCTGAAATCGTCCTCATAGGATATTTTTAACATTAATAGAAATTTTCCACGTTCAGAAGGATAGTTTGTCTTAGGTACCTAAAAAATAAGACACTTGTAGCATTACCCATGCATTTTCAAGGATTGAAAACTAGTTGAATGAACTTACGAAGGCATCCAATGCGTTGCGCTGGGTTCGAGTCTCAAATATCACAGATATTGAATCTCATTGTAGCAGTACTGTATTTTCAGAGTTAATCTCAGTATTCATGGGAGACATTTTTCTTCTGCCTAGAACTGCGGAGATATCTCAGGATTCTATATCGGACTTCATCGCCTGCGCTACAAGGCAATCGCGTCAATCACGACAGAGACCACCGACTTACTTTTTGCTACGAAATAGTTTTACCTGAAGCATAACTCGTCATACCCGTGCTTCGGCTGTCACAGAGCAACAAACACACGATTCACAACTGATTTGCTTATATAAATGAGGAATTTCTTCAAAATAACCTCAGATATAGAGCACATATCCGGGAATATTTGCTAATGTTTTAATTGCTTTATACAAAAAATCCCTGCTTTGAAAAATAAAGCTGAGTTACTTTAAATAAATAAATTTTGCTGATAAAAGACAAAACCTTGCCTGCCGCCATATCTTCAGTTTACACCAGCTTGCTTTCTCCTCCTTAGCATAAGCCTCAGGCCATGCATATTATCATTTAAACATGAATTTCGCTCGTCTAATTTCCTTTTTTTCTATCTGGGCATCTGTCGTTTTCTATTTTCATTGAAGAAGACCCACGTCGTACCGTCATTTCCCATCTGACACATCCTCTTCCCATGCCAGCTTTCTCGCTGCCGAACATTTGAGTTTTGTAATCGATTCGTCTTGTCTTACTGATTCCATGTCATGTGATTTCGTGATTCAGATCATAGGGAACACAAGACAGGATTGCTCAAGCGTGCCACAGCGTAACCAAGTATTAACAAAAATCGTACATGTTATCCCATTTTCAAATTCATCTTTATGTCGACTCGGACGAAATCTTCAAACTGGGCAAGATACTTTGCTGGGAAAATATTTGTGAATTTCTCCATATCGCGTGCTCCAGAACAATGCTGAAATATTTTAGCAGTTCGCTTGAAATAAGTATTCCTTTCACAACGCATGTTTTAAAGATGCAATATACTTTTCAAATTTCGAAGCTTACCGCCCCTAAAAATTCGGTGAAACAGATTTTTAGAACTTTGAATTCTTTATCTGAAAGAATGTATTTTGTAGTAAATGATATCGATTACTGCATTTCAGATATAAAGTGCGATCAACAACCGTGTCTAAATGGTGGAAGTTGCGATCCTCAGGATGGCGAATCATACACTTGCAAGTGTCTTTCGGGCTGGACTGGACAGAACTGCGAAATACGTAAGCTTTCACATATTATCATTAATGCTGTCTTAAAACTTCAAACCATGAAATTCTTTGTAAATTTGTTTTTGAACCTTTAGAGCTGTAATCGATCCGTATTGCCTTGCTGATTTCATGTCATGTGATACAGATCGTACGAAACAAAAGAATGGAGCGATGAAGAGGGATATTGTGTGTCCAAGGACTGACAAAAATGTTACGCGTTTTCCTTTTTCAAATACACCTTTATATCGTCTGCAATGAAATCTTCAAACTGGACTTGATTATTTGGTGCAAAAACATTTGTCAATTTTTTTAGATAGCAATGCAGAAAAAAGGCTGGCAATAACTCTTTTTTTTGTAATTTAGTTCAACATCCTTCTTAAATCCTTCTCTTCTTGCAAAGTAAAAAAAAATAAAAGTTCATGAGCACTTTCTACGAAAGGTTTCCTGACTCAGTCATATATGTCATCATGACAAAGAAGGAAAGTAATTCCAAATGTTGGGATATGAGTCGTTTAATATGGTCCAGCTTTTCCTCCACTCTACTCCACAGCTTGCTTAAGAACAAACATTTCGTCATTTCCAGTGGAAATACATTTTCTCCAAAAATCTATCGCGCAGTTTAAGCATCCGTGTTAAATTTCTACTCGCGAAAGGCACCGTATTTCCGTGTGCTGATACTTCCTGAGATTTCTCACTAATATTTGCAGTTTTCACGAATACCTTTGTTTTTCTTGAGAGTCCTAAGAGCGTTTGAAATGATTCGTGATTTTATTGGTCAAATGATGTTATTAGTTATAAAATGTCAATATCGTTTTGTTGGTTCCATAGCAGTGTTAGGAATTTAGTTTGTGCCACAAAAAGTAAATGTTGGAATGAGACAATGTTCGTCACCAATCTAAGCAAAACCCATTACTGAATAACTTTCACAATAAAGGCGATTCTTCCTAGTCTCTGTCTGTTACCTCCTGGCTCGCACTATTTATACTTAGTTTGGACATCAAATCACAATCACTTACCTTACTTACGTTGGTTACTAGTCAGTTTAGTATTATTTTCACTATCTCCTTGATCCTGTAATGTACGAATACGTTTTACGAACTTCCACATCTTCAAAACACCGAAGTCTCAATTGTTAGCAAAACTATTTACACAAGCAACAGGACTAAAGTACAGCATCACTGATTAAAGAACTGTGGGCCGATAGAGGAAATCAGGAATTTTCGAGAAACTTCAGAAGTGACGAGCCTGGATGTTTCTGGAGTCAGACTTTCTAGGACGGATGGGCGCCTTATGATAATTGAAAAAGAAGTGCTGGAGGCTTACCGATTCTCAGATGCATTGGCGCTGTGCCAGAGAGCAGGAACCGAGTCCCCACATGTGTGCTTTTGCGTATGATTCAGTACAAATTTGACCAACGAAATGGCATATAGAAAACAATTACTCCGCCTTACGGCGCTTTCCCCACAGACAAAATAAAGTATATTTACAACTGAACGTCGCCGCCCCGGTGGCGCAGTGGTCTAAGCGATGGCCTCTGATCATTCGTCCGAACCGGATCCGGGGTCGAATCCCGGTGAGGCATGGATGTTGTGTTTGTCTTACGGCACTGGCTCTCTCTCTTCTCTGGAGCCAGTGACCCTAAATTAGGGACGGGCGACGGCTTATAGCCCACTGTTTTGCTCACGGTGGTCGGTAAACCTCCAATAAAAAAAAGCACATCCCATCCTATTGTAAAGCAATGGGCTTGGCAAGTAAGCAATGGGAACGTTTTTTAGGATACATTGCAAAGTAATTGGGATAACTTTTAGGACAGATTGTAAAGCAATGGGGATGACTTTTAGGATACATTGTAGAGCAATGGGGTGTAATTTTAGGATACATTGTAAAGCAACCAGGATAACATTGTAACAATGGGGATTACATTGTAACAATGCGGATGACATGGTAACAATAGGGATGACCTTGTAACAACGGGGATGACATTGTATGCAATGGCAATGACATTGTATGCAATGGCAATGACATTGTATGCAATGTCATCCCGATAGCATACAATGTCGATTGGTGCATTGGGGGTAAACCCGGTTTGGGAGGGCCTGACTTCCTTTACAAGCATTACCTCCTGTAAGCCGTTTGAGATTCACTCTCCACTACCTCTGCCTCTCTTAGATAATAAATAAAAGCCTACTTTAAGACTACGTACACGTTAAGTACTTCCTCGTATGATGACTGTATCAACGCTCACCTAACTCGCTGCTTCAAAAGCTGAAATCGTCCTCATAGGATATTTTTAATATTAATAGAAATTTTCCACGTTCAGAAGGATAGTTTGTCTTAGGTACCTAAAAAATAAGACACTTGTAGCATTACCCATGCATTTTCATGGATTGAAAACTAGTTGAATGAACTTACGAAGGCATCCAATGCGTTGCGGCTGGGTTCGAGTCTCAACTATCACAGATATTGAATCTCATTGTAGCAGTACTGTATTTTCAGAGTTAATCTCAGTATTCATGGGAGACATTTTTGTTCTGCCTAGAACTACGGAGATATCTCAGGATTCTATATCGGACTTCATCGCCTGCGCTACAAGGCAATCGCGTCAATCACGACAGAGACCACCGACTTACTTTTTGCTACGAAATAGTTTTACCTGAAGCATAACTCGTCATACCCCTGCTTCGGCTGTCACAGAGCAACAAACACACGATTCACAACTGATTTGCATATATAAATGAGGAATTTCTTCAAAATAACCTCAGATATAGAGCACATATCCGGGAATATTTGCTAATGTTTTAATTGCTTTATACAAAAAATGCCTGCTTTGAAAAATAAAGCTGAGTTACTTTGAATAAATAAATTTTGCTGATAAAAGACAAAACCTTGCCTGCCGCCATATCTTCAGTTTACCCCAGCTTGCTTTCTCCTCCTTAGCATAAGCCTCAGGCCATGCATATTATGATTTAAACATGAATTTCGCTCGTCTAATTTCCTTTTTTCTATCTGGGCATCTGTCGTTTTCTATTTTCATTGAAGAAGACCCACGTCGTACCGTCATTTCCCATCTGACACATCCTCTTCCCATGCCAGCTTTCTCGCTGCCGAACATTTGAGTTTTGTAATCGATTCGTCTTGTCTTACTGATTCCATGTCATGTGATTTCGTGATTCAGATCATAGGGAACACAAGACAGGATTGCTCAAGCGTGCCACAGCGTAACCAAGTATTAACAAAAATCGTACATGTTATCCCATTTTCAAATTCATCTTTATGTCGACTCGGACGAAATCTTCAAACTGGGCAAGATACTTTGCTGGGAAAATATTTGTGAATTTCTCCATATCGCGTGCTATAGAACAATGCTGAAATATTTTAGCAGTTCGCTTGAAATAAGTATTCCTTTCACAACGCATGTTTTAAAGATGCAATATACTTTTCAAATTTCGAAGCTTACCGCCCCTAAAAATTCGGTGAAATAGATTTTTAGAACTTTGAATTCTTTATCTGAAAGAATGTATTTTGTAGTAAGTGATATCGATTACTGCATTTCAGATATAAAGTGCGATCAACAACCGTGTCTAAATGGTAGAAGTTGCGATCCTCAGGATGGCGAATCATACACTTGCAAGTGTCTTTCGGGCTGGACTGGACAGAACTGCGAAATACGTAAGCTTTCACATATTATCATTAATGCTGTCTTAAAACTTCAAACCCTGAAATTCTTTGTAAATTTGTTTTTGAACCTTTAGAGCTGTAATCGATCCGTATTGCCTTGCTGATTTCATGTCATGTGATACAGATCGTACGAAACAAAAGAATGGAGCTATGAAGAGGGATATTGTGTGTCCAAGGACTGACAAAAATGTTACGCGTTTTCCTTTTTCAAATACACCTTTATATCGTCTGCAATGAAATCTTCAAACTGGACTTGATTATTTGGTGCAAAAACATTTGTCAATTTTTTTAGATAGCAATGCAGAAAAAAGGCTGGCAATAACTCTTTTTTTGTAATTTAGTTCAACATCATTCTTACATCCTCCTCTTCTTGCAAAGTAAAAAAAAAATAAAAGTTCATGAGCACTTTCTACGAAAGGTTTCCTGACTCAGTCATATATGTCATCATTACAAAGAAGGAAAGTAATTCCAAATGTTGGGATATGAGTCGTTTAATATGGTCCAGTTTTTCCTCCACTCTACTCCACAGCTTGCTTAAGAAGAAACATTTCGTCATTTCCAGTGGAAATACATTTTCTCCAAAAATCTATCGCGCAGTTTAAGCATCCGTGTTAAATTTCTACTCGCGAAAGGCACCGTATTTCCGTGTGCTGAAACAGAGAAACATGGTTTTTAGAAAGTTTGAAAAAAAATATTTTTTCATTTTTTTTCAGAAAGTTTTGTAAATAAGTGTGACTGATGTGGAAGCTGTTTAATGAAGTTAACCTTGCTTGTTCTTGTATCAAGTACTTATTTAAGTTCCTGACTGATCTTTTTTGAGATGGGAACCTTCCTGTGAAGAAAGCAATAAATCGTTGTGAAATTTGGATTTTTACATCTAATCACAGTACCAACGCCTTTCGAGCTGGTCATTCAAGGAGTACCATCCGTGCTGATTCCAATACAGAAATATCAACATAAAGCATTTGTCTCTAGATACGAAGACAAAATATCGGAAACATCTTGTCTTCGACAGTTGAGTGATAGTTCTTTAAAACGCAGAAAGTTTTCTACAATATCTCCCTGGTATACAAAATTTACGAATTCCAAAATTTGAACTCATATGTGATGTCAGACAACTCGTCAACTGGTAAGGAAAAGTTACAATTTCTTGCTTCTCTGATGAACTTCGTCATTGTAATTTGACATATCGTCTATTCGACTGGTTATAGTATTAACTGGAAAAGGAAAATTTCTTAACAACGTCTCTCTCAAGCATTGTTTTGATAATAATTTTACATGCAGGCATAATGAGGATTTCTGCATTTAGTAGGACTACTCATTTTTTGAGTAACTAGTTCTGCAATTAAACTGCATGATACTTCCTGAGCTTTCTCACTAATATTTGCAGTTTTCACGAATACCTTTGTTTTTCTTGAGAGTCCTAAGAGCTTTTGAAATGATTCGTTATTTTATTGGTCAAATGATGTTATTAGTTATAAAATGTCAATATCGTTTTGTTGGTTCCATAGCAGTGTTAGGAATTTAGTTTGTGCCACAAAAAGTAAATGTTGGAATGAGACAATGTTCGTCACCAATCTAAGCAAAACCCATTACTGAATAACTTTCACAATACAGGCAATTCTTCCTAGTCTCTGTCTGTTACTTCCTGGCTCGCACTATTTATACTTAGTTTGGACATCAAATCACAATCACTTACCTTACTTACTTTGGTTACTAGTCAGCTTAGTATTATTTTCACTATCTCCTTGATCCTGTAATGAACGAATACGTTTTACGAACTTCCACATCTTCAAAACACCGAAGTCTCAATTGTTAGCAAAACTATTTACACCAGCAACAGGACTAAAGTACAGCATTACTGATTAAAGAACTATGGGCCGATAGAGGAAATCAGTAATTTTCAAGAAACTTCAGAAGTGACGAGCCTGGATGTTTCTGGAGTCAGACTTTCTAGGACGGATGGGCGCCTTATGATTATTGAAAACGAAGTGCTGGCGGCTTACCGATTCTCAGATGTATTGGCGCTGTGCCAGAGAGCATGAAGCGAGTCACCACATGTGTGTTTTTGCGTATGATTCAGTACAAATTTGACCAACGAAATGTCCCATAGAAAACAATTACTCCGCCTTACGGCGCTTTCCCCACAGACAAAGTAAAGTATATTTACAACTGAACGTCGCCGCCCCGGTGGCGCAGTGGTCTAAGCGATGGCCTCTGATCATTCGTCCGAACGGGATCCGAGGTCGAATCCCGGTGAGGCATGGATGTTGTGTTTGTCTTACGGCACTGGCTCTCTCCCTTCCCTGGAACCAGTGACCCTAAATTAGGGACGGGCGACGGCTTATAGCCCACTGTTTTGCTCACGGTGGTCGTTAAATCTCCAATAAAAAAAGCCCATTCCATCCTACTGTAAAGCAATGTGCTTGGCAAGAAAGCAATGGCAATGTTTTTTAGGATACATTGCAAAGTAATTGGGATAACTTTTAGGACACATTGTAAAGCAATGGGGATGACTTTTAGGATACATTGTAAAGCAATCAGGATAACATTGTAACAATGGGGATGACATTGTAACAATACGGATGACATGGTAACAATAGGGATGACCTTGTAACAATGAGGATGACATTGTGTGCAATGGCAATGACATTGTCAGCAATGTCATCCCGATTGCATACAATGTCGATTGGTGCATTGGGTTAAACCCGGTTCGGGAGGGCCTGACTTCCTTTACAAGCATTACCTCCTGTAAGCCGTTTGAGATTCACTCTCCACTACCTCTGCCTCTCTTAGATAATAAGTAAAAGCCTACTTTAAGACTACCTACACGTGAAGTACTTCCTCGTATGATGACTGTATCAACGCTCACCTAACTCGCTGCTTCAAAAGCTGAAATCGTCCTCATAGGATATTTTTAATATTAATAGAAATTTTCCACGTTCAGAAGGATAGTTTGTCTTAGGTACCTAAAAAATAAGACACTTGTAGCATTACCCATGCATTTTCAAGGATTGAAAATTAGTTGAATGAACTTACGAAGGCATCCAATGCGTTGCGGCTGGGTTCGAGTCTCAAATATCACAGATATTGAATCTCATTGTAGCAGTACTGTATTTTCAGAGTTAATCTAAGTATTCATGGGAGACATTTTTGTTTTGCCTAGAACTGCGGAGATATCTCAGGATTCCATATCGGACTTCATCGCCTGCGCTACAAGGCAATCGCGTCAATCACGACAGAGACCACCGACTTACTTTTTGCTACGAAATAGTTTTACCTGAAGCATAACTCGTCATACCCCTGCTTCGGCTGTCACAGAGCAACAAACACACGATTCACAACTGATTTGAATATAAATGAGGAATTTCTTCAAAATAACCTCAGATATAGAGCACATATCCGGTAATATTTGCTAATGTTTTAATTGCTTTATACAAAAAATCCCTGCTTTGAAAAATAAAGCTGAGTTACTTTAAATAAATAAATTTTGCTGATAAAAGACAAAACCTTGCCTGCCGCCATATCTTCAGTTTACCCCAGCTTGCTTTCTCCTCCTTAGCATAAGACTCAGGCCATGCATATTATCATTTAAACATGAATTTCGCTCGTCTAATTTCCTTTTTTTCTATCTGGGCATCTGTGGTTTTCTATTTTCATTGAAGAAGACCCACGTCGTACCGTCATTTCCAATCTGACACATCCTCTTCCCATGCCAGCTTTCTCGCTGCCGAACATTTGAGTTTTGTAATCGATTAGTCTTGTCTTACTGATTCCATGTCATGTGATTTCGTGATTCAGATCATAGGGAACACAAGACAGGATTGCTCAAGCGTGCCACAGCGTAACCAAGTATTAACAAAAATCGTACATGTTATCCCATTTTCAAATTCATCTTTATGTCGACTCGGACGAAATCTTCAAACTGGGCAAGATACTTTGCTGGGAAAATATTTGTGAATTTCTCCATATCTTCGTGCTCCAGAACAATGCTGAAATATTTTAGCAGTTCGCTTGAAATAAGTATTCCTTTCACAACGCATGTTTTAAAGATGCAAAATACTTTTCAAATTTCGAAGCTTACCGCCCCTAAAAATTCGGTGAAATAGATTTTTAGAACTTTGAATTCTTTATCTGAAAGAATGTATTTTGTAGTAAATGATATCCATTACTGCATTTCAGATATAAAAGTGCGATCAACAACCGTGTCTAAATGGTGGAAGTTGCGATCCTCAGGATGGCGAATCATACACTTGCAAGTGTCTTTCGGGCTGGACTGGACAGAACTGCGAAATACGTAAGCTTTCACATATTATCATTAATGCTGTCTTAAAACTTCAAACCCTGAAATTCTTTGTAAATTTGTTTTTGAACCTTTAGAGCTGTAATCGATCCGTATTGCCTTGCTGATTTCATGTCATGTGATACAGATCGTACGAAACAAAAGAATGGAGCGATGAAGAGTGATATTGTGTATCCAAGGACTGACAAAAATGTTACGCGTTTTCCTTTTTCAAATACACCTTTATATCGTCTGCAATGAAATCTTCAAACTGGACTTGATTATTTGGTGCAAAAACATTTGTCAATTTTTTTAGATAGCAATGCAGAAAAAAAGGCTGGCAATAACTCTTTTTTTTTGTAATTTAGTTCAACATCATTCTTAAATCCTCCTCTTCTTGCAAAGTAAAAAAAAATAAAAGTTCATGAGCACTTTCTACGAAAGGTTTCCTGACTCAGTCATATATGTCATCATTACAAAGAAGGAAAGTAATTCCAAATGTTGGGATATGAGTCGTTTAATATGGTCCAGCTTTTCCTCCACTCTACTCCACAGCTTGCTTAAGAAGAAACATTTCGTCATTTCCAGTGGAAATACATTTTCTCCAAAAATCTATCGCGCAGTTTAAGCATCCGTGTTAAATTTCTACTCGCGAAAGGCACCGTATTTCCGTGTGCTGAAACAGAGAAACATGATTTTTAGAAAGTTTGAAAAAAAAATCTTTTTTCATTTTTTTTCAGAAAGTTTTGTAAATAAGTGTGACTGATGTGGAAGCTGTTTAATGAAGTTAACCTTGCTTGTTCTTGTATCAAGTACTTATTTAAGTTCCTGACTGATCTTTTTTGAGATGGGAACCTTCCTGTGAAGAAAGCAATAAATTGTTGTGATATTTGGATTTTATACATCTAATCAGAGTAACAACGCCTTTCGAGCTAGTCATTCAAGAAGTACCATCCGTGCTGATTCCAATACAGAAATATCAACATAAAGCATTTGTCTCTAGATACGAAGACAAAATATCGGAAACATCTTGTCTTCGACAGTTGAGTGATAGTTCTTTAAAACGCAGAAAGTTTTCTACAATATCTCCCTGGTATTCAAAATTTACGAATTCCAAAATTTGAACTTATATGTGATGTCAGACAACTCGTCAACTGGTAAGGAAAAGTTGCAATTTCTTGCTTCTCTGATGAACTTCGTCAATGTAATTTGACATATCGTCTATTCGACTGGTTATAGTATTAACTGGAATAGGAATTTTGTCCTATTTCATTTTCAACGTCTCTCTCAAGCATTGTTTTGATAATAATTCTACATGCAGGCATAATGAGGATTTCTGCATTATTAGGACTACTCATTTTTTGAGTAACTAGTTCTGCAATTAAACTGCATGATACTTCCTGAGCTTTCTCACTAATATTTGCAGTTTTCACGAATACCTTTGTTTTTCTTGAGAGTCCTAAGAGCGTTTGAAATGATTCGTTATTTTATTGGTCAAATGATGTTATTAGTTATAAAATGTCAATATCGTTTTGTTGGTTCCATAGCAGTGTTAGGAATTTAGTTTGTGCCACAAAAAGTAAATGTTGGAATGAGACAATGTTCGTCACCAATCTAAGCAAAACCCATTACTGAATAACTTTCACAATAAAGGCGATTCTTCCTAGTCTCTGTCTGTTACCTCCTGGCTCGCACTATTTATACTTAGTTTGGACATCAAAACACAATCACTTACCTTACTTATGTTGGTTACTAGTCAGTTTAGTATTATTTTCACTATCTCCTTGATCCTGTAATGTACGAATACGTTTTACGAACTTCCACATCTTCAAAACACCGAAGTCTCAATTGTTAGCAAAACTATTTACACAAGCAACAGGACTAAAGTACAGCATTCCTGATTAAAGAACTGTGGGCCGATAGAGGAAATCAGTAATTTTCGAGAAACTTCAGAAGTGACGAGCCTGGATGTTTCTGGAGTCAGACTTTCTAGGACGGATGGTCGCCTTATGATAATTGAAAACGAAGTACTGGAGGCTTACCGATTCTCAGATGTATTGGCGCTGTGCCAGAGAGCACGAACCGAGTCACCACATGTGTGCTTTTGCGTATGATTCAGTACAAATTTGACCAACGAAATGGCCCATAGAAAACAATTACTCCGCCTTACGGCGCTTTCCCCCACAGACAAAATAAAGTATATTTACAACTGAATGTCGCCGCCTCGGTGGCGCAGTGGTCTAAGCGATGGCCTCTGATCATTCGTCCGAACGGGATCCGGGGTCGAATCCCGGTGAGGCATGGATGTTGTGTTTGTCTTACGGCACTGGCTCTCTCCCTTCCCTGGAACCAGTGACCCTAAATTAGGGACGGGCGACAGCTTATAGCCCACTGTTTTGCTCACGGTGGTCGTTAAACCTCCAATAAAGAAAAAGCCCATTCCATCCTATTGTAAAGCAATGGGCTTGGCAAGAAAGCAATGGGAATGTTTTTTAGGATACATTGCAAAGTAATTGGGATAAATTTTAGGGCACATTGTAAAGCAATGGGGATGACTTTTAGGATACATTGTAAAGCAATCAGGATAACATTGTAACAATGGGGATGACATTGTATCAAGACGGATGACATTGTAAAGCAATCAGGATAACATTGTAACAATGGGGATGACATTGTATGCAATGGCAATGACATTGTAAGCAATGTCATCCCGATTGCATACAATGTCGATTGGTGCATTGGGGGTAAACCCGGTTTGGGAGGGCCTGACTTCCTTTACAAGCATTACCTCCTGTAAGCCGTTTGAGCCTCACTCTCCACTACCTCTGCCTCTCTTAGATAATAAATAAAAGCCTACTTTAAGACTACCTACACGTGAAGTACTTCCTCGTATGATGATTATATCAACGTTCACCTAACTCGCTGCTTCAAAAGCTGAAATCGTCCTCATAGGATATTTTTAATATTAATAGAAATTTTCCACGTTCAGAAGGATAGTTTGTCTTAGGTACCTAAAAAATAAGACACTTGTAGCATTACCCATGCATTTTCATGGATTGAAAACTAGTTGTATGAACTTACGAAGGCATTAAATGCGTTGCGGCTGGGTTCGAGTCTCAAATATCACAGATATTGAATCTCATTGTAGCAGTACTGTATTTTCAGAGTTAATCTCAGTATTCATGGGAGACATTTTTCTTCTGCCTAGAACTGCGGAGATATCTCAGGATTCTATATCGGACTTCATCGCCTGCGCTACAAGGCAATCGCGTCAATCACGACAGAGACCACCGACTTACTTTTTGCTACGAAATAGTTTTACCTGAAGCATAACTCGTCATACCCCTGCTTCGGCTGTCACAGAGCTACAAACACACGATTCACAACTGATTTGCATATATAAATGAGGAATTTCTTCAAAATAACCTCAGATATAGAGCACATATCCGGGAATATTTGCTAATGTTTTAATTGCTTTATACAAAAAATCCCTGCTTTGAAAAATAAAGCTGAGTTACTTTAAATAAATAAATTTTGCTGATAAAAGACAAAACCTTGCCTGCCGCCATATCTTCAGTTTACCCCAGCTTGCTTTCTCCTCCTTAGCATAAGCCTCAGGCCATGCATATTATCATTTAAACATGAATTTCGCTCGTCTAACTTTCCTTTTTTTCTATCTGGGCATCTGTCGTTTTCTATTTTCATTGAAGAAGACCCACGTCGTCCCGTCATTTCCCATCTGACACATTCTCTTCCCATGCCAGCTTTCTCGCTGCCGAACATTTGAGTTTTGTAATCGATTCGTCTTGTCTTACTGATTCCATGTCATGTGATTTCGTGATTCAGATCATAGGGAACACAAGACAGGATTGCTCAAGCGTGATACAGCGTAACCAAGTATTAACAAAAATCGTACATGTTATTCCATTTTCAAATTCATCTTTATGTCGACTCGGACGAAATCTTCAAACTGGGCAAGATACTTTGCTGGGAAAATATTTGTGAATTTCTCCATATCTCGTGCTCCAGAACAATGCTGAAATATTTTAGCAGTTCGCTTGAAATAAGTATTCCTTTCACAACGCATGTTTTAAAGATGCAATATACTTTTCAAATTTCGAAGCTTACCGCCCCTAAAAATTCGGTGAAATAGATTTTTAGAACTTTGAATTCTTTATCTGAAAGAATGTATTTTGTAGTAAATGATATCGATTACTGCATTTCAGATATAAAGTGCGATCAACAACCGTGTCTAAATGGTGGAAGTTGCGATCCTCAGGATGGCGAATCATACACTTGCAAGTGTCTTTCGGGCTGGACTGGACAGAACTGCGAAATACGTAAGCTTTCACATATTATCATTAATGCTGTCTTAAAACTTCAAACCATGAAATTCTTTGTAAATTTGTTTTTGAACCTTTAGAGCTGTAATCGATCCGTATTGCCTTGCTGATTTCATGTCATGTGATACAGATCGTACGAAACAAAAGAATGGAGCGATGAAGAGTGATATTGTGTATTCAAGGACTGACAAAAATGTTACGCGTTTTCCTTTTTCAAATACACCTTTATATCGTCTGCAATGAAATCTTCAAACTGGACTTGATTATTTGGTGCAAAAACATTTGTCAATTTTTTTAGATAGCAATGCAGAAAAAAGGCTGGCAATAACTCTTTCTTTTTGTAATTTAGTTCAACATCATTCTTAAATCCTCCTCTTCTTGCAAAGTAAAAAAAAATAAAAGTTCATGAGCACTTTCTACGAAAGGTTTCCTGACTCAGTCATATATGTCATCATTACAAAGAAGGAAAGTAATTCCAAATGTTGGGATATGAGTCGTTTAATATGGTCCAGCTTTTCCTAAACTCTACTCCACAGCTTGCTTAAGAAGAAACATTTCGTCATTTCCAGTGGAAATACATTTTCTCCAAAAATCTATCGCGCAGTTTAAGCATCCGTGTTAAATTTCTACTCGCGAAAGGCACCGTATTTCCGTGTGCTGAAACAGAGAAACATGATTTTTAGAAAGTTTGAAAAAAAAATCTTTTTTCATTTTTTTCAGAAAGTTTTGTAAATAAGTGTGACTGATGTGGAAGCTGTTTAATGAAGTTAACCTTGCTTGTTCTTGTATCAAGTACTTATTTAAGTTCCTGACTGATCTTTTTTGAGATGGGAACCTTCCTGTGAAGAAAGCAATAAATTGTTGTGATATTTGGATTTTATAATCTAATCAGAGTAACAACGCCTTTCGAGCTGGTCATTCAAGGAGTACCATCCGTGCTGATTCCAATACAGAAATATCAACATAAAGCATTTGTCTCTAGATACGAAGACAAAATATCGGAAACATCTTGTCTTCGACAGTTGAGTGATAGTTCTTTTAAACGCAGAAAGTTTTCTACAATATCTCCCTGGTATTCAAAATTTACGAATTCCAAAATTTGA